>CAUYLG010037808.1:0-380630 GCA_963573385.1 Cacajao melanocephalus
AAAAAAAAAAAAAAAAAATGTGGAGGTGGGTTCTGCTCATCATATATTTTCGCCACTTGAGAAAAGATGAGTATTTAATGCTGAATTCTAAAAGCAATGTCATTCTTACTTTCAGTGACTATATGATATCAGCAACTAATCTGGGAATAAATCCAAGTTTCAGAGATTTTTCTGTTTAATCATTTAGAAAGACTTCCCTCGGTGCTGGCAGTGGATAAGTTCCAGAACCACTTCCTGTGAATATCAAAATCCACTGATAATCCCTGATATAAAGTGGTCTAGTATTTGCCTACAATCTATGCGCATTCTCTCCTATACTTTATATCATCTCTAGAGTACTTATAATACCTAATACCATGTAAGTAGTTCTTATACTATAGTGTCTTTGTATTTTTAAAAGATGGTTTTTTTTCCCCTCTGAATATTTTCTTTCCACCATTGATTCAATCCATGGATTTGAAACCACCAGATACAAAGGGCCGACTGTATTCAAATTATCTAAACCTCTAGTTTTTTTCAATCCCCCTCCCACCTTTTCCTAACGGAGAAAGATGGTTAAGACAAAATCAAACCCAAGAAGCAGCTTGGCGGTGAGAGCTCCAATGCTAACAAACATGTATTTCTGACTCGGGAGTCTATAAATACTTTTGTATCATGAGCTTTAAGTTCATAGTACAACACAATTACGTGAACTAGGCTGAGTTTGTAATTTTACAGATAGGGAAATTAAACCCACTTTTATAAGAGCCAGAACTTAAACCCTGGTTTCTGGCACCAAATTCGGTTTCATTTTTCCTACAAGTCATTGATTTCTCTATGTATTCCAACTTAGATGCTGTTATTAATTTTTGCATTGAAATTCCAATGTCTATTTCAATTAGACAACACCTTCAGAGGTGTTTAAATAATAACCAACACATTAATGGTAAAAAACGCTTTTTGTATTTTTGTCTTTTATAGAGACGGGGTTTCACCATGTTGCCCAGGCTGGTCTTGAACTCCTGAGCTCAATGTAATCTGCCTGCCTTGGCCTTCCAGAGTGCTGGGATTAGATGTGTGAGCCACTGTGCCTGCTCGAAAATACTTTTGATAGACACAGAGGATTTCAAAGTTAGAGGAGACCTGAAAGGTAATTTGTACAAGGACCATCTGAGGCTTGAATCTCTCTAATGCCTTCATTTGTGGTCTGAGCTGAGCACCTCCAAGGCTAGAGACTGCGATGTCATTTGAAAAAGCCCCAGTACATCTTGGAGTAGTTTTGACTACTAGAAAATTCCCTGTTTTGAAGCTGCCCCCTTTGTAACTTGGATCTAGATAACTGGTTTTTCAGGAACTGTTTACCTAATAGTGTGTTAGCTATTTCAGCTTGTGTGCCTGAATGCTTTTTTCTTTAAGCCAACAGCAAAAAATCCTAAGTTGCCACAGTAGCTACTATTAAGGGTCTACAAAAGGTCAGATACTGCAATGTCCCCTTGTAGATACATTATGTCGGTATATCTAGTGTGTGTGTGAACTTCCTTCCCATGGGGGAGTTCAACGCTCCCAAGCTGATACCACTCTCAAAGTCCAGCACGTGCTTTAGCAGATCAGTGTTCTATGCAGACCATCATGGAGAAACCCTTCTTTTGCTTATCATTTGTCCAAATGTTTCACGAGTTCATCATCCTTCTTGGACAAAAGCCAAATATTGACACTTAGCATAGTCATTATATTTTTGAAACCCAGAGATGTACACCAGATATACATCTGACAGATATACATACCCCTCTCTCTCTCTCTCTCTCACATACACACACACACACACACACACACAACTGGCAGATATATATGTATCTATCTGCCAGGTATGTATATGTATATCTGCCAGATATGTGTGTGTGTGTGTGTATATGTGTGTGTGTGTGTATATATATATATATATATATATATATATATATATATATATATCTGCCAGGTATGTAGTGGGCATTTAGAATATGAAGACAATACACAGTATTTCTTAAGTATTTATAATAGGCCAGGAACTCTTTTGGTACCTTTTGTTTTTGTGAGACAGGGTCTTGCCCTCTTGTCCAGGCTGGCATGCCATAGCACAAACACAGCTCACCGCAGCCTCGACCTCCTGGCCTCAGGCAATCACCCCACCTCAGCCTCCTGAGTATCTGGGACTACAGGTGTGTGCCACCATGCCTGGCTAATTTTATAGACTTTTGGTAGAGACAGGGGTCTCACCATGTTGCCCAGGTTGGCCGCCCTCCTGGGCTCAAGTGATCCTCTCACCTCAGCCTCCCAAAGTGCTGGGATTATAGATGTGAGCCGCTACACCAAGCCCCTTTTAGTACTTAAAAAATTTTTTTTTAGGCATAGGATCTTGTCTAAAAATCTTGTGACGTGCAGGCTGGAGTGCAGTGGTATAATCATAGCTCACTGTAACCTCTTAACTCCTGGGTTCACGCAATCCTCCTGCTTTGCCCCCCCAAAGTGCTGGGATTGCAGGAATAAACCACCACACTTGGCCTTCTTTTAATGCTTTAAATATATTATTTAAATTTCATAATCCCAAGGTGTAGAGACTATGATTATCTTCATTTTCAAGATAAAACCAATGAGACAGCACAATTGCTCTAAGTCACACAGCCAGTAACAAACAGCTTTGGCTCTTAATCACTACCCAGAAGGCCTGAGAAATCCCAGGAGAATTAAAAGAGCACAGTGCCTGCCCTCCTGGAGCTTCCAGTCTATAGGAGAAAAGGAAGCAGAAATAGATACCTTTAAAGTGAGGAGGTATAGGGAGGGTGCAAAGCGATTAGGCAGCAGAGAGAACAGGCTACTCTCACCAGAGGGGAAGCCCAGAAAGGCTTCCTGGAAGAGCCAACACCTACTTAGAAGAATATGTAGGAGTAGACGAGGATGCCCAGCAGGAGGGGAGCTGGGAGAAGGGCGCTCCAGAAAGAGGGCAGGGCATGAACAAAGGAACAGAAGCGAGAGTCCAGTGGGGTGTGTGCATTACTAGGGGTGGTCTGGGATGCTGGAAGACGCTCTGAAGCCAACTGGAAGCAGGAAGTACAACTGAGTCACAGCCACCCATAAGTGCAGATGTGTTCCGGCCATGTAAACAAGATAGACAGAAATTGCTTCTCGTTTTAAATGGAGATAGGGAAGTTACTATTTAAAGAAAGCCTTTGTGGAAAAAGAATATTTACACCATGAGAAATCCAGATCAACACGTTTTATGTTTGCTTAAAGTAGCTGCGTACCATTCCCATGGTCCTTCGTCAGTGTCGGACTTGCCAGGATGTGTTTTCTAAACTCCCACGTGTGGGCTGCGTGTGCGTATCTGTCCTACTGTGACAACTTCCTTCCCGTGGGGGAGTTCAACGCTCCCACGCTGATACCACTCTCAAAATCCAGCACATGTTTTAGCAGATGCATATTCTACACACACCATCACGGAGAAGCCCTTCTTCGCTTATCATTTGTCCAAATGTTTTACAGTTCATCATCCTTCTTGGACAGAAGCCAAATATTGCCACTTAACATAGTCATTATATTTTTGAAAGCCAGAGACGTATACCAGGCCATCTAACCAGAGAAGATCCAGCATTGTTCACGTCAACTGGAAATGTGAATCTGCATAACTAAAGGAAGCCAGGTGGTCAGCGGCCCCCACATCCACAATGCTGTGTTACTCAACAATAACAAGTTGTATATAAATTGGTTTCCACGGTTTGTTCATCTCAGCCGCTTTGCAGGTGGCTGGGAGACACAGCTTGTCTCTCTGCCTGTTAAGGAGCGAGCATGTCCCATTTACTCACGACATATTATAGACTGGCGTTTCATAAATATAAGGCTCTTTGTCTAAGAAGTGAGGCTTATCCTAACAGGTCAGGAGACAGTGATGGGCCTGACTCTACTATTTTGCCTGCTGTCTTTTCAATTTCCTTTTGTTTTTCCTGCAAGAAACATTTCTCTGAAGTGCATGCAAGATACTGATGAATTCCTTTCTGATCTGAATTCAGTGAAGCCCAAAGAATACGCTCTAAGAAGTAAGTAGGTTTCCCTGACCCATTGCGTAGCTGAACACGGGTCAGTTGAGGTTTGTGCTGGGAACATTCTGGATAAACTCTTGAGACTTAAAGGCTTGGAACCAGAAAGGAAAGAGAAGATGAGCTTTAATTTGCATTTTGCCAGGAATCAAGGAGGGAGAAGACTTTTTAGTGTAGGAGGCTCTACCGTTTATCTAGCCAGAGGAATCTGATGAAGAACAACCTGTTAATAAAATGAGAGGCCAGGTGCGGTGGCTCACATCTGTAACCCAGCACTTTGGGAGGCCAAGGTGGGTGGATCACTTGTGGTCAGAAGTTCGAGACCTGCCTGACCAACATGGTGAAACCCTGTCTCTACTAAAAATACAAAAATTAGCCAGGCGTGGTGGTACACGCCTGTAATCCCAGTTACTTGGGAGGCTGAGGCAGGAGAATCATTTGAACTTGGGACATGGAGGTTGCAGTGAGCTGAGATCTCGCCAGCTAGGCAAGAGAGTGAGACGTCTCCTCAAAAAAAAAAAAAAAAAAGAAAGATGAGAATGATTTATCCACTGTATGATGCCGCTATTACTGACATTCTGGATGTCATCAATATGCAGAACATTTCACTGTTTTATGAGATAGCTTGGCTTATTTCTTTTTCTAGACATTTAGTCTTTTGGTAATGAGTTGCTTCCTTATTTAGGGAAAGTCTTGCCCATTCTGTGCTTGATAGTAAATGCTAAGGAGTGTGTTGGTAAATGTACGGGCTCAAGCTGCAAGAAGTGAGACTGTAGCCAAGCCTCTTGGCATGTGATATGGATGGACTTCAGATGGTCAGAATTTTTTTTTTGTTTCCCCAAATCATTCTCTCAACTAAAGGGACACATTTTCCTGCTGGAAAGGGACAAAAAATGAGATGTGTTTTCACTGGGATAACCTCTTTTTCAGAAGAATGATTCATAGTTGGTGCCGATGGAAACCACTAACAAGGAAAAAACGTAAAAACTCGCTCTTTCCAAAGCCAGACAAATGAACATAGCAATTTCCATTCCCATTCTGAATGCATGACTAACATACTTTGTATTGAAAACCACTTAGTAGAAACACAATCTACATCACAAAGGTCATCAAGAGTTTTGAGCTAATATTTTGTCATTCAAAATAGCACATACTATGAAGCGTTGCCATTCTACATGGGATGAGATGTCCGGATATTTAATGAAATGGTGAGAGAATACAATACAAATCCAATTCATTTACGAGCCATCTTCTTCAAGCCCCATTTTGAAATTGATGTTTTGCTACAACCCTTGGTGATGTTGACAGGGAACGTTCTGACAAACGGGCCAAATAAGCGGGCCAAGGAAATCCAGAAGGTGCCGTGGCAGGCTCAGATTCCTGATGATGAGGTGGTGGCACACATTATTGCCATTAGTCACAGCCATGTTAATACTGTGTTTGCCTTGTAAGTTACTCTAGTCATGCCCTGACCATGTTCCATCTTTAGGAGCCTGAAGATGGAAAATCTTTTCAAGTGAAAAATATTTCTCCAAGATAAATGGTTCGGGAAATAATTGAATGATTTATGTAAACGGGAAAGATGACTTGATTTATTGTAACAGATGAATATAATAATTGGTAGTTTTAAAAACTGATTTCATTCTAATGTACTGGAAAATACTTGGCATTGTTGCTCTGACATTTTGCCTGAGATTTTTGAGTAGAGCATGTCGTTCTGACCTTAGTTCTTAGCTTGGTTTTCCTGGCAGTCATGTGGATGGAAAAAGAATAAGAGTTGCTGGTGAGTGAGTACTTTTATAGAGCAGGCATCATTCCGCGGCTTGGGCGGGAGCTGTGCCATTTAGTTCTAGCAGCCACAATGGAGGGAGGAGAGTGTTAGTATCATCTCTTTTATAAAAGAGGAAATGGAGCCACAGAAATGTCAAGTATGTTGCCTGCAGTGGTAGAAATAGGATTTGAGTTCACATCATCCGATTCTTCTGCCTGCAGTTTTAATCATGGAATAATATAAGCAAGAACAGGGCCAGGCATGCTGGCTCACATCTGTAACCCCAAACACTGTGGGAAGCTGAGGCAAGCGGATTGCTTGAGCTCAGGAGTTTGAGACCAGCCTGGCAAACATGGTGAAACCCCATCTCTACTAAAAATTAAAAAGTTAGCCTGCTGTGGTGGCGCATGCCTGTAGTCTCAGCTGCTCAGGAGACTGAGGTGGGAGGATTGCTTGAGCATGGGAGGCGAGGTTGCAGAGAGCCGAGACTGCTCCACTGCACACCAGCCTGGGTGATAGAGCAAGACTCGGTCTCAAAAAGAAAAAGAAAAAGAAAAAAAAAAGCGAGCAACAAGAGAAACAAGAAAAAATAAAACCAGCAGCGAAAAGAGTAAAGCAGAGCTACACATATCAATGCGGAAGGGTCACACGGAAATGACATCAGGAAGAAAAAAACAAGCTGCAGAGAGTTTTATACATATATAAATTTAAACAAGTGCAGTTTAAGGTACCGTCTTGCTCTATGTGGTTCTACATGTGTAGTACAAATGATCAGAGATGCATGAGAATGATAACCTCCAAATTCAGTCCAGGGCTAGCCCTGATGGGGATGCCGTCAGGAACACACTAGATTTCAAATGGTCAAGCTGTACTTTTTAAGCTGGGTGGTGGGAACATAGGCATTTGTTTTATTGTTTATGCCTTTTTAATGTATTAAATATCACACAGTAGTATTTTTTTTTTTTTGAGACAGTTTCACTCTTGTCCTCCAGGCTGGAGTGCGATGGCACCATCTCGGCTCACTGCAACCTCTGCTTCCTGGATTCAAGCAATTCTCCTGCCTCAGCCTCCTGAGTAGCAGGGATTATAGGTGCCCGCCACATGCCTGGCTAATTTTTATATTTTTGGTAGAAACGGGGTTTCGTCATGCTGGCCACGCTGGTCTCAAACTACTGACCTCAAGTAATCTGCCTGCCTCGGCCTCCTAAAGTGCTAGGAATACAGGTGTGAGCCACCATATCCGGCTACACAATAGCATTTTTAAACGCCACCTCCAATCCCCAAACACAAAGATGCATGGGCTATATATGAGCTTGGATAATGGGCCAGTGCCTGAGGAATAAGGTGGAGAGAGGGTCCTTGAGTCATGGCTGTTCTAGAATAGGAGAGAGACTGATACTTAGAGAGACTCAATCCAGCAGTGGGTAAGATGGATCAAAGTGGTCAGCCACAGTAGGAAAACACTATAGTAATCTAACTCTAAAAGGAGGCTCCGTTTCAACCTTTCCACCATCTTTCTCTATTTGCTTTCAAACATTCTTTTTTTTTTTTTGAGAGAGTGTCTGGCGCTGTCACCCAGGCTGGAGTGCAATGGTGCGATCTCAGCTCACTGCAAACTCTGCCTCTAAGATTCAAGCCTCCCGAGTAGCTGGGATTATGGGTGCCCGCCACCACACCCAGCTAATTTTTGTATTTTTACTAGAGACAGTTCTCCATGTTGGCCAGGATGGTTTCGAACTCCTGACCTCAGGTGATCTGCCCGCTTCAGCCTCCCAAAGTGCTGGGATTTCAGGAGTGAGCCACTGCGCCAGGCCACTTTCTAACATTCTCATATCCACCATCCTTACAGGAAAAAAATCCACCAAATGCTTTTGTGTGCTTTGGTTTTGCCCCCCTCCTAGGGTGGGGTCTTATTTTATGTCCCTTTTTGCTGCTGAAGTCCTCAGCGAGTGTTCTGGTCTCACTGTTTCTGGTTTTGTGGCTGTTGTCTTAAACTCCATAAACCACAGAAATCCTACATTCGACCTCTTACCACATATAAAAACCACATCCAGGCTGGGTGCCGTGGCTCATGCCTATAATCTCAGCACCTTGGGAGGCCCAGGAGGACAGATCACCTGACGTCAGGAGTTCAAGAGCAGCCTGAACAATGTTGTTGAAAGCCTGTCTCTACTAAAAGTACAAAAATCAGCTTGGCGTGGTGGTGCACGCCCGTAATTCCAGCTATGCAGGAGGCTGAGGCAGGAGAATCGCTTGAACCTGGGAGGCGGAGGTTGCAGTGAATTGAGATCGTGCCATTGCACTCCAGCCTGGGTGACAAGAGCAAAACTCTGACTCAAAAACAAAACAAAAACAAAAGCCACATCCAAAAAGATCACTAGTATCCTCTTTCCTATTTTAAACTTTCTCCTTACTGTCTATGAAGAGCTGAACTCTGTAAAATACAAGAAGAGATTTACTCTGAGCCAAAATGAGTGACTGATGTCCTGTGACACAGCCCCAGGAGATGGTGGGAACATATGCCCAAGGTGCTCAGGCTGTAGTTTGGTACATTTTAGGGAGATATGAGACATCAATCAACGTATGTCAGATGTGTATTGTTTTGGTTTGGAAAGGAAGGAGAACTGGAATGGGGTGGGGTGGCTTCTAGGTCACAGGTGGCTTCAAAGCTTTTTTCATTGGTGATTGGTTGAAAGAATTTATCTAAAGACATGAAATCCACAGAAGGAAGTGTCTGGGTTAAGATAAGGGATTATGAAGACCTGGGTTATTATGCAGAGGAAGCCTCCAGGTGGTAAGCTTCAGAGACGATAGATTGTCAGTGTCTCTTATCAGACTTAATGTCTGCTCTATCAGTCTTCTGTTAACACTGGCTGGTTGTGCCTAATTTCTGAAAGGCAGGAGGGTATAATGAGGGATGTCCCCGCTCCCTTCCCATCATGGACTGAACTAGTTTTTCAGGTTAACTTTGGAATGCCGTCCTCGGCTGAGAGGAAGGGTGTATTCAGATGGTTGGGGGTCTGAGAATGTATTTTTGGTTTACATTAACCACCACAGAATGAGCTGCCTTCCTCTTTCTGAATATTCGTCTATTTCTATTATAATTGAGGGTCAGTCCCCTGTCTGGCATGTCCTTCTATGTTGATCCATGGTCTCTTTTCTCCTCCTCTTTCTCTCTCTGCCTCACCCACCTCCTGACCCCCCACCAACCTTCCCCCAGGCACTTTATTCCTTTCCACATTGTCTTTCTCTTGTAAAGGAATCAAGGTTTAGAGATAGGATACCAAACAGTGGCAGTTGTGCTAGGCTGGCAATGATAAGGCATGGGACTTCCTTCTGTTTAGGCTTATCACCAGCTGTGTGAGCTTACCCAAGCCACATCACCTTGCTTAACACATCACTTTTAACAAGGTTCCTCACTTGTAAGCAGCCAGGCTGTGTCCTCAATTCTGGAAATCTACAGTGCCGTTAAAGAATTCCAACCAAACCCCGTGACACACAGTTAACCTATAACAAACATGCACATATATTCCAAACCTAAAATAAAAACAGGAATTCTGACTCCTGAGTCCAGCAGTGTGGTCTGCACTGGCTTGACAGCACCAATTGTTAAGTGTCCAGGTGGTTGTTAATACAATTATTTTTAGGGACTAACTCACACAAATTTACAATTAAGTTATATTAAGAACAAAAGTAATACATGTTTTTTTGAGACAGTCACTCTGTCACCCAGGCTGGAGTACAGTGGCACGATCTTGGTTGCTGCAGCTTCCTCCTCCTGGGTTCAAGTGATTCTCCTGCCTCAGCCTTTCAAGCAGCTGGGAATTACAGGTATACGCTGCCATACCTGGCCAATTTTTGTATTTTTAGTAGAGGTAGGGTCTCACCATGTTAGCCAGGCTGGTCTCGAACTCCTAACCTCAGGTGATCCACCCACCTCGGCCTTCCAAAGCGCTAGGATTACAGTTGTGAGCCACTATGCCCAGCCCAAAAGTAATAAATATTCAAAATTCATCACTTCCTATTTTACATTAAAAAAAATCTGTCTGTATTCTCAAAGCTGTTTACAGCTATCGTGTCTGTAACGTGGAAATCACCAGGCTGCTACTGTGTGTGACCTTCTAAGTTCACGCTCAGGGACATCACCTTGGGAGCTGGAAGTCAGCCTTGGGGGCTCTGTCGTCATCAGGGAAGTCAGCAATGGCTACAAGTCAGGGCTTGATTTATTGTTTTATTGTTGAGACTGAGGAAATTCATGGATAAAATGTTGAGTGCAAATTGAAAGTGTGTAATGTCTAACCATTACATTATGGATAGCATAGGAAGATAAGGAAATGTCTTTCGTACTCCAACTGTCATAAAATTCAGCAAAATGTTTGCTCACAATATGGACAAAAGTTCTGACATACATCTTTGTTTCACATCTGTATTACTCACTCATGTGAACGAAAATATCAACATTCATGTTGGGATGATACTTAGTCAACTGAAACCATAGATTGCCTATGGGTACAAGAGTTTGGCAAAAAACAATGCAAGTATTCCAAGAGAACCAATTCTGTATCTGTGGAGTTGATACTAAGGACTACTCTAGGCTTCATTATTTGTAATTCGTATATATTATGGGCCGAATTCTGTTTCCCTCAAATTCATATGTTTAAGTCCCAGTATGTCAGGATGGTATTGTATTTGAAGACAGGATCTTTAAAGAGATAATTGGGCCAGACGTGGTGATTCATGCCTGTAATTCTAGCTCTTTGGGAGGCTGAGGTGGGCAGATCGATTGAGCCCAGGAATTCAAGGCCAGCCTGGGCAACAAAGTGAAACTCCATCTTTACAAAAAATATAAAAAGTTAGCTGGGCATGGTGGCACATTCCTGTAGTCTCAGCTACCCAGGAGGCTGAGGGGGGAAGATCACCTGAGCCTGGGAGTTTGAGGCTACAGTGAGCTGTGATCATGCCACTGTACTCCAGCCTGGGTGACAGAGTAAGACCGTATCTCAAAAACAAAAAACAAAAAACAAAAAACGGTAATTAGACCCAAATGAGGTAAGTTGGGTGGGGGTTGTGATGAGTTGGGTGGGGGTTGTCTTAACCAATAACTGGTGCCCTTATAAGAAAAGGGGCTTGCAACATAGACATGCAGGGAGGGAAGATCACATGGGGACACAACAAGGAGGTCACCTAGGGGACAAGGAGAGAGGCCGCAGAAGAAGCCAACCCTGCCAGTGCCTTAATCTCAGGCAAACAGCCTCCAGAACTGGGAGAAAATGAATTTCTGTTGTTTAAGCCACCCAGTCTGTGATACTTCATAAGGCAGCCCTAACAAGTGAGTCCAGTGTCCCGCACGGTTTGTATATCAGTGTCATCGATACTAATCTCCACCCGGTGAGTGTTAGAGGTTAAATGCGTCTCCCCAAAAGATATGTTGAGCCGGGTATGATGGCTCATGCCTGTAATCCCAGCACTTTGGGAGGCTGAAGTGGGTGGATCATGAGGCCAGAGGCTCGAGACCAGCCTGGTCAATATGGTGAAACACCGTCTCTACTAAAAATATAAAAATTAGCTAGGCGTGGTGGTGCATGCCTGTAGTCCCTGCTCCTGGGGAGGCTGAGACAGGAGAATCTCTTGAACCTGGGAAGGGGAGATTGCAGTGAGCCCAGATCATGCCACTGCATTCCAGCCCGGGAGGCAGAATGAGACTCTGTCTCAAGAAAAAATAAAAGGTTGTGTTAAAACCGTAAACCTCTGCTTCCTATGAATGTTCAGTTAGTTGGAACCAAGGTCTTTGTAGAGGCGGTAAGAGGAGGTGATATTGGCTACGGCGAGTCCTAATCCCATGATTGGTGTTCTTATAAGACGGATATTTGGACACAGACACACAGGGAGAACGTTCCATAAGGATGGAGACAGAGATTGGGGTGACGCCTCCTGGCCTAGGGCTGCTGGCAACCTCTAGAAGCTAGGAGAAAATGGGACTGGTTCTTCCTCAGAGCTTCCAAAGGGAGCCAGTGCTGCTCAGCCCTTGGTCTCAGATTTCTAGTCCCCAGAACTGTGAGATAATACATCTGTTTTTTTAATTTTGAGACAGTTTCACTCTTGTTGCCCAAGCTGGAGTGCAATGGCACGATCTCAGCTCACTGCAACCTCTACCTCCCAGGTTTAAGTGATTCTCCTGCCTCAGCATCCCCAGTAGGTGAGATTACAGGCACCTGCCACAATCCCCGGCTAATTTTTTATATTTTAGTTGAGATGGGGTTTCATCATGTTGGTCAGGCTGGTCTCGAATTCCTGACCTCAGGTGATCCACCCCGCTCGGCCTCCCAAAGTGCTGGGATTATAGGTGTGAGCCACTGCGCCTGGCTGCACATCTGTTGTTTTAAGCCACCCAGTTCATGGAAAATTCTGAAGACAGCACTAGCAAACCAATACAAAGAACTGTGTATTAACGCCTCTTAAACATACTCTAGAATCAAAAGCATGCATTTATCATCTGAATGGGGGAGAGAAAAAAAAAAAAGCACTGTGTCTCAGGTAGGTCCAGGAACTCCTTTTCCTTGAGATGTAGCAGAGCCTTTTTTTTTTTTTTTTGGGAGACGGAGTCTTGCTCGGTCACCAGGCTGGAGTGCAGTTACATGATCTCGGCTCACTGCAACCTCTACCTCTTGGGTTCAAGGGATTCTCCTGCCTCAGCCTCCCAAGTAGCTGGGATTACAGGTGCCTGCCACCATGCCCTGCTAATTTTTCTATTTTTAGTAGAGACAGGGTTTTGCCATGTTGACCAGGCTGGTCTTGAACTTCTGACCTCAGGTGATCCGCCTGCCCTGGCCTCCCAAAGTGCTGGGATTACAGGAGTGAGCCACCATCCGGCCCCAGAGCCTTTTGTTAAAGTGCAACTGGCCCATGTGTGTCTACAGCAGAGGGCTTGTCGGGGAAGCTCCTGACAGGGAATTTTCAGTTCCCTCAGCAGATCCTGGCTCCTCCCCACGCTTTTTGGGATTGTTGCATTTTGCTGCACTTGATTCCTCTGGGATAGAAAGAAGCTGGGAGGAAAGGAGGACTCTGGATCCCAAGCAGCCTGCAGGGCTTTTCATTTCCTGTTTCTCTAATCTCATCACATTCTTGAAATGTTCCCTAGGCAGCTACTTTTGCTTTGAGACTTTCTTAACCCTTCAAGTCCCTCTTCCCTGGTTCCTACATCAAGTTTGGAGCCCACCCTGTTGGCCAGGGCACTGAGCTTCCTACGCAGGTCGGCTTCCTCATTTCCCTCCTGAAATGCGTATTTCATGTCTCTTATGTGCCTCATCTTCTCTCCTGGAAGCCATGGCCACGGCTGATGCCTTGTTGGAGGCAGGGGTCTGCAGGCAGACACTGAATGGACTAGCAACCATCACCGGCCCTGGCCGAGCCTAGGTCCCCTGTCACCAGGGCAGATCTGGTCAGCTTGATTTTCAGTCTCTGAATGTTGCCTCTTTTCCCACCCAGCTGTTAGTCTGGAGGGCATTTTACTCAAGGTCAGACCCTCTCCTGGTGCTAGAGCAAGGGACAGAAAAGATGCAAATGGAGCAAATATTAAGATAAAGCGTGAAACTGGGTTTCACTGAAATTCGGGGTTCACTGGGTACCAAATATCTATGCTGTGGTAGAATGAAACATGGCCCCTCAAAAGACATCCTAATTCCTGGAGCCTGTGAATGTTACCTTCTATGGAAACAGGGTCTTTGCAGGTATGATTAAATTAAGGATCTTAAAATGTGGGGATTGTCCAAGATTATCCAGGTGGGCCCTAAATACAGCCCCATGTATTCTCAGAAGGGAAAGGCCAGGCACAGTGGGTGGCTCACACCTGTAATCCCAACACTTTGGGAGGCCGAGGCAGGTGGATTACTGTAGGTCTGGAGTTCGATATCAGCCTGGCCAACATGATGAAACCTCGACTCTGCTATAAATACAAAAATTAGCCAGGCATGGTGGCAGGTGCTTGTAATCGCAGCTACTCAGGAGGCTGAGCCAGGAGAATTGCTTCAACTCAAGAGGTAGAGGTTGCAGTGAGCTGAGATCGCGCCACTGCACTCCAGCCTGGGCAGCAAGAGACTCTGTCTCATAAAAAAAAAGAAAAAAAGAGGAGGAGCTATGCATGCACCACACATACACACAGAGACAGTGATGTGACCAGAAGCAGAGTTTGAAATGCTGTGGCCACCATCCAAGGGAGGCTGGCAGCTGGAGGAGGGAAAGAACAGATTCTTCCCTGCAGCCTCCACAAGGGGTGCAGCCTTGCTAATGACTTGATTTCAGTCCAGTCATATTTATTTTGGATTTCTGGCCTCCAGAGCTGTGAAAAAATAAATTTCTATTGTTTTAAGCCATGAAATCTGTGGTGATGATTGTTACAGTAGCCACAAGAAATTAATATGCATGCCATTTTCTTTGAGACGGAGTTTCGCTCCTGTTGCCCAGGCTGGAGTGCCATGGCGCAATCTTGGCTCACCACAACATCCACCTCCTGGGTTCAAGCGATTCTCCTGCCTCAGCCCCCCGAGTAGCTGGGATTACAGGCATGCAGCGCCATGCCTGGCTAATTTTGTATTTTTAGTAGAGACGGGGTTTCACCATGTAGGTCAGGCTGGTTTCAAACTCCTGACCTCACGTAATCCACCTGCCTTGGTCTCCCAAAGTGCTGGGATTGCAGGCGTGAGCCACCTCGTACCTGGCCTATTGTTCTTTAGGTCTAAGATGAATAGTTGACCAGACACAACGGGGACTGCCAGGAGGTGTCTGCTAAGAGCCTGTCTCGGGAAGTCAGCTGTGAAATGGAGAGTGCATTCAGCTCTTTCTCTTACCACAAGGAAATCTCTGGCACCAGATATTTAGCATTTTACCTGTATGCCCTGTATCATCAACTGTAAGGCAAGGACTATTCTCAGTTACAAAAATCTGCAGTGTAACACAGCGATCTGGCAGGTGCTTTATATAAGCTTGAAGATCATAATTTGTTTCAGGAAATTATGAAGCATTCCAGAAGCTTCCACCGCCTTAAACTTCATCATGTCAATGCATCATATTTAAAAACTTAACACTGTTGACCAAGACCTCTTTTTTTCCTCTATTCAAACCCAGAAATTAATCAGCTGTGCATTTTAATATCCACATTTCATTGCCGCCAAGTGAGAAAGAAAATCTGCCCGCCAATTAGCACAGAATTGAAACAAGTTGTTTTTAATCTTTTGAAAATGAAAACTTGGAACAAGTGCCATATGATTTGAAGTAGCAGGTGCGATTAATCATTCATTTATTCTATTTCTCCCTCCCACGACAATCACAATGTACTTTGATTTGGAGGGTGCCCGTGCCCTGGCATCTCTTAGGCTCTTGACAGAAGCTAATTAAGGATTAGTTTGGAAAAGGGCAACTTGTCCGTTGGAGTTCACACTCCGAAAGGAAACAAATGCAGTTTGAAAATTTGCATAGCACACAATATGAGTTCAGCCAGACAACCACAAACGCAATCAGTTTATAAAGCAAATACCAACTGGAAAGAAAACTAGAATTTAATCTTCTCAAATGAAGAATGGGATATTCTTTATGTGCCCTTCAGGATTTATCTAAGGAGGGACAGGCTCGATTTTAACATCTCTTTCGCCTCCTTCAAGGCTTATGGTTCCAGACCCTTACACTTTAGGCTACAGAGTTGGGGATACTCCATGATAGAGAATTTGAAAATCGTTTACTCTGTTGCAGGCTGGGTGTGGTGGCTCATGCCTGTAATCCCAGCACTTTGAGAGGCCAAGGCAGGTGGAACACTTGAGGTCAGGGGTTTGAGACCAGCCTGGCCAACACGGTGAAACCTCGTCTCTACTGAAAATACAAAAATTAACCGGGTGAGGCGGTGCCTGTCTGTAATCCCAGCTACCTGGGAGGCTGAGGCATGAGAATCGCTTGAACCCAGGAGGCGGGGGCTGCCGTGAGCTGAGATTGTGCCACTGCACTCCAGCCTGGGTGACAGCAAGATTCTGTCTCAAAGAAAAAAAAATCGTTTAGTCTGTTACAGCAAATGCATCCAGTGTTTTGTTACTGTTTTGTTTTTCTGACGCAAGGAGGACTTTAGAATGCCTCTGTGGAGCTGGATTTCGGGGATTTGAACTTAAATTTTTTTAACGTTTAATTTGATTCAGCAAATGCTCATTGAGCTCCTGCTCTGAGAGATACATCAGTGAAGACACAGAGTTTCCTCCCTCCCCTCACCATGGGGGAGACAGACAGGTACACAATGGTGACATACCTGTTAGTGTGATATGTAAGCCAGGGTCTGGAATGCTTCTTGGGGAAGAACATCCTTCGGCCTAGACTTAAAGGATGACTCAACATTTGCTGGGCAGATGGCAAGGAGGGACATTCCAACCTTAGAGACAGCGTCGCCTGGTGTATTCTGTATCTCAGAGCAGAGGAAATGAGCTTGGGTTGGGAGGATGAGACCAGAGGGGGAAGCCACCTCACGAAGGGTCTTTTAAACCATACTCAGGAGTCTGGAATTAATCCTAAAAGTCAGAGCAGGCAAGCCTGGCTGCACATTACAATCACCTGGGACATTTTGAAAACCAATGACAGCTGAAACCTCAGCCCTGACTAATTAAGTCATTCTTTGTGGGGGTGAAGCCTGGGCATGAGTATTTTTTTTTAATGTCTCAGGTGATTTGAATGCTCACCAGAGCTGAGAACCACAGCCCTAGCTAAGAGATCTGCAAAGTTTTTCTCTAAAGGGCCTGAAAGTAGATATTTTCAGCTTTGTCAGTGATACGGTCTCTCTTGCAACTACGCAACCCTGCCATTTTATGGGAAAGCAGCTCAGACAATATGTAAATGCATGAGTGTGGCCATATGAAAAATAAACTTTTCTTAAAAGACAGGCAGAGTTATAGTTTGCCAACCCCTACTCTAGATGATGGGATGCCATTAAGAATTTAAGAAGTGGCCGGGCGTGGTGGCTCACGCCTGTAATCCCAGTACTTTGGAGGCCAAGGCGGGCCTTGGCCTGAGTTTGGGAGTTTGAGACTAGCATTAACCGGGGCATGGTGGCAGGTGCCTGTAATCCCAGCTATTCGGGAGGCTGAGGCAAGAGAATCGCTTGAACCCGGGAGGTGGAGGTTACAGGGAGCAGAGATCACGCCACTGCACTCCAGAGTGGGCAACAAGAGCGAAACTCTTTCTCTTTTTTTTTTTTAAAGTGTGAGAATTAATGATTTATTGTCACCCAGACGGCAATTGGATTTATAGTCTTTATACTTTACATTTTTTGTAAATTAAAAAAAAGACAAGTTTTAAATAGCCAATGCTGGTTATGTTTTCAGAAAACATGATTAGACTAATTCATTAATGGTGGCTTCAAGCTTTTCCTTATTGGCTCCAGAAAATTCACCCACCTTTTGTCCCTTCTTAAAAAACTGGAATGTTGGCATGCATTGACTTCACACTCTGAAGCGACATCCTGACAGTCATCCACATCTACTTCAAGGAATACCACATTGGAATACTTTTCAGATAGGGAATGAAAAAAAGGCTTGATCATTTTGCAAGGCCCACACCAGGTGGCTGAGAAGTCAACTACTACAAGTTTATCACCTGCGGCATCCAAGGCTTCCTGAAAAGCATCCTTGCTGTCGATCTGCTTGACCATCTTGGCTGCTAGGGTCTGACGAGCTGCTGTTAGGACCGATGGAAACAGATCCAAAACACCGAACCGAGCTCGAAACTCTGTCTCAAAAAAAAAAAGTATATTTATTCAAAATTTTTTATGGTTAATTACATAAATAATACATGAATTTGTTCACACTGTAAAGGAGTCTAAATAATGCAGGCAAAGCTCAAGGCCTGTTTATTCCCTCATTCAAACACCAGTCCCTTTCCTAGGTGAAAAGTGTTATCAATGAGGTGTAAATTTTTCTAGAATTTTCTCCTTGCTCTTTTTGGTATGTACTAGAGAGATATAATTTTGTTTTGTAAGCTTAAAAAATATGTTTATTAAAGATGGCGTCCTTAGTGAGTGGTGCTGTGGTGCTGTGTAGAAATACCAGTCGGCCGGTTGCTTTTGTGAGAAAAATGCCTTGCACCGTGGCATTGAGTCAGCTGAGAGAACACTTTGCACAGTTTGGCTATATAAGAAAGTGTATTGTACCTTTTGACAAGGAGGCTTGTTTTCACCGAGGTTTGGGTTGGGTTCAGTTTTCTTCAGAACTTCAGAATGCACTACAACAGGAAAATCATATTCGAGATGGAGTGAAGCTCCAGGTTCAAGCTCAAAGGCCAAAAGTTTTGCAAACATCTGATGAAGAGAAAGATTTTTGAGACTGACAGCCTATTAAATCAAGTTAACATAACTGAGAAAAAAAATATATATATTGAGTCCAGGAGTTCAAGACCAGCCTGGGCAACACAGTGAGACCCTGTCTTTACAAAAAATAAAGAAACAAAATAAGCTAGGTGTAGTGGTGTGTGCCTGTAGTCCTAGCTACTCAGGAGGCTGAGGTGGAAGGATTGCTTGAGCCTGGGAGGTCAGGGCTGTAGTAAGCTGAGATTGTACCACTGCACTCCAGCCTAGGTGATGGAGTAATACCCTGTCTTAAAAAAAAAAAAATATATATATATATATACACACACACACACATATATACATACACATACACACATTCTCTCTCTCTCTCTTTCGCTCTCTCTCTCTCTATATGTATATATATATGTATATATATGTATATATATATGTGTGTATATATATATATATATATTTAAGACAGGGTATTACTCTGTCACCCAGGCTCTCTGAGAGAGTGTGTGTGTGTGTGTGTGTGTGTGTGTATTTAAGACAAGGTATTTCTCTCTCTCTCTCTTTATATATATATATAGAATATGTTTATATTGTGTGTGTGTGTGTGTGTGTGTGTGTGTGTCTATGTATTTATTTCTTTTTTTTGTGACAGAGTCTCACTCTGTCACCTAGGCTGGAGTGTAGTGGCATGATCTTGGCTCACTGCAACCTCTGCCTCCTGGGTTAAGTGATTCCCCTGCCTCAGCCTCCTGAGTAGCTGGGACTACAGGTACGTGCCACCACACCCGGCTAATTTTTTGTATTTTAAGTAGAGATGGAGTTTCAACATTTTAGCCAGGATAATCTCAATCTCCTGACCTTGTGATCTGCTCATCTCGGCCTCCCAAAGTGCTGGGATTACAGGTGTGAGCCACTGCACCTGGCGTATGTATTTCTTAAACTTGCTTTTTCCCCTACAAAATAATATGTCTTGGAGTATTTCCACAGCAGCAAATATATATCACTTTTTAGTTTTTGCATAACATAATAAAATATGAACTGTGAAAACCCTTGCGGCTCATTTAATAATTTTCTGAGAGAGGTTGAACTGTTTGGAATTGCCAATGTTAAACTGTTTTATCCTACAAAATGGCATTTTCACATGGTTCAGCCTCATAGTCTGTGCCTGATTTTTGGCCATTCCAAGCATTACTGCCAGAAGCATCTTGCAATGTGTGCCCATGTCTGTATGCCTGGGGCAGATTCTGAGACATTGACCTGCTGGGTAATTGTGCCTAGCAGTTAGAAAGGAGTCTTTGGTTAAACCCCAGACACTGACTCTGACAAACTTCAACATAAAGGAAAGCTATTGGCAGAGTATACGGCAGCTCAGAGGAGGGAGAGAAAGGCCAGCGACCTGCTTCCTGATGGATGGCGGGGGGGCCCAAGCTTGGCTTTGGGCCCTGTCTCACTCCATTAACGTCCTGCCAGAGGGTTGACCTTGTGTCACAGTGATGGGGAGTGAGGCTGGCAGTGGCTTCCAGGGACCCCTTTGGCTTCTGTAATGAGAGGACAGAGCACCTTGATTTTTTGGTCAAGATTGTACACAGTTGGGGAGTGGTAATTCTCTAAAAGAAAATCTAGTTGCTCACTAAGGAGAGAAAATAGCTTCCAGGAGATCAAAAAAATGTCTTCAGGCCATGTGTTGTGGCTCATGCCTGTAATCCCAGCACTTTGAGAGGCTGAGATAGGTGGATTGCTTGAACTCAGGAGTTCAAGGCCAGCCTGAGCTACCTGGCAAAACCTCGTCTCTATCAAACAAACAAACAAAAAATAAATAAAAACATTTCTTCATATTTTTATTGTTTTAGTTCATTGTCTGCTGCTATAACAGAATATCATAGACTGGGTAATTTATAAAGAAAAGAGATTTATTTTCTCACACTTCTGGAGGCTTGGAAGTGTAGGAGCATGGTGTTGGCATCTGGTAAGGGACTTTGTGCTGTGTTGTCCCACAGTGGAAGGTGGAAGGGTAAACAAGAGAGAAAGCATAAGGGACCAGGCTCGCTTTTATAATAACCCACTCTCTACGCAAGCGACCCAGTCCTGTAATAATGACACTAATTCATTATTAGGTCTCTTATTAGGCCTGATGTGCTTTTATTGGGCCTCACCTGCCAATACTCGTACATTGGGGAGTCAGTTTCCAACACATGAATTTTGGGGGAGATATTCAAACCATGACACTCATCAATACTTAATTGTATTAATCTTTGAAATTCTAACCAATAAAATAAGTAGAAAAGAGTGACTCACTCCAGTATGTCTGAACAGAACTGGGCAAGCTCCAAACCCTGGTGCATACCATTCCTTATTTGGAAACCCTCCTGACCTTCTCCTGACTAGCTTCCTCTCATTTCTTGTCTTCTTCCTCGTCTTCTTCCCCCTTATCTATTCAGGAAATTTCCAAGTTTTTAGCCAATCGGGTCAAACATAGAATGTGAGGTTCTGTTCTGACCAATGGAAACTGGACACAGCAGTAGGGCAATTGCATCAGGTTATGAAAGTTATAAATGTCCCTGTCTCCTTTGTTCAGCTGTGCTCTCATGGCAAGACTGCTGGTGAGTTGTATCCTTCCTTGCAGGAAGTAAAGTAGTCTTGCTGAGTAAAAAAAAAAAAAAAGAAGAAGAAAAGAAAGAAAAGAGTGATATCTAATTGTTCACTGGTAAGGCTGAACAGCTTTCTCATATTTGTCAGTTGGATTTCCTTTTCCAAGGGTTTCCTGTTCATATCTTTTGTGGATTTTAAATCAGTTTCTGTGACTTTTAAAAAATATTTGCTTTGTGCTGGGTGTAGTGGCTCACGCCTATAATCCCAGCACTTTGGGAGGCCAAGGCGGGCAGATCACAGTCAGGAGTTTGAGACCAGCCTGGCCAACATGGTGAAACCCCCCTCTACTAAAAAGATAAAAATTAGCCTGGTGTGGTGGTGCACACCTGTAATCCCAGCAACTTGAGAGGCTGAGGCAGGAGAATTGCTTGAACCTGGGAAACAGAGGTTGCAGTGAGCTGAGATCAGGCCACTGCACTCCAGTCTGGGCAACAAAGCAAGACTCTGCCTCAAAAAAAAAAGTGTTTGCTTTGTAAGGGTTCTTTGTATGTTCTGAATGCAATTCTTAATCTAAGTTATAAATATGGTGACTGTGTTCTCGCCTTACCTTTTCACTACATTCATGGAGTCTTGAAGAGGTTAAAGGAGGGGAGGGACATGGTCAGTCTTGTGACTCAGCTCAGCCTAGAAGATCACTGATGGCTATAAATGGTCAAGTTGGATGCCAGCTCTAAGGTTCTGAGTATGATCAGAGACAAGGAGACTCACAGTCATTGGAAGGAAAATGGGAGGATCAGTAATTCTCATTCCAGCAAAAACCTGGAATAATGAAAACCTATGGGAAAGAGGTCACTGATAACCAGCACCCACTGGGTGAGTCCAAGTGGTCTGACACAGTAGAACCTGCCAAAGAAGAGGCGAGGGCTCCCATTAAAAGCCAGTTAACTCAGGGAACTCAGCAAGTACTGTTTTTCCAAGTTAGGGGCAGAAAGTTTCCTAAATAACATATTTCTTTTTTTTTTTTTTTTTGAGACAGAGTCTCACTCTATCTCTCAGGCTTGAGTGCAGTGGTGAGATCATGGCTCACTGCTGCCGTGACCTCCCCTGGCTGAGGTGATCTGAGGTGGGCAGATCACTGAGGTCAGGAGTTCAAGGCCAGCCTGGCCAACATGATGAAACCCCATCTCTACTAAAAATATAAAAATTAGCCAGGTGTAGTGACAGGTGCCTGTGATCCCAGCTAATCGGGAGGCTGAGGCAGGAGAATCTTTTGAACCCGGGAGGCGGATATTGCAATGAGCCGAGATTGTGCCATTGTACTCCAGCCGGGGGAAGAAGAATAAAACTTTTTCTCAAAAAAAAAAAAAAAAAAAAAAGACAAACTGGGTCTCATAAGATGTTGCTGATAAAATGATGACTTAGCAAGGGCTGCTCTCTCTTTCCAGAAAGATTTGTCTTTACCAAAACAATCCTGGAGACATTAAAGAAAGAAGAAAGGGTTGGACATGGTGGTTCACACTTGTAATCCCAGAAACCTAGTCTCTACTAAACATACAAAAAGCAGCTGAGTGTGGTGGTGCACACCTATAGTCCCAGCTACTCAGGAGGCTAAGATGGGAGGATCACTTAAGGCTGGGAGGTTGAGGCTGCAGTGATCCCTGATCACACCACTGCACTCCAGCCTAGGTGACAGAGTGAGACCTTGTGTAAAAAAAAAAAATTGAAAGAAAGAAAGGATAGAGAAGCCTTTATTAAGAAACTGATGTCAGGATGTCAGGCTGGGTGCAGTGGTTCACACCTGTAATCCTCACACTTTGGGAGGTTGAGGCAGTTGGATCATGTGATGTCAGGAGTTCAAGACCAGCTTGGCCAACATGTTGAAACCATGTCTCTACTAGAAATACAAAAATTAGCCAGGTGTGGTGGTGCATGCCTGTAGTCCTAGCTGCTTGAGAAGCTGAGGCTTGAGAGTTGCTTGAACCCAGAGGCAGAGGTTGTAGTGAGCCAAGATTGTGCCACTGCACTCCAGCCTGGGCGACAGAGTGAGACTCCCCCCAACAACAAAACAAAACAAAAAAACTGTTGTCAAAACTGTGAGAAGCCTCTAGGATCCTGAAGGCTGGCTGTCACCTGGTGTGTGTGTCTGTGTGTGCGTTTGCATGTGTGTGCAAGTGTCACTGGCTACACAGTGGTTCTCAAAGTGGTTCCTAATCAGCAGCATCCTTATCATATGAGAATTTGATAAAACACAAGCTCAGGTGCACGTTAGACCTACTGAGTCAGACACTCTGGCAGTGGGGCCCAGCAATCTATGTTTTACCAAGCCCCCAGCGACACTGATGCATGCTAGCCTATGAAAACCACAGGCCACCATTGCCCTGAGAAGGAAATCCAAGGCAGCAGCCAGGGTAGCCTCTGTCTGAAGCATTCACGGCAAGACAGGGCTCTGAGCCCACCCTCCTGGCCCTTCTCCTGCCTCCCAGGTGTTAGGGGCAGACCAATATTCCTGGGCATTCACTCATTCATCCTGGGCCCTCTGCCCTCTTCCCTAAGAAGCTGGGGGATCACAGTTGCAGGAGATTATGTCTTCTCAGTGCTACTTCTTTCAAATAATTTGAGGGAAAATTCCAGACTGAGGGAGTTGCTTGGTAGGGCTGGGATTTCCACTGATTCCCTCTGCCAGGGTTTTCTGCTCTGAGGGTTGTGCTCTCTTCTCTACGCTTTTTAAGAGGCATGCACTCTGGGGGTTGAGCTGTCACACGTTCTTGTGCACGCTTATACTTTGTCTGCACTTCACCAAAGAGTATGAGACTGCACAAGCCAAAACACCCCAATCCTTGAGGAACAGACACATGAAAGAGGGACATTGGATTGAATACACATGTGTACTACATGAAGTTGAATGATTGGAACAGGTGAGTCATCAAGGAATTAAAAGAAGCACAATAAATATAACCAGAGATAAGGGAGAATATGACTGATATGAAGCATGAAAAAACAATCATAAAAAGTCAAGAGGAACAGTTAAAATGAACACACTAGATGGGCTAGATAGTAAGATGGATGGAGGCCAAGAAAAATTAGTGAGCTGGAAGAACAGTTTGAAGATGTCTCCAAACAGTACAGAAAAGGATAAAGGGATGCAAAGGTCAAAGAAAAACCAAAGGATATTGAGGCTAAAAGTGCCAACAGTTGGATAATAGAAACCAAGAGGAGAAATGTAACAAAGCAAATGGAAGGAAGGAAGCAAATAAAGAAAATTTATTTGTTTTATGAGTACATGTCAGTAGAGCTAAAATTAAGAACATTAAAAGCAATGAAGAAATTCTAAAAACTTCTGGAAAGAATGACAATCAGATTGACATCTGACTTCAAAATGACAGAAGAAAAGCTGAAATAGAAACCATCTATGTATAGAAACTAAATATTAATATCACCAGCTGTTACAAGTAAAATTTCGATGCTGCAAAAGAAATAGCACTTGAAACTATGTCCTCTCAGCAAGGCAGTTTACTTCTATAGAAGGGTGTGGGGTGTGCTGACGGGGCAATGATGGCCGCCACACGATTGCGGGGACGGGGTACTTAGGCCTGATGGGGTTGTCCCTACTGCTGTGTCGACCCCTATTAGCTAGGGTTAGACCACACAAGCTAGACTAATCCTGATTGGCTATTTTAAAAAGAGGAGAGTTCGGAGCTGGAGTGGCAGGGTGGGTGTTTCGGTGGGAAGGATGGTTACAGGTGTGTCAGAGCAGGTAGCCAGGGGTGATCAGGTGACCGGGATGAGTCAGGATGGGGGAGGGGGAACAGATGTGAACTACTGATTAGAAGGTTGTTTACTGGAATTACAAGAAAGTTGAACTTTAGAGAATTAAAGAATAAGAGAGCTGAACATACTGACATACTGATTCTTCGAAGAGAAACTTGGGGTTCACTATAATACAGCTAACTCTTTGTAAAAAAAAAAAAAAAAGAAAGTGTACTGGAAAGTTGTGTGTACACACACATGCACTTAGAGGTGAATGATACTGAAGACACCAGAAGTCAAACTTTAGATGCAGATATAGCAGTACTTAGAGGGAAATTCCTAGCTCTCAATACATGTTACAAAGGACACAAGAAAGGTTGAAAACATGAGCTAAGCACTCGACAAAATAAATTTTTAAAAGACAGATCAATCTCAAAGAAACAATAAAGACATCATAAAAATAAGGTGAGACCAGCCTGACCAACATGGTGAAACCCTATCTCTGCTAAAAATACAAAAATTAGCTGGGCATGGTCATGGGTGCCTGTAATCCCAGCTACTCAGGAGGCTGAGGCAGGAGAATGGCTTGAACCCAGGAGGCGGAGGTTGCAGTGAGCCAAGATGGCACCAGTCTGGGTGGCAGAGCAAAAATCAATATCAAAAAAAAAAAAAAAAAAAAGTCAGAAATCAATGAGACAGAATAGAAACAAACCCACAAAGAATACCAAGATTAGCAAAACCAAAAGCTGATTGTTAAGAGTCCTCAAGCAATAGTGAAGGACAAGTGAGAAAAGATACATATAAAAACTGAAGAATGAACAAGGAGTAAATATAGATACAACAAAGAATAAAAAATGATAAATGAATATTTGGAAAGCAAAACAAAATGAATATGAGTAACTTAAAATTTTTTTGAATGATTCAAAAGGAAATAGAAAAATGGAAGACTATTAAGCATTAAAAAAAATTGAAATTAAGACCTTCCTTCTCACAGAATAACAGACTATAGTGGTTGACATAGGTCCATTCTACCCAACTTCTTACAATATACAATCCCAGTTGTTCCAGAAAACTTCAGAAGTGTGAAAGTTGCCCATCTCACTTTACTTTTTTAAACCTTTTTATTTTAAATAATTATAGATTCACAGGAAGTTGTAAGAATAGTTCAGAGACGTAGTAGTTGTACTCATGGGATTTTAATTTATGGAAGTGACTTAGCATCTCCATTGAAAGGTCAATACCATTGGAAGATTATTTTTATTACTTGCATTTCCTGGAAGGAGGGGCCCACCATGCCACACAGAGCCACCTGTGGAAGCATATAGGTCACTGCCTTTGTCGGCATTTCTGCAGGGAAACCAGGCAGAGCAGGGTTAACAGAGCAGGACTGGCTGGTTTGAATAACACGGTGGGCTCTGGGTAACATGGGTGATCTCAGGTTGTCTGGCACCTGGCCCTGGGGTGCTTTAGGGCAGAGGAACATTGACTTGGTGTATGAGAGTTTGATAAAGGCGATAGTTGGGGTCATGGGCTCTGGATTGATTCATTTGCATGTCAAAGGTATGCTCCTAGGATGAGCCTTTGCTGCTTCTAAGAATTGGGTAGCCATGGGAGGGTCAGTCCCTTCTGTCAGCGAGGCCACAGATAACAGAGCTTGATAAATATAGAAAATAAGAAAATGTAGTTAGTACAATTGAGTGATGAATGACTGAGTGCCAAATAGACAAAAACAAAACCTATTAAAACAAACAAGGGTTTCACATATCTTTGATTCAGTTTCCTCCAATTGTGTCAAACATAATTATAGTATGATCTCAGCTCACTGCAACCTCTGCCTCCTAGGCTCAAACAATCCAACTTCAGCCTCCTGAGTATCTGGGACTATGGGCATATACCACCATGCTTGGCTATGTTTTTTTTTTTTTTTTTTGCATTGTAGAGACAGGGTTTCACCATGTTGCCCCAGCTGGTCTTGAACTCCTGAACTTGAGTGATCCTCCTGTCTTGGCTTCCCAAAGTGTTTGAATTATGGGCGTGAGCCACCTTGCCTGACCTATAGCACAATATTTTTTAAAAGGAAATTGACGTTGATATAATCTGTATATATAGTTCTATATCATTATGGCATATGTAGATTTATGTAAGCCACACTCCAACCAAGATTCTGAACAATTTCATCACTAGAAATTCCCCCTTTGTACTTTCCCTTTACAACCGTATACAACCCACTTCTGTCAATGTCACTAACCCTGGTAACCAATAATCATTACACTGTTCCTGAAAGCAAAAAAGTGTGAAAGTTCCCCAACTCACTTTGTAAATTTGGTTATAACTTTCATTCCAAAACTAGAAGAGGAAAAAGGAAGTGTTATAAGGATTAGAGAGAGGGAAATAAAACTGCAGAACTAATAAGAAAGTTCAGTAAATTCACCAAATACCGAACAAATTATAAAAATCAATAGCATGTTTCTATACCAGCAACAATCAATTAGAAAATGTAAATTGAAAATAAAATACCAAGGAAAATGGCTAACTCTACTCATTTAATAGTTGTTTTATGTCATCTGTTTTAAGTTTACCAACGGGGAAAAAAAAAGTAAAATTATAAGGATACAAAGAGATTTGCATAAATAGCATGATCTCCAATGATGGTTTGTATAAAAATAATGTCAATTCTTCCCCAACATTAATATATAAATTCAAAGCAATTTTAAGTCAATAGTCTAGTTGGATGTTTTGAGAAACTCAAGTTTACTAACCTTTAACTTTAATTAGTAAACTAAGTTTTAGTCAGTCAATTAAACTTTTAGTAAACTAACTTTTAGTTAGAAAACTAAAACTTCTAGTAAGTAGTAACTAACTTTTTCTGAAATTTGTATACCTGATGGTCTACAATTAAGAAGCTCCACTTTGAAAAAAAAAAGACTAAAAGCAGACTATCTGATACACCACAAATCCAGGATAATAAAAACCATATGGTTCCAGTGCTAGAATCAGGGCTGGCTCCATGGCATGCAGCTCCTGCAGTCACACAGGGACCTACTCTTAAAAGAGCCTCATCCTTGGCTGAAGTGTGATTTGCTGTCATCATCCTCAAATTCTTAACCATTTTTAAACAAGGGGCCTTGTATTGTTATTCTGCGTTGGCCCTGCATGCTCTGTAGTCAGTGTCATCTCAAATAAACAAAGTAAACCAGAGAGCTCAGAGGCAGATCTATGTATATATAAGAACTGGATATAAGAAGAAAGTTGCTCCATGAATCCATGATGAAAGGGAAAACTATTTTTTTGGGGGGGGACAGAGTGGTCTCCCCCTGTCCCCCAGGCTGGAGTGCAGTGGTGTGATCTTGGCTCACTGCAACCTCTGCCTCCTGGGTTTAAGTGATTCTCCTGCCTCAGCCTCCCAAGTAGCTGGGATTACAGGCATGCGCCACCATGCTCAGCTAATTTTTTGTATCTTTTTTTTTTTTTTTTTTTGCAGATGGGGTTTCACCATGTTGGTCAGGCTGGTCTCAAACCCCTGACATTGTGATCCGCCCGCCTTGGCCTTTTTGTATCTTTAGTAGAGATGCAGTTTCACCATGTTGGCCAGGCTGTTCTTGAACTCCTGACCTCATGATCCACCTGCCTCAGCCTCCCAAAGTGCTGGGATCACAGATGTGAGCCACTGTGCCCAGCCAGGAAAACTATTTAGAGGTGGTTTTGGGATAACTGGCTCACCTTTTGGAGGGGAAAAATAAATGCACCATGACTCAGATGGATTAAAGACCTAAATAAAAAAGGTAGAACTATAAAGACAGTAGAAGGTAATATTAGAAAATCCTTTTGTGACCTATGATTGGGGAAGAATTCCTTAGGAAAACACCAAAAGCACAATCAATAAGCAAAATATTGGTGGATTTCATGATACCAAAAGTATGGGTTTCTGTTCAATGAAAGACATCATGGAAAAGTCAACTGACAGATAACTGCCTGAGAGTAGATACTTTCAATGGCTCAGACAGAATCAATGTATAAAATAATAAACAGCTCTGGCAAATCAAAAAGAAAAAAATCTATAAAAAATGGGCAAAGGACACACACAGGTTCAGAAGAGAACATTTAAATGGCTGACTAATCAATAAAAATACCCTGGCTCCTTTGTAATCGGATAAATGAAAATTAAACCAGTAATTACATATCATTTTATATCATTAACTGCCCAAAATTAAAAAGCTAAATGGTACAAAAAGAAAAAAAAAGAGCCAGCATCTCTGGGAAATATAGTTTGAAGGAGTCTCTCTAGTGAGCAGTCTGGCTGAATTATCACAGACTGAGTACTTGTATGCCTTATCATTCAGCAATTCCACTCACAGGTAGAATGTGACCTCCATCTTCTCATTGCTCTATAAAGGGACATGTATGAAAACTGATCACCATGTGTTTCTGTAGGTTGGAGTCATCCATCCATCTTCTGGGGAATAGTTAAGTCAAAGGTGGTGATTATTATACAGAAGTTAGTGGCCCGGGACTAGATATAGATAAAATTGTAAAAATGTAGCACTGTGTGACATATACAGAAACAGAAAGAGAGTGGAAGCACAAAACCATTCATACATATGGCAAATACACATACACAAAACAAGAACACCTACAAATGAGAGTATACACAGCACACACATATAAAGTGAGAGGGATTTCAGAAAGGAAAAGGAAGAGATGAAGAAAGATGAAAGGAAACAAAAGTTTTAAATGAAGAAATAAAGGGCATAAATAAGCATAAGCAAACAAAAATGACTTCGCAGGACCAGGGCTGAAAATGCCATCAAGTGTGGAGCTTGATCACTCCACTCTTCTGCTCCTAAGGTTAAATGAAAAAAGAAAAAAATTAGCTCTCTCTAAAGTAAGGTCCCACAAAACTGGATGAAATTTTTTAAAAATATGAGTATTTTCTCTTGTGTTTATGTGGAGGAGAAAGAAAAGCTGCCAAATTTTAGTTATATTTTTCACTCCCCAGAAAGCATTTATTTTTTAAAAGAAATGAAACTCTTCATCTTTTCCAGTGACTGTTGGTAGACAACGTAATAGCATGAAAATTCACATCATTGTTCTCCCAGTATGATGAAAGGGCCTATGAATGCAAAACATAGGCTCAAAGAGTAGCATCTGACTAGATCTATTTCTCTTCTTTTTTCAGTCATACATGTTTGAAAGATTCAGAAGGTAGAGCTGAGTACCTATCAATTATTTAAAAGTGACTCCAGAAAGCTAATTTTGTAAACTTCTCTTGCTTTGCAATTCAGTGTATGACTCTCTGGGGAAGCTTGGGAGCAACATTCTTAATGGAAACGTGGACAGGCTGGGATCATACAGCGAGTGTCTTTCCACCCGTGCTCCCAAGGGGAACTTCCAAGGGCAGTACTGCAAGCTTCATATACTGCAGGTGAGTGCGGGGGATCTGCACGCTTGCTCTTGAAGGACAAGTGAATGTCATGATATAGAACAAATTACAACTCCATTGATTCCTTTCCTTAATTAAGAAAAAAAACTATTAACGATGTTTTGCAAAACATAAAAACTCAATTTTAAATACTTGACAGAAACCTGCTGAGCATCTTGAGTGGGGGACATGAAATGAGACTCTTGTTTGCAAACCACATAGGTCTTGAGATATTCTTCCTACCACATTGTATGGGGCAAGACCTCTGGACAACTTTCATGGGGAATCCAAGGTCAAGCCCTGGCCAGCAGCTTCTATAGCTTCAAATGCTATAGCTCTCTTTTTGAGAGCTATTCTGAGTCTGCTGGTAGCTCTCTTCTGCTCTTCTCTGCTGGGGTCCAATAGGGACTCTCTTGTACTTCAGGTTTTGAGGGCTCTTCCCATTTTCCCAGACCAAATCCCCACTCTGTATCTTTGATGTCAGGGAACCGCATCATTGCTTGGTATGAGGTGGATTAGGTCAAGGAGCTTAAAATGCACTCCGGACTCATCAACAGCTTTTAGAATACCAGAGGCAGGGTGGACTTTCCATTACCCTTAACCCTTTTCCCAGAAACAGAACTCTAAACATGAATTTGAGGTTATCCTAGCAGATGGGCCATGACTTTTATGAAAACATTATTAAATCAATTGACCAAGTTTGCAGGGCTATCTTCAAAGCATGTTAATCATTTTATTGCTCAGTAAAAAAAACAAAAAACTAGGAACACTATAGCCCGTTATTAAACACAAAGATAAACTTTATGTGCATCACATAGTACTCAAATAAAATTAATTACAAGTTGGCTAATAACAATTGTATAAAGTAACAAGAAGAAATCCAAGCTCTCTGATATTAATGCTATAAAATGATCTTAGAATGGTGAACCGTGGAGACAGGGAGATGATCGCCTAGCTCCATTTGTCCTGCTAAGGCTTGGGATAATGATTGCTTGAGGGATTAATCAGTGCATACAAATGTCATTTTCAAAGTAGATTAATGGTTTTGATATTGGAGCAAAAGGTTGGACCTACACAATCCTCTAAATTATGAGTTTAGAAGAATCACCTCAGAAAATTTTATTTATAATTTGATGTTTTCTTTATTGGAACAGGCATTCTAGTTATTGGCTTGATGTGTTAATAAAATCTTTACTTGATACAATGTGTTCTGCCACTGAGAAATGGCAACTTGGAAATTGTGTTGAAAATTACAGGAGACGCAACTCTTAATGACTTCTAATATTGAAGAGAGAGGCCTGGGGGGCAGATTATCCAAAACTAGTGGCTGCTTTTTAAAGAATCAGCTACACTAAGCCTTGGGGCCTTACAAAAATATATGAGTGCATCTGATGCTCTGGAAATTCACTTGAACCACTCAGCAATGGAAAAGTCATCTTGTAAGAAGTTAGAACACCTTTCTTCTTCTTCTTTTTTTTTTTTTTTTTTTTATATGGAGTATTGCTATTTCACCAGGCTGGAGTGCAGTGGTGTGATCTTGGCTCACTGCACCTCTGCCTCCTGGGTTCGAGCGATTCTCCTGCCTCAGCCTCCCGAGTAGCTGGGACTATGGTGTGTGCCTCTACACCCAGCTAATTTTTGTATTTTTAGTAGAGATGGGGTTTTACCATGTTGGCCAGAATGGTCTTGATCTCTTCACCTTGTGATCCACCTGCCTCAGCTTCCCAAAGTGCTGGGATTACAGGTGTGAGCCACCATGCCCGGCCACTTTTCTTCTTTCAACATCCTTCTCTCCCCAGTCTCAATCTGATTATTTAGCAGCAAGCTTACTTGGGATGATCATGCATATGTGCTATGAACGTGAAAATGAAAGAACATGTGGCATTGTGTTTCCCAGGATGGGGCCGACTACAGTGTGGGCGTGTGTGTCCCCGATTCTTGTGCTGAAGAGGATGTGACTCTGATGTCTCAGCTGGGTAGGTACAAAAGAGTATCCAGTGAAACGAGCATCTCAGCGTAATGTTGGAAAAACCCCAGGTCCTTAGAACCAAGAAAGGTAATTCCTTCAGGATTGAACCAACCTTTCATCGTGCTCCATCCAATAAACTGAGCATAATGGAGGTTGGAGGGGTTCGGGGTGAAGATGGTGGAATAGTAATGGAGTAGTTAGGGAGGAAGACAATAAGGAAGAGATAGAGCTGAATCTTTAACAAAAATGTAAAGTTAAACAATCTTTCCTCGCCCACAGCTGCTTGGTTAGGCTGAAGAAGGGAGGTGGGTGGTGTCTGGTTTCCCTATTGTGAGTGTTCTGAGGCCTGGCCCATGTGTGGCAATCTGCCACCTGCCATATTCAGAGGCCATTCTGATGAGGCCCGTGTGCGGTCAACGTGTTGTAATGGATTAGTGTTAAGAGCCCAGCATTTGGTTCTGGTTGTCACCTCCCAGCTGTATGATCCTGGGCCAATTACTTAATCTCTCCAAGTTCAGTCTCTTTCTCTATACAGTAAGGGGTGGCTCTGCCTGGCTGTCTCTATGGCTTTCTAATCACTTCTCCCTTAGCTATGCAGAAGGAATACACTTTAGTCTCCACAGAAGCTGATTTGACTTCCTCTGTCTTTCAGAGTTTTCAAAGCAAGAGTTTAAAGCCTAGATTTTTGCCACTAGTGTCTTTTATACTTATTCTGGTCATCTGGAGAAGAACTAACACATAATAAAGTTATACATTATTAAGAGTTCTCCTTTAAAGTCTTGATATTGCAGCTGGTTGGCAAACCCTTAAAGGGTCCTCTGCGTTTGTGACGATTCCTATAGCTTTGGGTATATATCTAGCCAGGTATTTCACATGTTGTTTAAAAAAGCAATAAATTGTTACAAATCAAATTTGAATTTCAATTCTTGTTGGATAAGTCATAAATATCCTGGAAACAAAGATAAATGTGTAGCTATTATTAAATTAGCATTTCAAGTGAGTAAGTGACTCTGTAAGTCCACTGAGTTAATAGTCGTTATTATTTAAGAGATTTGTCAATTAGCCTAATTTTTCAGACTAATGCTAAGCTTTCTAGCCAGAGTTGACATTAGAATAAAATAAAATAGAAATAAATGCCATTGATAAAAAGATTTTTTGAGAAAGTAGCATTCAAAGAGAAACAAGATGGAGATTCTCTTTGAGGAACCAGAAAAAGAAAATGATCTGGTTGTTGTGAGCTGAGCCAACACGGGTGGATGGATTAAGGGAATTTAGTCTTTGCTGCCCAGGCATTTTTCCAGCTCCGGCACAGGGGCAGCAGATAGAAATTGGAGGTCTTTGCCCAGGGTAAAAGGTCCCCATCTGGAAAGGATTTGTCAGCTATTCCTTAAAGCTCTTTGATGGAGTTGCCAATATTTCCACTACAGATGTGAGACAACCAGCTCAGCAGTACCAGGTGGAAGCTGTTTGCACGTACTGCACTCACCCAGAGGAGGAGAGCAGGGAGGGCCGGCTGTAGATAGGCCAAGAGAACACGCCCCAGTTCTGCAGAGGGAGAGCAAGATCCTGGAAGGGCAGGACATAACTGCTTTTGGCCAAAGGTTAGGGCAAAACACTGTTGTCACGGAATGTTATAAAATTTCACCCAACAGACTTCACGTGAGTTCCTATCAGAATAAAAATATGTAACACCAGAATGCTGGGAGCCTGGATCAAACTTGGATGTGATTACGCAACCCCATTTACGGGATATTTTTCTAAAAATCCAGACCCATGCATTTTCGTGTCACTAATGGTTCTTTCCCAGTGCTGCTGTAGCAAGTGATCACAAACTGAGTGGCTTAGAATGACAGACATTCATTCTCACAGTTCTTGAGGCTAAACATCCTAAGTCACGGCGTTGATGAGGTTGGTTCCTTTTGGAGGCTCGGAGGGAGAGCTCGTTCTTGGCCCCTCTCTGCATACCCGGTGGTTGCCAGCACTTCCTGGCACTCCTTGGCTTGTAGCCACATCATTCCAACCTCTGCCTCCGCCCACATGTGGACTTCTTCCCTGTGTGTCCAAACTTCCCTCTTGTAAGGACACCAGTCATACTGGATTTAGGGCCCACCCTAACCTCATCTTAAAGTTGATTACATCTACAAAGACTCTATTTCCAAATAAGGTCACATTTGCAGGTACTGGGGCTTAGGACTTAAATCTTTTTGGGGGACACAGTTCAACCCAAAAGACTACTTAATACCTACTTCCTAGTCTCGCTAGATTATCTGAGTTCCCTTTAACATAACAGGGAGTTGGGCTGATGGGGACTCACAGCCCCTTAGCTCAGGGCCCTGCTCTTAGAACGTGCTTGACAAATGTTAGATAATCCTGCTGAAGTTTAATTGTGAGGCAGAGGTGATCTATCTGGTCACAGCGACCACACAAGAGCTGAAAAAGAAGGGGCTTGGGTATTGTTTTTGCTTTTGTTTTTTTGTTTGAGACAGGGTCTTGCTCTGTCACCCAGGCTGGAGTGCGGTGGTGCAATCATGGCTTATTGCAGCTTCGATCTCCTGGGTCCAGGCAATCCTTCCACCTCAGCCTCCCAAATAGCTGAGATCAGGCATGCACCACCACACCAGGCTAATTTTTAAATGTTTTGAAGAGATGGGGTCTCCTTATGTTGACCAGGATGGTCTCACACTCCTGGAGTCAAGCAATCCTTCTGCCTTGACCTCCCAAAGTGGTGGGATAACAGGTGTGAGCCACTGCACCCAGCCTGGGGTTTGTTTTAAAGGTCTGTTTAACACTGAGTTGTGTCTGATTTTATCCAGACTACACATTATTAAGAGTTCTCATTTAAACACTGAAGGGCTGCATATTTCCATTCTTGGGGACTCACTCTAAGTCTGTCCCAATGGAGACTTTATAACATTCTATGATGATCACACTGTCCCAGTTTGCAGTGGCCAAAAGCAAGGAGTTCTGAGCTGCTTAGAATCAACATTGAACAGTCCTTTACAATGAGCTTTAAACTATGCTCTTTCCTATGGTCTATGAGGCTAATTTCACCTTGTTTTGCCTATGAGAATCACTAGCCCTGCATAGCAGAACAATGGTGCTAGAACCACAAGGGAAGATTTTTCTCCTCCAGCTCTCTCTTACGGATTTCCTGAGCACGAATGGAGAAAATGGAACTCTTTTAATAGTAGCTCCTTGAATTACCCACAGAATTGCCTTTCTCTCTAAGAATTCAAAAGGAATCCAAAACATTTTACAGAATACCATTTTGTGTTCTCAATTCAGAAAATATTTATTGAGCAATTTTCTCTCTGGCCTTTGTATGAGACATCACCTGTATGTGCTGAGGAGATCAAAATGATTGGGAGTTACTCGTTTCGAAAAATGTACCATTTAGTTAGGAAGAAAAGTGCGTATGCGTGAGCTATTAGGAAACACTGCTGGGAAAGAAATGTCCCATCTCACATCAAGTGTTGGGGCTGGGCACACAAGTCAGAGGAGCAGAGCCCAGCATGGCTAGAGGAAGAGTGGGGAATTTAGACAGGGCTTGAACTGACCTGTCTAAAAGAGTGAAGAAGTCAGGGTGGGGTGGGGTGAGAAGTTGCTGGAAAACAGATTCAACAGAGGTTTCCAATAAAGGTTTCATATTCCGCGTGTAGTTCTGGAATCTAGCATAGCATAGACACCTAAGGCTGATGACTTAAGGCCGACTGGACGTGCGTGGGCTACCTGTCAGCTTTGTTTACTGTGGCAGGATTTAGAGCTGGGCTGTGGTTGATTGACAAAAAAAAACAACCAACCAAAACAGCCAAACCAAACCAAAAGAAAAACGCCACTCAATTCCTTTAACATTAGAAATGGAACTTCCCAAGGGAACAGATGTGCTCTGGCTGGTCAGTACACTTCGTTTTCAGTGGAAGAGTTTATTTTGGAAACCCAAATACTAACAGGAAGTAGCTCTGGGGAGCACTGGTTCAGAGCAAATGGAGTTGGATTATGAAAAATTCTGCTGCCAGCTTTCCTGTGGGGACCTGCCGGTAACCTAGATCAAGCACCCCTACTCTTGGCCGGGGCTGAGGACACACAGATGACCCTTCCTTCTTGTTTGTACCCTTACCTTGCTACCATTAAGAATCAGAATTAATTACATATTATTAATCTTTCAGCAGCATTTTTGGACATTTCAGAAACCCTCAGGTCACAGACTCATAGGAACCTTGACTGATAGAGATGGAAAAGGTATTAGAATCCATTGGTCCTGTATGTTTATCACAGCACTATTCACAATAGTAGAGACTTGGAGCCAACCCAAATGCCCATCAATGATAGACTGGATAAAGAAAATGTGGCACATATACACCATGGAATACTATGCAGCCATAAAAAAGGATGAGTTCATGTCCTTGGCAGGGACATGGATGAAGCTGGAAACCATCATTCTCAGCAAACTAACACGGGAACAGAAAACCAAACACTGCATGTTCTCGCTCATAAGTGGGAGTTGAACAATGAGAAAAGATGGGCACAGGGAGGGGAACACCATACACCGGGGCCTGTTGGGGGTGGCGGGAAAGGGGAGGGAGAGCATTAGGACAAATACCTAATGTATGTAGGGCTTAAAACCTAGATGATGGGTTGATGGGTACAGCAAACCACATGGCAGATGTGCATCTATGTAACAAACCTGCATGTTCTACACAAGTAACCCAGAACTTAAAGTATAATAATAATAATAATAATAATAATAAAAGAATACATCATGTCTGAACCACCCTTCACTGTTACACAGATGAGGAAATGAGGGCCAGAGAGGTGCAGTGACTTGCTCAGGGTCACACAGCAAGCTAGCTCAAACTAGCTCCTGAATGCAAGACTAGGCAATGCAGTGTATAAGATGAGCAACACCCAACATTTATTAAACTTACTGCCTGCCTTGCGCTGTCCTAAGGGCTTTACAATCATCGCATCAGAGTTCTCACGACAGCCCTAGGAGCTGGGTACTATCACCATCCCCATTTAACAAAGAAAAACCGTGTCCCCATCGTTTGTGGCGATTTGGGAAGCCCCCTGCTCTTAATTCTAACCATATCCTGGGATTCACAGCAGGAGCACCTGTAAACTTGACAGAAGTGCGAAGTCAGGTTTCATCTCGAATCTCCTGGATCAGACACTTGCAGGGAGGGAGGCAGAGAGCCAACAGGCCCTCCAGGTAGTTCTGAGGCTTGTAGAATTGGAGACGGCGGCGCTAGTCTTACCAGTAACATCTTCACACACAGTCTCTTCCAGTGCTCGTCGGCTGTGTCCTGACTTGCTGCTTCTTACTTTCCGTTTCAGATGGCATGTTTCCCCAGACTATGGGCTTCAATTGTGTATTTCCATCTTATATTGCATTTCTCCCTCGGGCGGGGGGTCTTGTTCACAAATAGATTTGAGCCAGCGCATATTTAGGGTTTTTGTTCCCAGTACCATGTGCTAAGAAAGGCTGGGAGAACAGACGGATTCAGGAGACCCTGGTTTACTTCCAGCTGGGCTAAGAGTTCCTCATTCTGTGAGTTTCCACATTTTTGTACTTCGTTTCCCTCCAACTGTAAATCAGATATATTCAAAACCAACTGTCCCCCTTTATTTTTTGGAGGCAGTCTCGCTCTGTGGCCAGGGTGGAGTGCAGTGGCGTGATCTCAGCTCCCTGCAACCTCTGCCTCGTGGGCTCAAGTGATTCTTGTGCCTCAGCCTCCCGAGTAACTGGGACTACAGATGTGCATCACCACACCAGGCTAATTTTTGTATTTTTAGTAGGGACGAGGTTTCACCAGGCTGGCCAGGCTGGTTTCCAACTCCCGACCTCTAGTGATCCCCCTGCATCGGCCTCCCAAAGTCTAGGATTACAGGCCTCCTAAAGTGTAGGATTGCAGGCATGAGCCACTGTGCCCGGCACCAGCTGTCTCTTTTTAGTGTAAAAGTTTCATTTTGAAATAACAGATATGGAAGCACTTTGAAAAAGGTAAGGCATTATGACAAACTAAATGATTTATACCATCTCTTTTTCTCTTTTGGTAGATACTTTAAGATTCAGAAATACTTCATTTTTGGCCCCTTCCCTCTCTCTTTTCACAATAAATTCTTCCTCCTCGTCTGGTGGGAGTGTGGCCAGATGTGCTGCTGGGACGTTCCCCCTGGACACATTTGCGGCCGTGTGTCTGTGAGTACGGACATCGAGGTACCTGGGTGGGATGTGATCTGCTGGTACTGTTTTATCAACTTCCCTTCACCAACTGCATTTCACCATCACATTTCATTCATTGCACGATTTCGTTCATTGCACGGTGTCTGGCTAGTGCTGCCTATTTCAGGATATTATGGTCTGAGTGTTTTTGTTTCCCCTGCAAAATTCATACGTTGGAATCTCACCCACAATGAGATGACATCCAGAGATGGGGTGTTTGGGAGGTGCCTGTCATGAGGGCAGAGCCTTCACGAATGGGGTCAGGTAGCTTTAGACAAGGGACCCCAGAGAGCCCCCTCGCCCCTTCCACCATGTGAGGATACAGCTAGAAGGTGCCATCTATGAACCAGAGAGTGGGCTCTCAGCAGACACCGAATCTTCCAGCACCTTGAGGCTTCCCAGCCTCCAGAACTATGAGAAATTAATTTATGGGGTGTATAAGCCACCTAGCCTATGGTATTTTGTTATAGCAGCCAGACTACTGAGACGCAGGGAGACCACCATTTACTTGTTTTTTTTTTTTTTTTTTTTTGAGAAAAAGTCTTGCTCTGTCTCCCAGGCTGGAGTGTGGTGGCTTAATCTTGGCTCACTGCAGCCTCCGCCTCACAGGTTCAAGATATTCTCCTGTCACAGCCTCCTGAGTAGCTGGGACTATAGGCCTGCACCCACCACACCTGGCTAATTTTGTATTTTTAGTAGAAATGGCATTTCACCATGTTGGCCAGGCTGGTCTCAAACTCCTGACCTCAGGTGATCTGCCCGCCTTGGCCTCCCAAAGTGCTGGGATTACAGGCATGAGCCACTGCGCCCAGCCAGGTTCTTATTAATTTGTAAAGTTTATTCTGTATATAAAGAATATTAATTCTTAGCCATATCAGCTGCAAATATCTTCCTCAGTATTTTGGTTGCTTTATGATTTAAAAAATAATGATGGCAAGTTAAGTGAAATCCATTGATATTTTCTTTATATATTTTCTCTTTTTTCTTTAGTTTTATTCTTAGAGCATCATTCTCCACGCTTAATATTGTGAAATGTTTTTCTATGTAAATATGCAGTGCGTGGCTTTTCACAGGCTGGTTTCTCAGCATCTGGTTTTGGTGTCCTGAGATGAGGGAAGGCATGGCTGTTGTGTCTTCTTCCTGCAGGTTCATCACTTTGCTGGGTCTCGCCCTCCCTCTGGCTGGAACAGTCTGCGTGGCAGCCAGGGAGTGGGGGTCAGCCTGCAGGACATCGCGGGAACACGGGGGCGCTCCAGCCACTTACGGGAGTCTGCCATTGAACGAGGTGGAGAGCAGTGAAGAAAGCAGCAGAATCCCATGGACCCACTGTCTGGCGCATCTGCCCGGGTCAGCAGCCCTGAGCAGAGGAAAAAGTAGGTATTTGAATGAAACTAAGACCACCCAGGAGAGGTGACTTAGCGGAGTTTGCAGGTGGAAATGAAGGCCTACAGTGCTGGCTTCTAATGAACGCCCAGCAGCTTCCAAATGTCAGCGTGGAGGTTGGATCTCAGCTCTTGACAATCCTGTCTTTGTTTTCCATCAGCGTGCTAAGGTCAGGCAAAGTCACTAAAAATGCTGCTTTATTTTGTGGGTACAATTATCCAGTGTGTTTTTGTGCTGATCAAAGACTAGGGTAGAACAAGGCTTGGTGTTTCACTGCAGCAATTCTCTAAGGAACAATTCCACAGTCACAGTGTCTATTTTCAGTGTCACACTTACACACATGACCCGTAGAAGCTTCTTGCCATCACCAGGAAGGTAAATGACTTACATAGAAACCGAAGGGAGGGTGGTGAGCGTGCAACACAAGCTAATTCACACAGCACAGTATGTGTGAACCGGAAACAGATTAACCCAGCATAGGTAGTGAGAGGCCGGATTTCAGTGAGTCAGACTGCATTGTGCTTCAGTGAGAAATCAAGAGCATTGCCTTCATTTCTACCTGCCTGCCTATACAGCAAGGCAAACAGAATATATCTCTGTCTCACACAAAAAAGCCTGGTCACCCAATTACCTTCAGAACATGTGGAATAAGAGGGCTGGGCGCCTCAGTTTCCACGTGTGTAAAACAGGGGCATATAATGGGATCTGTGGAAGAAATTAAATGAGATCCTGAGTACTTACCTCCTCCTAAATTCATTCCTTGTTGCCTCATTCTTTTTGGTGAAGCCAGGAGAGGAAAGAAAGGGTCGGGGCTTAAATTTGCCACAGCTACCTGCTTGGACTGCTTTGACCTCGCTCAGGGAGCAGCAGGGTCAGAGGGATTGCAGGGACAGGCCACACGCTTCTAACCCTCTGATTGGAGCAGAGCCCACGGTCATCAGAATCCAACATTGTATTCATCTGTGCTAGGCTGGCCCTCAGAGCCAGGCTTTTTAAGGCTGGATCACAGGATTTAGGCCAGACACACCTGGTAGGGTGTCAGGAATGGAAACTTCAGGCTCCTCACCCAAAACGAGGCACCCTGTGATCAGGACATTAAAATGATGTTAGCTTTTCTTAGCAGGCACATTTAACTGTGGTCTCAAAATGGGGGTTTTCCATGTTCTGTTGCCGTAAAAATTTTTACATTTTTGTATTTAATACATCAAAGAATGCGGGGCATGGTGGCTCATGCCTATAATCCCAGCACTTTGGGAGGGTAAGGCAGGAAGATTGCTTACCCCTGGGAGTTCAAGACCAACCTGGGCAACATGGCAAAACCTCATCTTTACAAAAAATACAAAAATTATTCGGGTATGGTGGTGTGCACCTGTAGTCCCAGCTACCCCGGAGGCTGAGCCAGGAGGATCACTTGAACTCGGGAGGTGGAGGTTGCAGTGAGCTGAGATTGCACCACTGCACTCCAGCCTGGGTGACAGAGCCAGACCCTATCTCAAAAAGAAAAAAAAAAGACCCATCAAGGGTAAAATATTACACCTCTGAATGTTTGAAAATAAAAATCAAGATGGAGAGACCCAGAGATTCAACATTTTTTTCTCTCCATTTTTGCATTAATCAGTGAGTCCAATCAACCTAAGACCACCATGTCTTCTAGAAATTCAAAGCCAGATTGGGTATTTGGCTTCCTGACTCTTTATCCTCCAAATAACCATTGCATTTGCTTAGAATGGTTTCCTGTTACATGAGCCTGTCCTTTGCTATTTAGACAAGAAAAATACGAGCGACTGTATGAGGAAGTTTTCATGCCATATGTACATAGCTGTGGATTTCAGCCCCTGGGTGTCAGGGCCCTTACTTAATGGTCTGTTGCTTAAAGTGGGCTTACAGTGATTGAGCAAATCTGAAGAGGCTGCAGGTTTTTTGAAGCATTGTCACAACCAGTGGCTCTCAAACTTTGGTGTGCATCAGAGTCACCGGGAGATAATTACAGCACAGATTCCTGGGCCCTGACCTGGAGACTCTGACTTTGGAGGTCTGTGGTGGGGCCTGGGAATGTGTCCCCTCCCCTCCACTCCCCTCCCCTCTCCTCTCTCTCTTTCTTTCTTTCTTTATTCTCTCTGTCTCCCTACTGAGTCTTGCTCTGTCGCCAGGTTGGAGTGCAGTGGCGCTATCTCCGCTCACTGCAACCTCTGCCTTCCATGTTCAAGCGATTCTCCTGCCTCAGCCTCCTGCGTAGCTGAGACTACAGGTGCGTGCCACCATGCCCAGCTAATTTTTTTGTGTTTTTATAGAGACAGGGTTTCACCATGTTGGCCAGGATGGGCTCAATCTCTTGACCCTGTGATCCGCTAACCTCGATCTCCCAAAGTGTTGGGATTACAGGTGTGAGCCACAGTGCCTGGCCCAGGAATGTGTATTTCTAATAAGTTCCCAGGTGATGTTGAAGCTGCTGGCGCGGAGGCCTCCACTTTGGGAACCGATGACTGCATGCATGGTTTCCTCCAATCCTCCCCGCATCCTTCTGGTTTATAACACTTTCCATTTACAAATGGGCTAAATGAGCATCAGGGAGGTCGTCTTCCCTCTAGAGCAGTTATTTTTCAGAAGCCTTTATACACCACTGATGGGTAAGTTCATTCAGGAGCAGAATTTAGATGGAAAAAACATAATAACAACAAAACATATTGAGTGCTAGCTTGCCACGTTAGGCATCAAACCTGATGTTTGATGTTCTAGAATCCGCATTACAACCAGTAATGTAATTGACTGTACTCACAGCCAATTCCTGAGTAAAAACCCCCGCGAGTGAAAAGAGTGGGTGTTGGGACTTCAGACAGATACCCAATCACAAAGTGACTTACGTGGAAAAACTTGTATTCATGGCTGGAACTTCAAAATATTAGGTAATGAAGTTCTTCAATTTAAGAAATTGATTTAGATTTCTAGAACTTGGTTATGAGCCAAACCTCATTTGTGAATAAGTTTTAATTCTGCAAAGACTTCTTTGTGCCCACAATGTTGAAGGCACGGGGCTCTGTCCAGGAGGAAATGTGAGTCTCTCGGAGCTCGCTTGAGCTTGGAGGCCCCTGTTTTGCAATTCCAGACGCTTGCTTCTCGGGATGTGTAAAAATTAAATTCTTTTTTTTTTTTTTTTAAGACAGCATTTTGCTATTGGTGCCCGGGCTGGTGTGCAATGGAGCGATCTCAGCTCACTGCAACCTCCGCCTCCTGGGTTCGAGTGATTCTCCTGCCTCAGCTTCCTGAGCAGCTGGAACTACAGATGCATGCTACCACACCTGGCTAATTTTTTGTATTTTTAGTAGACACGAGATTTCACCATGTTAGCCAGGTTGGCCTCAATCTCCTGACCTTGTGATCCACCCGCCTCGGCCTCCTAAAATGCTGGGATTATAGGCGTGAGCCACTACACCCTGCCCATTATTCATTATTCAGAAGCAACTGGTCCTCAGGATTGTGGGGGTGTTCTTTCAATGAAATGCTTGCTTTATGGATCACTTCAATCTTACTGATGTTTGTGTTCTCCTTTTCCTTGACTCTTTGTCAAGCAGGACTGGGGTCAGAGGTTGACGTCTCTGGGGCCTGAGCTTGGGCAGCGTATTCTGTGCAAAGCATGTGAGGCACCAAACTCAGTTTAAGTCTATTAGGGAAAGTCAAGATTCAAAAGGGAGGGATGCCAACTATGAAAGTCTACAGATAGATCAAGATGGTACCATGGAACTGAACTGAGAAGTTCAAGGTCAGAGCAAGGGAGCCTCCGCATAACTGCCAAGATCTGTGGATCGTGCTTTGGTTCTGGTTGCGGGGTGGTGTGTGGATACCCTGGCGGTCAGGGTGGACAGTAACACCTTTGCTCTCGCCCAGGGTTTCTAGGAGCTGTGGCTCATGCTCTGCAGTGCTTTTCTTGGCAGAAGAATGTGCCAGCCATCTGGACTACAACGACTGCAGGTGGTACCTGCTCTGCGCTGAATGGCATTCGTGTCTTGAGTCTCCTCTGGATCATCTTGGGACACACCAGTCAGATGACTGCATGGCTGTCTTTGGGTGTGGAGAGTTGACAAGCCTTTACTCTAGGAGCAGTCAGGGAAGAGAAACTCTTTGGTATGGTGGGGTCATGTTGGCCAAAGGATGGGAGGCTGGCAGCCTTCCCACGAGCAGCCCTCCTTCTGTTTTAGCGATGCTGTGTGACCTCCCATCTGCAAGCTTTCCAGGCCAGTGTCTAGGAGCTTCTTTTACTCTCTCTATGTATAAATCGGGCACTTGGCTGCCAGGTGAATAGTGATACCGGGGTATTGTATTTTCATTTTTTTTAAATTAAATTTCTTATTTTTTTAGACAGAGTCTTGCTCTGTCACCCAGGCTGGAGTGCAATGGCAATGGTGAGATCTTGGCTCACTGCAACCTCCACCTCCTGGGTTCAAGCAATTTTCCCGCCTCAGCCTGCTGAGTAGCTGAGATTACAGGTGCACGCCACCATACCCAGCTAATTTTTTGTACTTTTAGTAGAGATGGGGTTTCTCCATGTTGGCCAGGCTGGTCTCGAACTCCTGACCTCAGGTGATCCGCCCTCCTCAGCCTCCCAAAGTGCTGGGATTACAGGTGTGAGCCCCCGTGCCCAGCCTGGGTATTGTATTTTCATCATCCAAAGAGCCAAGTTCTGTCTCATCATGATTAATGAAGCCAGGAACTAACATTTATTTTTCCTTGAGAAGCAGACAAGCATAAATAAACACGGTGCACTAGTATCAAATCAGTGTTTCTCCACCTTTTCCCTGCTGCTACCCTCCTGAAGTGTGCAGCAAACCCAGCAGTGATTCAGGAACCCCCTAGGCTCCAGACTTTCCTATCCATAATAGTAGTACTCTCTAAACAGGGGGCAAACACAGCCCAGGGCTGATGGAAGCAGCTCCTAGGTGATCTGCCTCAGCCCATGAATAGGTGCTGCTGTATAGTCCAAGGGTGCTGCGGCCACTGTAAGTGCACACAGGAGCTCAAAGCTCCTGAACCACCCTTGGGGACCTAAGTCCCCCACCTTTTATTCCCAGGCTAACTTCTCCTCTTATGTGAATTATAGTAAATCCTTTTTTTTTTTTTTTTTTGAGATGGAGTTTCGCTCCGTTGCCGAGGCTGGAACGCAGTGGCACAATCTCAGCTCACTGCAACCTCCACCTCCTGAGTTCAAGCAATTCTCCTGCCTCAGCCTCCTGAGTAACTGGGACTACAGGTGCCCACCACCACGACTGTCTAATTTCTGTATTTTGAGTAGAGACGAGGTTTCACCATGTTGGTCAGGCTGGTCTTGAACTTCTGACCTCAGGTGATCTGCCTGCCTCGGCCTCCCAAAGTGCTGGGATTACAGGAGTGAGCCACCGCACCCAGCAGAATTACAGTGATTTTTTTTTTAGAGATGGGGTTTCACCATGTTGGCCAGGCTGGCTTCGAACTCCTGACCTCAAGTGATCCGCCCGCCTCTGCCTCCCAAAGTGCTGGGATAACAGGCATGAGCCACCATGCCCGGCCAGAGCACTGATTCTTAAAGCCCGCCCAGTACAGCTGAAAGTTAAAGGTGTTCCTCTTGCTTTTTCTGAAAAGAGAAATCACAGGATTTTCTTCTATGAAACCAAAAGACACTACTGCTCTTTAATATTTGTTGCAGATAATGTGCTTGAATGGAAAAGCAGAGTGCTTAGAAGCCCACTGTACCTTTACTCTCGGAGCGGGCCCTTCTATCTTGGAGTTGACACGTTTTTCCTGATCAGGTGATAAGATGAAACTGTGTTTTCACTGCTGTCGGGCTTGTTGCTGTGTGTTTGGGGATGTGTGCATGCGTGTGTTTTACCATTCTCACTCTAGTGAGAAAAGCTGAATGACCCACATTGATTCACCTGGGTCTCTGTCCATTTCTAGACAGTGCTGTGGTCATAAAAGACTCTCCACTGTATCTTCGGTTTATTAAATGAGTTAGGATGGAGCTATAACACAGGCCTTTTACAAACATTGATTGTATTCGTCAAAATTGTTCATTTCAGTGGTTCTCCAATTTTGGCCCACAGATTGGTACAGGTGTTCCACGAAGTTCCCAATTCTCACTATAGTGAAACGGGAAAAATTAAGAAAACGGCGTGATGTTTCGTAAGGTTATATTTATTTATATGAACTATTAAGAGGTACAGTTTCTTAACTGTTTGAGAAGTGTCAGGCACTGTGGTAAGCACTTTGAAAAAGTGTCTCATTTAATCCTCATGAAAATTCCTATTTTTGTTTTTAAAAATCGGGGTAAAATTCACATAACATAAAATTAACCACTCAGTGTAAAATTCAGTGGCATTTAGCACATTTACAATGGTGCACAACCACTTTTTTTTTTTTTTTTTTGAGACAGAGTCTCACTCTGTCACCCAGGCTGGAGTGCAGTGGCACAATTTCGGCTCGCTGCAACCTCCACCTTCTGAGTTCAAGAGAAGAAAACGTCTCCAGTCTGGGCAATAGTGAGACTCTGTCTCGTGGCGGGGCGGGGGAAAGTCATTATATTCAAATGTGTGTGAACCATCCAGTTAGGAGAGAACTTGCCCCCACGCTGCGCAGAGCAATAGTAAGGGGATTACTAATCACCAGCCACCTTATATAACACTCACCTCCCTAACATCCTGGTGGCTCGATTTCTCTTTTTCAAGTTTTTGAAGCAAAGCCTTCCTTGTCCCCCTCATCTGAAGTGCAGCTACCCAGCCTTCTTGACTTCATTTTTTCATTTTATCCAACATACTATAGCTGCCATTTTTTTTTTTTAATTTTTTTTTTAAGACGGAGTCTTGCTTCGTCACCCAGGCTGGAGTACAGTGGCATGATATCAACTCACTGCAACCTCCATCTCCCGGGTTCAAGAGATTCTCCTGCCTCAGCCTCCCAAGTAGCTGCGAATACAGGCACCCACCACCACGACTGGCTAATTTTTTTGTATTTTTAGTAGAGATGAGGTGTCACCATGAGGCTGGTCTCGAACTCCTGACCTGGTGATCCGCCCGCCTCGGCCTCCCACAGTGCTGGAAGTACAGGCGTGAGCCACCACACCCAGCCCTAGCTCCCATTTTTGATCGATCAATTGATTGATTGATTGTGTCTCTCCAGTGAAATGTAAGGCAGAAAGTTTCTTTTTCTGTTTTGTGTACTGCTGTGTCACCAGGTCACAAAAGCAGTACTAGCCATGGAGGACTGTTCAGTAAGTCACTGTCAAAATGAATGATTTCTTGTCTCTGGAGTCTAGTGTGATCATTTCTTGTGGTAATGCTGAGAAAGAGGGATGCAGAATGAGCTGAGACCTGTCCATTAAGGACCATGCTAGTAGGTGGCCAAGGTGACAATGACAGAGGATCCCAGACACGTCAGGCTCAGGGTTCACAGTGTACAGCAAACCCAGCAGTGATTCGGGAACCCCTGGGCTCCAGACTTTCCAAGAGGGCGGCACTGGGTCTCACCAGGCATGGGAAGCCCAGCTGCAGAAGACATAGAGTGGACCCCTGGAGAATGGGAGGTCTGCTCAGGGGGGCAGCAGTCGAAGACCAGAACTCTGTTCCCAGCAAGCCAGGCAAAAACGATTGTATGCAGGGATGGGACTGAATGGCAGGGTTCCGAGCCCTGGGAGGGACACTGGCAAGGACAGATCAGGATGAATGGCACTGAAGCCAGACTCAATCTGGAGACTAGGAAAGCTGCCACTGGGATGGAAAGATGGGGGACACGAAAGGCCAGTGGTCATCCGCGGGCCGTCAGGGGGAACTGGAGACACCAGAGAAGCCACCAGATCAGTCCTGAGATGTCTAAAGTGCAGGCCAAGGCTACTGAAATACCAAACAGCCCAGAAAACTACATATATGTAAAGATGACCTATCTCCCACCTGGATTGGTCTGGGGTCAGGGAGGGCCGTGCCTTATGTCAGTTTCCTCAGATAGCCAACCCGCTGCAGTTTCACCAGCATCACCCGGAATTGGTAGAAGTGCAAATTCTTGGGCGCCACCCCAGACCCAATGAATCAGACTTTCTGGGGGGATGGCTCCAGCAATCTGGACTGTCACAAGCTCTCCGGGTTGTGCCTGCTGAAGCCTGAGAAGCTCTGTGTGAGCCCAGGCAGGAAAAGCTGAGGCCGGCAGAGGTGGCGGAAGCCAGGTAGATTTTGACAGCAGCCTAGAGGCACAGTGTACATTTCTTTTCTCTTTATCACTGTTTGCTTCCTTTTCTCACCGTCAGTCTCCATGACCTTTTATTCTTTTCCTTCAGTTTTTATTGTATTACTTTCAAATGTTCACGCTTTCTTTTATTTAAAACTTTCTTTTCAACAATGGAACCATTCTTAATAGTGATGCCTAGTATTGCCATTATGCTAAGAGCTTGAAATCTCTTATCCCATGCAATTCTCACAATAAACCTGTAAAGCTGGTATCCATATCATCCCCATTTTTACAGATGAGAAACTTCTTGATGTTCAGTAATGAGGTAATTTGTCCAAGTCTACACAGCTAGTAAGGTTAGAATTAGAACTTAAGTGTAGTTTGTTTCACAAGGAAACCACGCCTTACTCACTATGTCACTGATATTTACAAAGTACAACCAAAGCCTTCTGATGATCTTGAAGAATAAGTATTGGTGACTATTTTGTAATCCTCTCCCACTCTCGGGCTGACTTCATCCGTCACTAGTGCGTGCTTTTCTCTGTTGCAGTGGGTTCAGCTCTCTGGGTCTTAGCTCCTCGGAGCTAGCTATCTTGCTCAGAGCTTGTTTTCCTGCCAGTCTTTCTCGTTGCCCTCTCTGGATAAACTTGCAGGCTGGGAGGTGCGTGCCCACACACACAGCGAGACCCAGGCTTTGCTTAGCAACCGTGCTGGCAGAGGGGGAGCCAGTCACTCTGAAAAGAAAGAATTGCCCTGATTTATCCTTTCCTGAAATTAAGAGGAGGCCGGAATCAGAACTGGTTGCCTCGCTTCCCCCTCTTAGCATTCTCTTTTAGATGTCTCTATAAATTTTGTTCCTATTTAATGAGTCCAACTTGCTGCTTTTCAAAGGAAAATCTGGCAGGCAGAGAATAGAGACATTCTCCAACCCTCCCTGATCCCTTCCAAGTCCCACCCAACACACAGCTTTGTTTGCAATCGGAAATACATTAGCTCCTTAGGGAAACACCCACAGTGATCACTGGTATAAATGTCAAAATGTTGCGAAACTCACATACTTGCTCACCATCCAGTTGCAATTAAAAGGCATAACTTTAGTTTCTTTAGCTGAACATTCTGGATAATGAATTTGTCATCAGGGTATGTTGGTTAAGAATTTTGTGATCCTGGGCAACCCTCTTAATAATCTCTGGGTCTCACTTTTCCCGTCAGAGAAGCAGGAATTATAGCATCTTCCTTTTTACCTAATAGGGTTGTTTATTCATCTATTCAATTATTCACTCAAAAAACATTTATTTATTTATTTTTTTGAGACAGAGTCTCGCTCTGTCGCCCGGACTGGAGTGCAGTGGGGCGATCTCGGCTCACTGCAACCTCCGCTTCCTGGGTTCAAGTGATTCTCCTGCCTCAGCCTCTTGAGTAGCTGGGACTACAGGCACCTGCCACCACGCCCAGCTAATTTTTGTATTTTTAATAGAGACAGGATTTCACCATGTTGGCCAGGATGGTCTCAAACTCCTGACCTTGTGATCCACACGCCTCAGTCCCCCAAAGTGCTGGGATTATAGGCATGAGCCACTGCGCCAGGCTGAACTGTATTACTAATAATTCCTGTGACAATTCTTCTTTTTCTTTTAGTGGATGGTTAAGTGCAAGGTCGTTTTTAAAGATGTATCAGAATTCAGACAAAGGAATAACCCCTAAAGTCATACTCAGATACGTTCTCAGTCGCCTGGTAAGGTAGGTTTATTTACATAATTTCTCAATTCCTCATTACTATGTAATAATTTATTAGTTTTCTGTCTTTAACCCTCTTTTGAAAGAATTTCCAAAGAAAAATAAACTGAAAGAAATCATTTTCTTCCCTAAATACAGTTGATTTTAGCTGGTTTAATATGGTTCAAATTCTATTGGGACAAATACCATGAAAACTGCTATGTTCCACTGGCAAAGACACCCTTTGTCCCCAGCAGATGGGCAGCAGAGTTCAATAAATGCACTGTCAGATTTCCATGGAATCTATATTCAACAGGAGAATTTGTCTGCAAATGAGTGGTAATTGGATCCTGTAAATCAGAGTGCTAATGGTAACGATAAAAATAAAACAATATAGGGCCGGGAGTGGTGACTCATGCTGTAATCTCAGCACTTTGGGAGGCCAAAGTGGGTGGATCATGAGGTCAGGAGTTCAAGACCAGCCTGGCTAATATGGTGAAACCCTGTCTCTACTAAAAATACAAAAATTACCTGGGCATGGTGGCGGATGCCTGTAATCCCAGCTACTCGAGAGGCTGAGGCAGGAAAATTGCTTGAACTTGGGAGGTGGAGGTTGTAGTGAGCTGAGATCAAGGCTCTGCACTCCAGCCTGGGCGACAGAACAAGACTCCATCTCAAAAAAAAGGAAAAAAATTAAATAAAAATAAAACAATACATGACCAGGAGAGGAACTTGGTTGAAGCTCTGGGCTATGGCCATTCTGCTGGGAGGGAGGCAGGAAGAATGATGGTCTCCTTTAGGAAGGTGTGGTTGCTGGATGCCGAAGGGATTCTAACATTGGGGCAGAATATGGAATCAGTGGTAGCAGAGTGGCAGCGATGGAATGAGACAGCCAAAATTAAGGGTGGAAGGGCTGGGCACGGTGCCTCATGCCTGTAATCCCAGGCATTTTTGGGAGGCCTTTGGGAGGCCAAGGCAAACCTATCCCTTGAGGTCAGGAGTTCGAAACCAGCCTGGCTAACATGGTGAAAACTTCTTTAACAAAAATAAAAAATGTTAGCTGGGAGTGGTGGCACGTGCCTGTAACCTAAGCTACTTGGGAGGCTGAGGTGAGAGAATCACTTGAACCTAGAAGGTGGAGGTTGCAGTGAACCAAGATCATGCCAGTGCACTCCAGCCTGGGCAACAGAGTGAAACCCTGTCTCAAAACAAACAAACAAACAACCACAAGTGAAGGGAGAAGAGGAAACTTCAGCTCATGTCATCCAACCCTGCCATTAATATATTTTCTACGTGCTGGTTATTTGCTGAGCTGGAAGCCATCACTCCTGACTTCTCGTCTGTGTTCATCTTGTTACACCACACTGTCACAAAATAGGAAGAGGAGTGTTGTCACAATCTTTGGGGCGAGTGAAATGCGGTAGGCAAATACAGACTCTGTAGTTGGACTGCTGAACTTGGATTCTGACTCAATCACATAGCAGCGGTGTGACCCTGAGTGTGTTTGCTTATCTCTAAAATGGGAAGAATAGTGACACGTCATAGGACCCTTGTGAGGATTAAATGAGATAATGTATATAAAGAAATCAGAAGGGTGCTTTATACATAGTAAGCCCTCAGTAAGTAGGCGCTATCATTATTAGGGTGGTTATTTATACCTTTTAAGCTTTCCGTCAAGTAGGTGAAGAATGGGGACAAGATAAGGAATAGACCTTTGTTGGTTTCTTTTCACCATGGTCTTTGTGGTTGCTTCCCAGCTTTGTAAAATCAAGCCCTCGTCCAGGGAAGGAAAGAAGGCTTATGATTTCAATATATTTCGGGTGTGTGGCACTGGGGTAAGCATCCTGTCCTGCCCTGAGGTTTTATGGGGGTGAGAGGCTGGCATATAGTCTGAGGTTCATGGTGATAAATGCTAAGAGGGGTTAGGTGGGGATTGGGGCAGGAGATCTAATGGCATAGTGGGTTCTGCTTGGGAAACCTACTTCATTTCATCTATTTATTTAGATGAAGTCTTGCTCTGTTGCCCAGGCTGGAGTGCAGTGGCGCAATTTTGGCTCACTGCAACCTCCACCTCCTAGGTTCAAGCTATTCTCCTGCTTCAGCCTTCCGAGTAGCTGGGATTACAGGTATCCACCACCACACCTGGCTCATTTTTGTATTTTTAGTAGAGACAGGGTTTCTTATGTTGGCCAGGCTGATCTTGAACTCTTAACCTCAGGTAATCTGCCCGCCTTGGCCTCCCATCATGCTGGGATTACAGGTGTGAGCAACTGCGTCCAGCCTTAAGAAACCTACTTCAGAGTACAAGTCTGGAGCTGAGATTGAGGAGAGAGGGGATTTTTTCAAGGTGAATAGAGCAGCGGTGGAGGCAGGAGGAGCACGGGGTGAGAGTGGGGTGGTAGTGAAGCCTTGTAAGGCAAGGACCCCAGTGAGTAAACTATTGCAATATCCGAGCGGGAGAGCAGGGTTTGCACTGGCAATTGGCAGTGGGAATGGAGAGAGAAGAAACCAAGGACTTAGGAATTTCCTGGCTTGAGCCACATGGCAGGTGGTATTGATGTTCTAGAGCTGGGAACGCTGGAGGAGAGGCAGGTGAAAGCTACGGAGACCATCAGCCCAACCTGGGACAAAACTCTGTTGAAAGTGGAGGGAGTTGTCACCAACCCACAACTTGAACTCACCCTCACTAAGGTGACCGCAGTGAAGAGTCATGCTCCTCTGGCCATTTTGAGGTTCTCATGCATGCTGGTATAACTCACTGATGCCACCTGGTGAGCACTTACCACTTGTCTGCTTATCTCCAGGAGGATGGGGTAAGACTGTCTGTTCACTCACTCATCCTGTGTTCACTGGAGGCCCATTATGTGCCAGGCGCTGTCCTAAGCCCCGAGAAGTGGGTTTTAATAAGCCAGGCAAAAGTGCCTTCCAGCACACAGGTTGCATTCCAGTGAATAGAAGCAGACAATAAATAAATGAACATGCAGCTGGTGCAGTAGCTCACGCCTGTAATCCCAGCATTTTGGGAGGCCGAGGCAGGTGGGTCATGAGGTTAGGAGATTGAGACCATCCTGGCTAACACAGTGAAACCCCGTCTCTACTAAAAAAAAAAAAAATACAGAAACGAGCCAGGTGTGGTGGCATGTGCCTGTAATCCCAGCTACTTGGGAGGCTGAGGCAGGAGAGTCACTTGAATCCGGGAGGCAGAGGTTGCAGTGAGCAGAGATCATGCCACTGCACTCCAGCCTGGGTGACAGAGTGAGACTCTGTCTCAAAATAAATAGATAAAAAATAAATGAATATGCAATTTGAAGTTGTAGCATGCAAATAAATGTCTGCTAGGCCAGGGAGGATGGGCGCCACAAAGTGATGATTTGGAGAAGAAGCCGGGTGCAGTGGCTCATGCCTTACAATCCCAGTACTCTGAGAGGCAAAGGTGGAAGGATCCCTTGAGTCCAGGAGTTTGAGCCCAACCTGGGCAACATAATGAGACCTCATCTCTACAAAACAGACAAAAAATTAGCCTGGTGTGGTGGCGTGTGCCTGTGGTCCCAGCTCCTCGGGAGGCTGAGGCGGGAGGATGGCTTGAGCCCAGAAAGTTGATCTAGGCTTCAGTGAGCCGTGATCACGCCACTGCTTTCCAGCCTGGGTGACAGGACGAGACTTGGCCATAAATAAATAAATACATTGGAGAAGAAAGCAAGGTGGAAGCTTTCTCTGGAAGGGCAGTCAGGGGAGATAACTTTTGGCCAGAGCCTAGAACAAGGTAAAGGACTGTTCTAAGCAAAGAAAATTCTGTGCGGGAAGAACAGTCCATGCCGGGAAAACCGAAGCACAGAGGTCCTGGGGAAGGAGAGATATTGCAGTGTCTGAGCAGCCTCAGAGAGCCCAAAGGTGCTTTGTGGAGTGAAGCGAGCTGCATGGACAGTGGGAGGAATGAGGTCAGAGAGGGGTGGGGGCTGCCCTAAGGGTGCTCCCTGTTGTTCTGAGACAGAAAGCTTTGGAGGGTCCCAGCAAGGGAGTGGCATGAGCAGATTCACATCTTGCAAAACTCACTCCGGCTGCAGTCAGGGCCATTCTCTTACAGCCATTCGGGACACTGGGGAAAACCACTTGGGAGCTACTGCAAGTTATAAGAAAATCCCCAAACCCAACTTCTAGGGTTAAGTCAGGACAGAGATTATCTAACGGGAAAGGAAGAGAGTAGTGCTCTGGAGCTGTAGAATTGCCTGGTTATGTCAACTAGGAGCTACATTTTAAAAATTACGATTTTTTTAATAGCTTATGATAAAAATGTCTATAACAGAAGGTTTTAAGTAAAATAAAGGGTCCCCCTTCCAATCTCACTCCTCACAGGATGCCTGTATTAACAGTTTCTTAGGAATTCTTGCAGAAACTTTCCATGTATTTATAAGCACTGTTCTTCTCCTGTAGGAATAGGATTGCACTATATACTTCACTGTTTGCACATGGTGTTTTCACTTAATAATACAGAATTGGCCTATTTCTCTCTCTCTCTCTTTTTTTTTTTTGGTATTTTTAGTAGAGATGGGGTTTCACCGTGTTAACCAGGATGGTCTCGATCTCCTGACCTCATGATCCGCCCGCCTTGGCCTCCCAAAGTGCTGGGATTACAGGTGTGAGCCACCGTGCCCAGCCAGAATTGGCCTGTTTCTCTATTAGCCCACAAGAATCCACATCCCTGATGTTAAATGTTGTCAGTCTGGCACAGTGGGGTGTACCACTATGTATTTAACTTGTCACCATTAGTGGGCATGGAGGTAATGTCCAAGTTCTTTGCTGTCTTAGACAATGAGACAATCTCTATATTTTTGTGCACTTGTATAGATATGTTTGTGGGCTAAATTCCTACAAGTGGAATTGGGAGTTTTGTGCATTTAACATTTTATGGGCATTTTCCAGTTTACCTTCCCACCCACCAGCTATGAGAATGCCTGCTTCTCACACCTCCACCACACTGGCCAGTATCCTATGTTTTAATCTTTGAAAACCCACTTTGACTTTCACTTTCTTGGAAACGTGGACAAAAATGTAGCACGCGTACATTTTAGGGTGTTTTAGAAATTTCAAACTGTTTTCTTGTTGATCTCATTAGGTTTTCAAAAAATCTTAGCAAGGAGAAACCATCATTTCCCTTTTAGAGACGAGGAAAGAGGAGACAATACATGATTTTCTCAGTGTGAAAAGTTTAGACAAGCTTGCTACTCAAGGCGAGGCCCACCTAACAGCCCGCAGACTCTGAGCCTGCATTTCAACACACACCCCAGGGAGGAGGGGTTTGGCAGAGGTTGGGGATGCTGCCTGGAGTTGGGGGTAGGGGAACGCTCCCTTCTGCTCTGCTTCTGAAGGGAGCAGTGGCTGGCTACTTCCCACACGGAAGGGAGGTGACAGATGGTGGGAAGGATGATCAGGGAGGCGGGGCAGAGGCTTGTGGGGGCAGCTGCAGGGTAGCACGGTCAGACGGCAAACATGGCAGGACCCAGGGCCTAGGACCCAGGGAGGCTGTCGCCTGAGCAAATGTGCAGGTGAGCTGATCTGGGAAGCTCTGTCTTTTTTTTTTTTTTTGAGATGGAGTGTGGCTCTGTTGCCCAGGCTGGAGTGTAATGGCGCGATCTCGGCTCACTGCAACTTCTGCCTCCCAGGTTCAAGCGATTCTCCTGCCTCAGCCTCCCGAGTAGCTGAGATTACAGGCACCCACCACTATGCCTGGCTAATTTTTGTATTTTTAGTAGAGACGGGGTTTCACCATGTTGGCCAGGCTGGTCTTGAACTCCTGACCTTGTGATCTGCCTGCCTCAGCTTCCCAAAGTACTGGGATTACAGGCATGAGCCACAGTGCCCGGCCTGGGAAGCTGTGTCTTGATGGAGCTGCCTGCCTTTCCTCTATGACATTGATCATGAATGCCACTCCCTCTCCTTTAATGTCTGCTGCCCTCCCACCACTGGACACTCTCTATGTAGGACGTTCTCAATGTGGTGAGAACGGAGGAATCAATGGTCTCTTTGCCGGGTGCTGACCAGAGGCTTGGTGCTGAGCCCTCTCTGCTGGGGGAGCGCCTCTAAGCATCTCTGGGGAGATGCTCCGAGTCCTGCCACTTCCCATCTGTCAACACCACCCAGCTCCCACCCTCTCACCCAGATGTTTGGAGGTACTGCTGGGCCATTGTTCTGCCTTGGCTGAGCCAAAACTGCCCTGGATTTTTAGCTGTATTCTTTTAGAAAAGGGCTCCGACCCCAGCCCATCCATAATCCATGCCAGAATTGTATGTGCCTCCAGGCCGTAATCTCACTTCTGAACTCTAAACCCACACTGTCCAGCAAATAGCCACCAGGTAAGTGGCCAGTTGAGATGGGCTATGTGTGCAAAGCCCACAGGGGGCTCTGAAGACTCAGTAAAAGAGAAAAGAATATCAAACAGCTTATTAACAATCTTTCATATTGGCTACATTTTATAATGATAATATTTTGGTCTAAATACATTATATTAAAATAAGTTGTACCTATTTATTTTTACCTTTTAAAATTTTATTTTATTTATTTTTTTTGAGATGGAGTCTCGCTCTTTCGCTCAGTCTGGAGTTCAGTGGTGCGATCTCGGCTCAGTGCAATCTCCGCCTCAGGGGTTCAAACAATTCTCTGCCTCAGCCTCCTGAATAGCTGGGATTACAGGCCACCACGCCCAGCTAATTTGTTTAGTGTTTTTAGTAGAGATGGGATTTCATCATCTTGGCCAGGCTGATCTTGAACTCCTGACCTCATGATCCACCCGCCTCAGCCTCCCAAAGTGCGGGGATGACAGGAGCGAGCCATCTTTTTACCTTTTAAACTGTGGCTACTGGAAGGTGTGACACTGGGGACAGCCGTGCATGTGTCCTGTTTCTATTGAACGACACTGGTCTAGACTCCTTGCTCCTGATTCTTCCCCTTCATAGCTGCTTCAGATCTTGCTTGGAGGAGGTAGGGTGTGAAGGAAGGGAGAAATGAAGCGAGGGAGGGAGGGAGGAAAGGAAGAAAGAGCTTTTCATCTCGTGAGGCCACGTGGAAAGAACATGAACAGGTATCAGGTCTTGGTATTGCTGTGTGGTTGCTGACCTTGAGCAAGTCACCCTAACTTCCCTTAGCTATAATTTCCTCATAAAATGGAGGTCGCAGCTAGCTTGCAGGATGGTTTTGAGAGTTAGACATCCCTAGGAGGCGCCTCCCACAGTGGTTGAACTATATGACCTGCTCAATAAATAACAGGATTTTTAGTGGGACATGGCGGCATGCGCCTGCAGTTCTAGCTACTTGGGAGGTTGAGGTGGGAGGATTGCTTGAACCCAGGAGGTGGAAGTCAAAGTTGTAATGAGTGAGACCCTCCCTCTAAAAAATAAAGAAATAAATAGCAGTATTTTTGCAGCAGTAGAACCTGAGCCAGTACATGATGGGTACTCAGTAAGTGATCTTGAACTCGTGGGTGCTGGGTGGCGGCTGCCCACAGTATAAACAATCTGTTTTCGAGCACCTATGTCCCACCCGCCATGTGCCTGCTGAGGGGACAGGAGGGACCCCTGTGGAAAGTCACTTTCTCTTTTCTGGCTCTTTCCTGCCAGGTTGCAGCCTCTTCACCTGTATTCAGTGTGCTTGTTGGTTGGACTGTTCTCTCTTATTCCCTGGGGACCTGTCTGGGAAGTGCCCAAATTCCACTGGGATAGCTGCCGGCAAGCGTGGTGGACAAATCTGCTGTTGCTAAATAACTTTGTGTCAGTCCGGAGTGCGGTGAGTCTCGAGTCGCTGGCTTTGAAAAGGCAGAAGGGTGCAAACCTGGCCTCTCATGTCTTCATGCAGTGTGGGGAGCTTTCCAAGGGCCAACCTGAGTCTGGTCCCTTTTCTTCTGGTGTTTTCTCTGGAGTAAAAGTGGGCTGTGTGAGCGGGAGATGACCTCTGGTCATGAGGTGGGTGAAACCACACCGGGCTATGCAGTGGGCAGCTGCTGTGAACAGCAGAGGGAGGGGAGCGCAGCAGTGGCCAGCAAGGGGCCGATCATCTGACACATGTCCCAGAGGCAGCTGACCCTGCCCCATCACTGTTCCTGTGCCAGCCTGTGTCGCCCCACCGGGAAAGGACAAATTCCTCACCTCCGTCTGGAGAGCCCGTACCACAATGGGACACTGCACCGCACCCTTACTGGGTTGAATTTCACTCAAGCTCAAAGTAGACCTGACCGAGTTGGTTTGGAGCAACAGCATCTATGCATGTCTTGGCTTCTCCAAAGCCCCAGTTTCCTCATAATGAACTTGAAGCAAATGAAAGTGAAATAGCTATAATTCAATCATATCACCAATTCCACATATACCTTCAAATCAAGGCTGAAAAGGGAATCGCTAAAGCATGGCAGTGCCCTCATCACTGTACATCACAGCTCACCAACTAGATGGCTGCCTTCCGTTTGCAAACGCCCAGCCGTCTGGACAGGCTTGCATCACCATCTACCTGCCTGCAGGTGGCGCCCCTCTCTCAGAGGGCCTGTCTGTGATGGGGTTCCCCAGGGGTATTCTGGGCTGTTTTCCCCCAATGCAAACTGACTTGGGCCATTTGTGGGAAGCCATGGGAATACCAGCCAGTGGCCTTTTTGAGGTACAGCTCACTTTAGATCCTTAAAAGCAGAGGTGCCAGGGTCCTCTGGAGATAACTGTCCCCGGGACTTCCTCACATTAAAGAAAAAAAAAATACTAGTAGCCATCTTATCTGGCACAAGCATGGATGGTCTGTGGAACTCATTTTGGCCAGGCGATCCCATGTCAATCATCCATGGGAACTCTGGGGTTCCCCACAAAACATCGTCTGGAGCCAAGCCCTGGTTCTAAATGAACAAGTTCTTTCCGCCTAGAGTTGGGGCATGGGGAGAGGCAAAGAAAAGAGAAAAACGTTGACCCCTCTGACTTCCAATTGCATTATCATGATGATAACCTTGCATTCCTGTAATGTGACAGAGTTCAGTTCCCACAACTGTCCCAGGAGGTGGGCTATGGTCGTTTTTCTTTTTTAAGCAAAAGATAAATTTTGTCTGAATCTCCGTTTTGTAAAATGGCAACAATAATACCTGCCATCCAGGCTTGGTACAAGGCTCAAGATGAGGCATGTGAAATATTAATATCGCTAACTCAAGTTTCCTTTGTCTTCCCACGGAAATTCTCCCTACCCACCTACTGAATTCTTGTTCCTAGTAGAGGCGGGTGGAAAGTGCGGAGCAGAATTTGTAAATGAAGGAAGAGTGACCTTTTCTGCTCTCTTTGCAGTGCAATGGCTGGACCTGGTACCTTGCCAATGACTTCCAGTTCCACCTCACCACCCCAGTAATTATCTTCATCCACGCTAAGTGAGTCTGATTGGGACAAGCGTTTCTCCTGAGGTGGCCTCTTTCACAAAACCCTCAGAAAGTGCCCCAGTTCCATGCAGAGCCGCTTTTTAAAATGTAGGAAACTAACTTTACGGAAAAGTAAATGCCAAATCCTCTACTGTTTGCCTTCTTCTGCATTCTCTTCCAACATTTATCCTACACAAGTTGGTGTGTGTTTTGCAGTTACCATCAGTGTGTGAGTGTAATATCTAGTGCTCAGCATTTTCCGTTCAACTGTTCTTATAAACATTGCCACATATTGACATAACCTGCATTCTTGTCAGTTTTAGGGTTTAGCTACCATTTTTCATGGTTAGGCATCTAGATCGTGTCCAATTTTTCATGATAAATGGCGCTGCAGTGCATGCCTTTGAACACGCTACTTTTTCTCTTAGTTATTTCCACAGGGGCAGATTTCCAAGTGGAATTGGTAGGTCAAAGGTAGGAACAATTTTGTGGCACTGGTTACATCTTGTGAGATTGCTCTCCGGAAAGAGTGAACTAATTTACAACGCCCTCAGCAAGGCGTCAGTGCACCGGCTTTCCCACACTGGATATTTATCACCTTAATTTTTGTTAGTTTTAGAAACACCTTAAGGCCTCAATAATTCATGGAGAGACTTATAGCTGTGGATTATTCGTGCCACATTAAAAAAATTTATTGTGCCTTTTTGTTAAAATATATGTTCAATTTAGGAAACATTGGAAAACATTAGGAGTTAAGAGAGGGGGAAAATCACCCCAGTTTCACATTGTCAGTCAAGGCAAGGTGAATTTATTGCTAATATTTTGGGTCTTATCCTTCCGACATTTTTTCTGCTCAGTTTTTTTTTTTTTTTTAAAGAGATGAGGGTCTTGCTCTGTCACCCAGGCTACTATAGTGCGGTGGTGCCATCATAGCTCACTGCAGCCTCCAACTCCTAGGTTCAAACAATCCTCCTGCCTCAGCCTCCCCAGTAATTGGGACTACAGGCATGAACCACTGTACCTTGCTAATCTTTTTAACTTCTTTAAAGAGTAAGGTTTCGCTATGTTTCCCAGGCTCTGCTCTGCTTTTGATACATGAAAGCGTATATACACCTTAGTATCTTTCTTTCAATAGTTTTATGACACACACATTTCCCTATATTATTTTATTTTTAAAGTAACATAATTTTAATGTCTGCCTAACATTCTATTCCATGAGTTAACGATATATGTATACCTTCTATTGTTAAATCCTGGGATTATTTCCAATGTTATGCTTTCATAAATCATGGTTTGGCAAATATTTTCATGGAAACCATTTGTCTCCAAGTTTGATATTTCTTTTCAACATATATCTTTGAGGGGAATTACTAGGTACAAGGGCATGAATGGCTTTTGGGCTCTTGTATCATAACGATAAATCACTTTCCTTAGAGGGTACATCAAATTCTCAGTTCTCTGGTCATCTAATTTAACTGTTGCCAGTATGGAATATTAATAATAAAACAAAACAAGATACAAGCCTTCTTTTTTGGATAGATACAAAAATGTCATGTTTCACATGTTACTTGTAAGTCTTTGATTACTGAAAGCGGAGCTGCATTCCTAGTAGGTATAGACCCACTCTGCTCTACTTCAGGGTTTCCTGACCTTGCCCTTTCAGGGCAGATATTTAAATCTCAGGCTGATCTGTGACATCCATTCTGGTCACCTGCAAACATTCAAGCATCTTAGGCAAGGAAAAAACATCCTAATTTTTTTTTATTTTTTTGAGACGAAGTCTTGCTCTGTCGCCAGGCTGGAGTGCAGGGACACCATCTTGGCTCACTGCAACCTCTGCCTCCCAGGTTCAAGTGATTCTCCTGCCTCAGCCTCCTGAGTAGCTGGGACTACAGGCGTGCGTCACCACGTCCAGCTAATTCTTTGTATTTTTAGTAGATTTGGGTTTCACCATGTTGGCCAGGACAGTCTTGATCTCTTGACCTTGTGATCCGCCCGCCTTGGCCTCCTAAAGTGCTGGAATTACAGGCATGAGCCACCGTGCCCGGCCAAGCATCCTAATTTTAATTTAATCCAATAATTGAACAATTTTTGCAAAAAAAGAAAATCTGCTTTTTTTACATCCATATCAGAAGCACAAGAAACTGTCTAAATTCAGATATAAAGGGCTTTCGGACTAAGCATTAAAAAAAGAGAATTATTTCACAGCTTCCCTTCCACTAAGTACAGAGGTGGTTTACTGCGATAGTGAAGTTTGAATCAGAAGACATGGCTTCAAAACCTAACTGGTAAATTACGAGCTAGCCGAGCCCGGGTGAGTTGCTGGACTCTTATCGTCGTTCCTCTTGTCTGTGAAATGGGGAAGATAACACTTCACATGGGATCAAGTGAGAGCCTACCTATGGGAACTAGCACAGTGCTTGCTTCTCAGTAATCAGCAGCCCACATGCCAGCTCGGCTTCCTGTCCTTTGGGATTCCAGTGGAATTGCCTTGGTCCCCAGCTACCCACCCCCACGCTGTGGGGACCCCTTGTCCCTCCAGCCTCGGCAGGGATAGCTAGATAACTTGCTGTGAGCTTCTGTTCAGCTGGACCAGTGCAGGGGCAGGCCAGCTCACCATGTTTCATATGCTGTCCCTGTTTCACAAAAGGTCCCTCCTGTGTGCAACCAGACCTCTTCCCTTGATGTCCTGTCTGCCCTCCCTTTCTAGAAGGTTTTGATGTGGAGTGAGTTTTAATGAAGGCTGCCTGGATTGCAGGGTTTGCATTCTGTTTCCGCCCAGCCCATCTCTTCTCACACATCTCTGCCTTTTCCACCTCTGAATTCCACCTCCTCCGAGGGTGGTGGGGGGTGGTATAGAGACCATGAATAAATGCTGGGTACCTGGGCGGTGGGTGGGGTACCTATACATATAATACAGCAGAGGGAGCGGTGATCCCCACTTCCTTCTACATCCTCCCAAACAATAAAACATCCACCCTAATGTTCTAGTTAGCGGGGGAAGAAGTGTGACTTTTTATAGCAAAATAGAACTGAGAAAAGCATGAGAGGGATGATGGAGATCATGGAATCTAATAGTCATGGTTCTATTTATTTGGGGAATCAAAGAAAAAGAAGGGAAAGAAAGAAGAAGGAAAGAAAAGAAAGAGAGAAGGAAAGAGAAAGAAAGAAAGAAGAGGGAGGGAGGGAAGGAAGGAAAGAAGGAAGGAAGAAAGGCAGGCAGGAAGGTAGGTCTGAATGTCGTCTCCTAGAAACACCTACCACTCTGTATCCACTTTATTTATACCCATATCTCCCCTGGATGAACCAACAGAGGATGGTGGGAATTAGGAATTGGTGTGCTCTTCCCTTCACCCCAAGCCAGCAGGCAAGAGGGCTGGGAGTGGAAAAGGTGCCTTAAGAGTGCTGAGCAAGCTTCCCCCATACGCCGTGGATCCCCTAGAGAGGGTCAGCTAAGTACTCTGTGCACCCTGGGTCCTGTTCCCTCCTGGCCAAGTGAGCCCCAGCGGGTCTCAGCACCTCAGCTCTTGCCCAGGGAGCCCCTCCCATGGCAGGTGGATGTCCCCTTCCCACAGGGCAAACCCTAAGAGCCCCCGCGGGGTGGAGGAGCAGCTGGGATCATCAGAGCTGGGGCTGGCCGGTTCTTCTGGGGAACAGACCTCGGTTCTGCACAGGTGCAGTTTCTGGAAAGGCTCTGGAGACCATGGCAAGTGCCTGCAGGTACAGATGGGGCAGGCATGAGACCTCAGCAGGTCCTGCAGGCCTGGCGGAGCAGAAAGGCAAGTTGTGCAGGCTTCCTCGGAGGTGGCATTTGGAGCCTATGCTCTGGCTGCTGGTCCAGTTTCGTTTTGTTTTGAGACAAGGCCTTGCTCTGTTGCCCAGGATGGAGAGTACTGATACGATTACAGTTCACTGCAGCCTTGACCTTCCAGTCTCAAATGATCCTCCAGCCTCAGTCTCCTGAGTAGCTGGCATGCCCAGCTAATTAAAACAATTCTTTTGTAGAGACAGGCTCTCCCTGTGCTGCCCAGGCTGGTCTCAAACTCTTGGGCTCAAGTGATCCTCCCACTTTGGCCTCTCAAAGTGCTGAGATCACAGGTGTGAGCCACTGTGCCTGGCCCTGGACCAATATAGAGTAAGGAAAAGACAAGAGAAATCCAGTGGGAAGTCCTGGCCAGGACACATGGGGCTGACAGCAGCCTCAGAGCAGCCTGGGGTCTTTCAGACTGTTCCTTTCTCCTCTTGCGCGATGGCCCCTGGATGGTTCTTTCTGAGAGACAAACACTTTTGACAAAACAGGGATGGTGGTTGATACTTGAAGCTCTGGCCCTTTCTCCATCCCATTGCCCTGGGGGAAGTTCCCCCAGGAGCCAGAAAATATAAGTGCTAAACTGAGTTGGCCAAGGGACCGCCTTAGTGGCAGACCATTTGTGTTGTGGCAGATGTTCTGATGAGCCACTCAGGGGCTTAGGGGGACACAGGACTAACAGAGGGGAAGGAGTGGCCTGTGTCCTATCTGACAGCCACCACTTCCCTGTCTGGGTGTCTTGGTACCTCGATGCATCAGGCTGCTAGGGCTGCCATAATGAAGTACCACGGACTGGGTGGCTTAGACAACAGACATTGATTTCTTTAGTGCTCCTGAAGACTAGACGTCCACGATCAAATTGTTGGCATGTTGGTTTCTTCTGGGGCTTCTCTCCCTGGGGTGCGGGTGGCCACAATCTTCCTGAGTCTTCACATGTTCTTCCTTCTGTGTCCAAGTTTCCTCTTCTTAAAGGACACAGTGATACTGGATGAAGGCCCACCCCAATGACCCCATTTAACGTTAATTATCACTTCCAAGACCCTCTCTTCCAATAAAGTCACATTCTGAATTATTGGGGGTTAGGATTTCAACATAGGACTTTGTTGGGAACATAATTCAGCCCATAACATTCGATGTTGGGAAGATTTATGAGTTTAGTTGAAATCGTCCTAGCTGGGGGAGACTTGTGGAGTCTGTGGTGGAGATACTGATCTTGGAAGGAGGTGCCAGCGACTGGGCTCAAGTCCCCCAGGGAGTTAAACACATATGTACTTGAGGGGCTGTGGGTTTTTATTGGATAGCCTGACTACCACCTATCCAGAACACTGAGTTCTTATGTTTCCTGACTCTAGACTTGCCTGGGAACCCACACAAGTGTCCTTATGACTGAGGCCTGGCCCCAATGTCAGCATCTTTCCCAGAGGCTGTTGTGGAAGGTGGATTTCAGTCCCTCAGCTGAAAGCCCACACTGTCCAAGCTTGTGACTGCAACAAGATTTAACTTATAAGTGGAGGGGAGTATAAAAGTAGGGCTTGTCTTCCTTCAGAGAATATAATTTCATGGAATGCCAGTGGAATCAGGTCTTTCTGGAGCTCAGTAATTCAAGGAGAGAAGAGCTAAGGGGTCTGGCAGAAGTCACAGTAAATATACATACAGCATTATCACCATAACCCCCTGCCTACACTCATAGCAGACATTACTAATCAATCATAGCACCACAGAGCTAGGATTCATCCTTCTTTCCAAACATTACACTAACACTGGTACTCTGGCTGAAAATCACGTGCTCCCTGTATCACTATGGTGATAACTGAATAGTAGCTATCACGTGCCCTCCTCACGAAGAGCTCTGCCAACTTCCAGTAGCAGAATTGGATTGTCAAAGGCATCTTCCAGGTCAGGCTGTGCCTGGATGGTTTTGCATTTGTGTTTTATATTTCCATACCACTGTAGATCCTCTTAATCCCAACCCTCACACTTCTGAGCAGGTACAACCAGACAGCACCTCACTCTGGGTGTCAGGGAACATCTTAGTCTTATACATGCACAGTCTCAAAGTGTGGAGGAATTAATTTGTGCGGGACCATGCTTAACCCATGTGAGATAGAAGACAGTGGGAAAATGCTTCTCTCTTTCATCTCACAGGACAATTTTGAGGTACATTTCATAAGGCACTGTGGAACATTCTGGAAGAATTGAGCATTGGCCCCCTTGATAGCACATCCTGGTATTGGTTTTCCCTGCTTCTCTGTTCTGCTCCCCTATCCCTCATTCCTACTCCCACATGGACTACCTGCACCCGGACATTTGTCTCAGGCTCCGGTCCCCAGTTGAAGGCATGCCTGGTTCCCCCTTTGTATGAGTCCGTTTTCACACTGCTGTAAAGAACTACCTGAGACTGGGTAATTTATAATGAGAAGAGGTTTAATTGACTCATGGTTCTGCAGGCTGTACAGGCTTCTGCTTCTAGGGAGGCCTCAGGAAACTTACAATCAGGACCGAAGGGGAAGCAGGCACGTCTTGCATGGCAGGAGTAGGAGGAAGAGAGCAAAGTGGGAGGTGCTACACACTTTTAAACAACCAGATCTCATGATAATTCACTCACTATCACGAGAACAGCAAGAGGGAAATCCACCCCCATGCTCCAGTCACCTCCTATCAGGCCCCACTCCCAAGACTGGGGATTATAATTCCACATGAGATTTGGGCAGGGACAAAGATCTGAACCATACTATCCCCCTGCTTGATCCCCTGTCACCTGCGCTTGGAGTGGGTCCACCCTGTGTCCCACCATGCCTCTGACAGTCCTCTCTCCCAAATCAGCCACCACTTGTGTCCGTATCGTGTTTCATAGGTGACAAGGGACATTCCCAGACATGGACTCCTTTTGAGCTGCTTACGGTAAGCCTCAGGGTGGGCAGGCGAGGATGTGACTGCTCTTCCTGTCTAGACCAGGAAACTCAAGTTCAAGGCCTGCCCGGTGTGGCACAGCTAATAGATGGTCAAGACTGAGGCTGGCTCAGGTCCTCCAGGCCCAGCCCAGCTCTCCCTGCCCCTCACCAGCCTCTCAAAAGCAGGGCCAGCAGGAAGTTCCTCTGAAGGTCAAAATTTCCAGCCTTTCCTGTCCATCGGAAGCGCACGTGTTGGACAAGAAACTGAAGGGTACTCCTCTCTGTGTCCTCTCTTCTTTGTAGGAGTACACAAATCCTCATCCTCCTTGGGGCCGCGCTGTTCCTGGCATCTTTCACAGCCACTGCTCTGATCACACTGGCGTATAAACTTCCCGTGGTGGCTCCATCCGAATCCAGGTAACGCGGTTCCCCAGCCTGCCCGTCTCTGGCCAGGACCTCTCGGAGAGGACTGCTGAATGCCAGGCTGTTCACCCTGTGCCCTTTGGCTTGTGGAAAAAGTGGGTGCAAAACGTTCGCTCTAAATGGGAAAGCTGATTGCCTTCTTGCTTCCAAACTTCTGAATCTTTTAACCTGCACTGGAGGATCCTCCGAGAAGTTGCCCATTGAAACTTCTCGGAGGAAAGGAGCGCCCCCTTGTGGCTCTACTGTGTTTCTCCTCCCGCAGCAAATTGCTGCTTGGTGGCTCGGTCGTGGGATGGGGAGACAGAACCTTAAAGGAGCTGGGGTTACCTCTTCAAGGTCACACAACTAGTGGGTGGCACAGGTGTGATTTGAACCTAGGAGTGAATCCACAGCGCTATTTCACCTCCCCCATGAGGCATGTATGACAATTACACAGGAAAAACTGGTATGATTACCTGCTAATCTTTTCTCAACGCCGCAGAGTGAACACAAATGAAAATCAGATCATGTCAGTCATTTGCTTGAATTCCCCCAATGGCCTCATCGGTCACCCTCCTACCTGCTGACGCTGGACCAGCCACACCAACTCATCTCAACACACCAAGCATGCTCCCAAACCCCGTTCCCCACCGTCCCCGACCCGGGGCCTTAGCACTTGCTGTCTAGCCTGAGTTACTCTTCCGTTAAAATCTGAGATCTCGGCAGGGCTTTCTCCTTCACATCGTTCAGGAGTCTGTGCAAATGTCACCTTCTCAGAGCAGCCTCTGCCGACCTTCCAAAATAAAATAGTTCCTGGCTTGTAAGTGCCCCATGTGAATCTGTGAGTGGGTGGCATGTGAGAATACATGAAGGAATCAGTGACAACATCCCAAGTTTCCTGACCAGGAACTTGCCCTTCCCATATCGTGGCAAGATGCCCTTCCCATATCATGGCATGGCCAGGTGATTGAACAGGAGGCTCACTCATGTCTAGCCCAGCAGTTCTCAACCATGGCCACATATTAGAATCACCTGGGAGCTTCTAACTCCTCTCATGCGTCCAGCCCCACCTCCAAACCACTGAATCAGAATCTCTGGGCATGGGACCCAGGCAGCCGACTTTTGTAAGAGCTCCCAGGGTGTTCTAATGTGCAACCACGGTGGAAAAACCATGCATCTTGTCCTCAAAAACCTTTCCTTCCTCCAATGGTCCCTGCACGGGCAGCTAGGGCACTCAGAGCTGAGAGTGCATCTAGCATCACTAGGGAATGGTGACAAATTTAAAGCAGGGGTTCTCAATCTAGGCTGCAGTTGGAAAGCTCAGGAGAGCTAAATAGTTTCTAGTCCCTGGGTCCCATGTGCAGAGATGATGAGTCCATGGGCTTGGGTATAACCTGGATATCTCCCGTGAAGGGCAGTGTTTAGGCAATGCTTCTCAACTTTGAGAGGCATCAGGGTCACGTGGGGGGCTTCTTAACACACAGATGGTTGGGTGGGGCCCATGAATCTGGGTTCCTGATAAGTTCTCAGGTGATGCAGGTGTTTTTGCTTTTTGTTTGTTTTTTATTCTATTGCAACAGGGTCTTGCTCTGTCACCCAGGCTGGAGTGCAGTGGCATGATCATGGCTCATTGCAGTCTCCACCTGCTGAGCTCAAGTGATACTTCTGCCTCAGCCTCCTGAGCAGCTGGGACTATAGGCATATGCCAACAGGGCTGGCTAATTTTTTTTTTTTTTTTTTTTTTTTTGGTAAAGATGGGGTCTCCCTGTGTTGCCCAGATTGGTCTCAAACTCCTGGGTGTAAGTGATCCTCTTGCCTCGGCTTCCTAAAGTGCTGGGATGACATGTGTGGGCCACCATGCCTGGTCTGATGCAGCTGATGTCAAGGACCATGCTTTGAAAACCACAGCTTCAAAGAATACTTTTTGGTGTTCTTTCAATGGCCTGGCCTGGATCTCTCATATAACTTTTCTCTCAGGACAGTCTCTGTCCTTGGGACCCTTGGGTTTATACCTGGGTGCTACATTTTTAGAGCATTCTGACATATTGGCCACCAGAAACGGCTATTTAAAATGAACATACTCATCATATTTCCTTGGGATCTGGGGTGGAGAGGCCTGAGGGAATTTGGAACTTAAACAAGCCAGCTTTGGCTGTGGCAGGACCATGAGGTCGCTATTTACACACCATCACTAAGGAAGTGAACAAGCGTGTCCTAAACGTACCTTTGGGCTTGCTGATTATCCCAATGGATGTCTCAGGGATTTGGATTCCCTTTGCCATGTCCAGATGAAATGTAACCTTGTGCCTCATTTCCTTGTATTTTTCAGTGAAGAGGCGACTGTATTGTATTTCTCAGAGTACTACACGAAGCCCTACTGCCGATTCGGGCCATTCCTTGTGGGCCTCTTTCTGAGCATTTACATGCACCAAAACCACCAGGAAAACATTCTCAGAACCAAGGTATGGTTTCCTGTGCCTCACCCTATGGGCATGGGTCTGGCTGGGACTGGTGTGGCCCACCTGGCCAGGCTCTTCCAAAGCTGCGAACGAAGGAGTCAGCCTGCTGGGTACTGTGTTGTGCTGTAGAGTGTTACTGATGTCTCTCCATGCTAAAGAATAAGAAGGAATTGGCCAGGTGTGGTGGCTAACACCTGTAATCCCAGCACTTTGGGAGGCTGAGGCAGGAGGATCCCTTGAGTCCAGGAGTTCAGGACCAGCTCAGGCAACTTAGTGAGACCCCCCCCCCAGTATCTTTATTTATTTATTTATTAAAAGGTAAGAAGGCCTTTATCTTCCTGCCAGAGCTTGGCTCTCTGCTTTCTTCACTGAGCTCCCATTATGATGGTCCAGATTTGGAACCCAGAGTGGTCCCACCTGCAGGAGCCTTGGTACTGACCCAAAGAAACCACCAATATGGGAAAATGTACCCAGTGAGATTACAATGGCAAGACTCTCTTCTGGAAGAGGATGCTGAGTTGGGTTGGATTTTTAACAGCCCATGCTCAATGGTTTCTACACACAAGACTCTTCGTCAGATTTGATGGTTGTGTCTGGGAATCAGGACATGAGGTGTCTAGAAGCTGTTACTTTGCTTTCCAGATGTACCCCGAGCCCTCATTTTCTTCTCTGACTCCTTGATGGGCCATCATTCTGGTTCCCCATCCAATCTCGCGACTTGAGCAGGAAACCCGGGTCCGTCTTGGATGTCTCCTCCTCATTGACCACTACTCTCAGCCAATCATCCCCTACGCCAATCATCCCCCACGCCAATCATCATCCCCCATGCCAGTCATCCCCCACGCCAATCATCCCCCATGCCAGTCATCCCCCACGCCAATCATCCCCTGCCAATCATCCCCTGCCAATCATCATCCCCCATGCCAGTCATCCCCCACGCCAATCATCCCCCATGCCAGTCATCCCCCACGCCAATCATCCCCCATGCCAATCATCCTCCACGCCAATCATCCCCCACACCAATCATCCCCCACGCCAGTCATCCCCCACGCCCTGCTGAATGTTTCCCTTGCCATCCTCTCTCGGCCTTCTGAACTGACCTTAAAGCTCTTCTCTTCTCTTGCCTGGATGTTGTCACTCGTTTCCTTGCCTCTAGTCTTACTGATCTCAAATCTACTCTTGGGGTGATCCATTTAAAACACCACTTTGGCTGTGCCCTTGAACAGTGAAAAACCTTTCACTGGCTTCCTTTGACATCCATGATAAGGCTTGACCTGTTCAACAAGGCCTTCAGAGTCCCCATGACATCGCTCGGCCTGTCTCTACCGTGTCATCTCTCTCACCACTCTTGCACTTTGCACATCAGCGATACCAGCCTGCTCACAGCGCCTTTGACTGCCACCACCGACACACACCAGCTCTTCCTGGCATCTGTGCAGTTGCTCATGCTTCCTTCTCTGCCTGGAATCTGCCTCTTCCCCCTCCCCCCACTCACTCCTTCCTTTCATCTGACTTAACTCGTGTTTTGCCTAGAAGGCTCACCTGGAGTTTTCACCTCCAGGAAGTCTTCCTTTATCCCTCCAGACCAGGCTGTGCCCCTCTTTTGGGTTCCTCTGTGCACTGTGCATTCCTGGGCCCTGGTTTGTACTGCATGATAAAGCATTTATTCACCCCAAAGACTGTGAGCTCCTGGAGGGCACTACTTGTCTCACCTCTGAATCGCCAGCATCTGGTTCTGAAATCCTGACTCACTGAAGGTACTCCACACATGAACGAATGAATGAAAGAGAATTTTCTTCTCAATGGAAGAAGGACCAGGAATTAGGGTACAACTCCTGCCACAAACCCCTCTGCTAGGTCCTACCTTTGTTTGCCTAGACTTTGTGGGTACCTTAGATGTTCCAGAGAAGAGGCTCTGGTTCTTGGAAAATCTTGTGTTGCCCATGGCAGGAAGAAGAGATAAGATTTTACCGAAAGGAATGAATATAGAGAAGCCATGTGAGTTTTTCTGTAGGTTGGAGTTAGGATATTTTCCTGGAAATGTACAATTCAGTTGTAGATTATAACAGTGCCATTAAAGAGATTCTTCAACATAATCCAGGTTACATGGGGCCCAGGGAGGAAATGGGTGTCGGCAAAGGGGAAAACTTAACATGAAGCGGGAGCATTTGGGAATCACTTCAAGGGCCAGGGTCAGGACCAGGAAGCTTGGAGCTGGAACACAAGCCAAGATGACCTGGAGAAACAAACCTAAAACAGTTGGGTAGACCAAACTCAAAGCTTCAGAAGCTAGGAAATAAGGACACAGAGTCTAAGCTGGAGGAAGCTGGCCATATGCCACATGCCAGGAGTGAGATAAGGCAGATACACAATAATAAAGATAGGCAGACAAGGATAGAAAGAGAACGTGATACCCAAGATGCATTTTGAGAGACTGCAGGCCTATTTGGGCCAGGGAAATAGCAAAGAAGTGAGGGAGATCCCAGGCTAAAAGAGTGGAGCGCCCCTGAGTATGTACCTTTCCTCTCCCACAGGCAGGAACCTGAGACCTACTTAGGTCTCAGAGACAGGATGGTCGACTGATCCAATGTTGGTTCAGTGCAGTGTAGACATCATCTCAGTAGCTTGAGTACCACAGCACGGAGAAGCAAGAGAGCTCCTTAGAAGACAGGTCTAGGTCTAAAAAGGTCCAGTATGGTAACGCAAGGTCCAAGATCTTGAACTGGGTCATATATGAGGATTTAACTCACGGGGCTATTCTTTGAGCTGAAGACTTTTCATCGTCTCATTCCTTCCACTTGACTAGCCTGCTGCCCAGGGCAGGGCTCTGTGCCGGAGGCCCTCACATTTATGGTGAAAGCAGGAGCCATCAAGGAGCCTTAATTTGGTTAAGGGACGAAATGGGAGATTAGGAGTGGGTTAAAAGATTACTTATTGATTTTCTTTTCACTTTCATTCTGAAATGATTATAGATTCCCCGAAAGTTGCAAAACTAGTACAGAGAGGTGCTGTGTACTCCGGCTCCACAACAGCCAACGTGGGATGTAACTGTGGGACCCAACCACAACCAGAAAATGGAAATTGGCACAATAGACCTCAGATCCGCCAACTGTACACATTCTCATTCGCGCATGTCTGTCTACGGTTCTAGGTCATTTTGTCCCATGTGCAAATGTGTGTAACCATCTTCACGGTCAAGGTACAGAACTCTCTGTCACCACAAAGATCTCCTGGCCACCCCTTTTAAATTACAACCTCTATTTTAGTCAGATCTATGCAGTGACTGAGGTTTACAAATGAAGACCTAAGTGACAGTGATAACATCAAAAAAGTAAGTTTGTGTAAGAGGCGGGAATTATACAACGTCTAAAAAGGGCTGGGCCCGCCTCTCCTTTCCCCGCAGATGCAGGTCCTGCTGGGGTGGAGCTGCTCCCTCACCACCCTGTTTGCGGTGGCTGCTCTGGCATATGTGGTGGACGACGCTTCTGCTTCTCCTTCAGTGGCTGCAGCTCTCTACCAAGCCCTCCACCGGACCCTGTGGGCGGCGGCCGTGGGTTGGGTCCTTTTTGCGTGCCAGGGAGGATACGGAGGTATGGAGTGGCTCCGGGCTTTGCTGTTGGGTTCACACCCTGTTCCATTAAAGGTGATAAATTTAATACATAAGGAGTGTACCAGAGGGACTTTTGTTTTCTGTAGTGGTTGATGAATGACTGATATTGATTCAAAAATATCGATTTCTCTCTAACCTTGGAAAATACAAAGGATTTGTGTAGACAATTTTTACATGGATTTATACACAAGTGCAGGTTCTGAAAGAAAAAGATGCAGCCTCTCCAATGAAGGCAGAGCAATGTCAGGACAAAAAAAAAAAATCAATGCTTGGGAGCAAGGCTTCTAGGGACAGCGCCTTGAGCCTTGGTTTCCCCATCTGAAGGTATAGACTAAATGGTTGCCACGATCCCCTTGGATAACCGAGTTGGCTTTCAACATTCAGAGAGCCACGCAGATAAAAGGCTTCAATGGAAAAGAATCTTCTCCAGGTTAGAAAGGTCTATTCAAGTCTCCTGATGCTTTCCTCCCTGTCTTCTCTATTTGGCAAGAGGTAGGAACTGTGTGCTTGGGATATCAGCAAATAAGAGAGCAAGGCTGGCAGGAAGCTCCCAGAAAAGGTTCTGGCCTTAAGCTACCCAAAGCCCTGACATAGGAGCAGCGGATCCGGGGGGAGGGATGCCCGCTTCATACACTAGGGAAAGAACCCACCAGGAGGAGAGTTTAAACCTAGCCTGTGAACCCATGCCACTCAGCTTCAGCAAAGGTGGTGGGAAATAATGACTTAAAGAGAAAAACAATGGGGTGACGAACAATTCCTCTGGATTGAGCACATGCTGGATGCCAGGCCTTGTGGGAAACATCACCCACAGGATCCCCGGTAACACTGACCACACCCCTGGGAGGAAGACCTATAATAAGCAACGAGAACAACCACGTCTGGAGAGAAAGCGACACAGCAGAGGTCCCACAGCTGGTGGGAGGTTGAACTAGAAAATGAATCAGGTCCCAGCACGAAGTCCAAAGCCAGAGCTCCTCATTCCTACGTGATAGCACTTCTCCCAGATGTTAATGAAAATTGTTCCGAAATTTTACAGGTATTTTAATATAACGATGATCTTTAATATTTTAATTTTAGAAATGAGCCTTAGTGATCATTTATATTTTAATGTTAAAACTTCCCCTTATATGGAAAAGAGATATGAAAGAGGAAAGGGACTGCGTTCTCTCTGACTGATGTATTTGCACTTATGGGAAACTCTGGGTTACGTGACCACAGTCCTGCCTGCAGACTCACCCCGTGACGGTGTCCCTGAGCTGCCACAGAGTCTCATAAACAACTCCTCCCCGGGGCCTGGGACAGGCCATTTTAATGCCACAAACATCACAGTCTTCCTCGCTAATGTGAGGGGTGCTGCTGTTTATCAAGAATAACTAGCTAACATAAATGATATTAGAGAGGAATGACTCAGGTTAAGTTAGAAGATTAAACTAATTTGCAGCATTATTATTGCAATGGAACGAGTAAATGCCCTCCATCACGAGTCTGGGTGAGGGGCTGAGTGTGCTATCTTATCACTGCGGTGATGAGCAAGCCACTTTACTTATTCTTGAGCAATTTATCATTCAAAGGTGTGTTGCCATTAGCCAATCCACAACTGCAGGGGCACCTGATATCCTAGGTTTGTGTCTCCAAAACTATCTATAAGATAGCAAGATTGATGACTAGGTGAATGTATGAGGTGACAGCTTAAATAAATTTTTGGAAAATATGTGTCTACCTGGCTCACACCTGTAATCCCAGTACTTTTAGAGGCCGAGGCAGGTGGATCGCTTGAGCCTAGGAGTTCAAGACCAGCCTTGGCAACAAGGCAAAACCCCGTCTTTACTAAAAATACAAAAATTAGCCAGGCATGGTGGCGCACAATTATAATCTCAGCTCCTTGGGAGGCTGAGGCAGGAGAATTGCTTGAACCCGGGAGGCAGAGGTTGCAGTGAGTCAAGATCGCACCATTGCACTGCACTCCAGCCTGGGCAACAGAGTGAGACCCTGTCTCAAAAAAAAAAAAAAGTGTCTAGCTGATGACTTTTAGGAAAAAAAAAGAATGTCTGAATAAGAAGAAATGTTTAGTTGAGACTGTCAGGACTAGAAGGGATCTTGATGATTCCATGAATCTTTAACCATCTTTGCTTGATAGCAATGTAGACCATGCTGGGCGTGTTATGCTCCAAGTTGTCCGCTGTTGAGCTGCTAGAGTCATCTGAACACATTACTCCTCCAGTTAAAACCCTTCTGTGATGCTCTGTCACTTACAGTTTTTCTCCTCAAACTTAAGGATTATATGGGCCTATTCTAAAGAAATAAGAATTCTGGATTCTTGGTGTTGACCGAAATTATTTGTATTCTTATTTTCTCAATACATTTTTTTCCCTAGGAACATAGATTCAAGTTACCCTGACTATATGCTCTTATTTTTGTTCTAATTTTGTCTAAACATGAACAAACATAAACCAAGATACGAAATTTTATGTTTATAGCACATGCATTCAGAAAGCCAAAGCAGATTTATGAAGTAATCATAAAACTATAAAACCAATAAAATCTGCATTAACAATACGAACATGATATGATGAATGGTTGCTGGAATCAGCTGTGGCTCATGATGTGAACATAGTGTTGTTTGCTTTAGGGCATGTTCTTTTGTGTTTGGCTTATCTGCGTGAGCATGGGCTCTTTGCTGACTTAATTTCTCTACAATTATTTTGTTCTATGGTGAAATTGTGGTTCACCTTTTACAGACTTCGCTTGGGGAAAAAGTGTCTTTTGTCTGTAAGTCCATCTGTGTTTATTCACTCAATTACATAAAATACTTGTTGAATACTTATTCTGTGCCAGGTACTGTTCTAGAATCTGGGGATATAGGAATAGAAAAGAAAAATCCCTCCCTTGTGAGAGATTACAGTGGGGTCGAGGGAAGTTTACATACAGTGAATAAAAATAAAGCAGAGATTAGTGGGTAACTGTAATAGGGGTACATTTGCAAAGATGTGGTACAAAATAATTCTGGGCAGACGGAATGCGAAGGCAGAGTTCTCTAGACTGGAACGAGCTTCGTGGCTTGGAGGAAGAGCAAAATGACCAGTGAGATAGGAATCAAGGGTCAAGGGGAGGGTGGGGTGGGAAGGGAAGTCAGAGGGGAAGGTAGGACCCAGGTTAGGCAGAGCTTTCAAGGTCATGGGAAGGGCTTGGATTTTATTTTAAACGCCACATCACATGAAGTCTTAGTCCATTTCAGCTGCTATAACAAAAACCCCGTAAGCGAGGTAGCTTAAAAACAACAGAAATTTCTATCTCACAGTTCTGAAGGCTGGGAGGTCTAACATCAAGGCATCAGCAGATTTAGTGTTTGGTGAAGGCCTGCTTTCTGGCTCCTAGGTGGAACTTTCTAGATGTGTCCTCACATGGTAGAAGGGTAGAGCTATCTCTCTGGGGTCACTTTTACAAGGGCACTGATCCCATTTCTGAAGGCCCAGCCCTCATTAACTAATTGCCTCTCCAAAGACTCCACCTCTTAATACTATCACCTTGGAAATTTGGATCTCAACATATGAATTTTAGGGGAATGTAAACATTCAGATCACAACCCATGATTTGTGAATTCGTAAAATTTATTTTCAAATTGACAAATAATAACTATATGTATGGGCCAGGTGCGATGGCTCATGCCTATAATCCCAGCACTTTGGGAGGCCGAGGTGGGGGATCACGAGGTCAGGAGTTCAAGATCAGCCTGGTCATCACAGTGAAACCCGTTTCTACGAAAAATACAAAAATTAGCCGGGTGTGGTGGCATGAACCTGTAATTCCAGGAGGCTGAGGCAGGAGAATCACTTGAACCCGGGAGGCAGAGGTTGCAGTGAGCGGAGACTGCCATTGCACTGTAGCCTGGGTGACAGAGTGAAACTCTGTCTCAAAAAAAACCAAACCAAATCAAACCAAACCAAAACCTATATGTATTTATGGGGTACAATGTGATATTTTGATATATGTACACACAGTAGATAGAAATATGAAATCAAGTTAATTAACATATGCATCACTTCACCAAGTTATCTCTTTGTTTGTGGTGAGAATGCTAAGAATCTATACTTTCAGCCATTTAAAAATATCCAGTACATTTTTATTAACTGTGGTCACTATGGAGTGCAATAGATCACTAAAACTTACTCCATCAGTTTAACTGAAACTTTGTACCCTTTGATCACTATCTCTCCTTCCCCACTTCTCCCTGATACGTGATTTTAAAAGATTACTCTGGATGTGGTATGGGGACTATAGGGCGGTAAGAAAAGGAGCACAGACCAACAGATCCATTGGGGAGCTACCATGGAGGCCCACGTAGGAGGTGATGGGAGATTCACAAGGGTGTTAGCCATGGAGGTGAGAAACAATGGTCTGATTTGAGATACATTTTTGGAAGCACTCTACGGAGTCCAGGATGAAAGGAGTCTGGGATGGCTCCAGAGATGTATCCTGAGCAAATTGTGATGCACTACTGAACACTTTAAATGAGGCTTGTGCAAAGGAGAGACAGAAGTTATATTTTATTTCTGTGGCTTAAAACAACAGAAATATATTCTCTTGCGGTTCTGGAGGCAAGATGTTCAAAATCAAAGTGTCAGCAGGGTTGGTTCCTCTGGATTTTCTGAGGGAGAATCTGTCCCATCCCCTCTCCCAGCCTCTGGTAGCTGCTGGCAAGCCGTGGCACTCCTTGGCTCGTGGACTCTTCAGTCCCTGTCTTCCTCAGCACATGGTTCTCGTGCTTGTGTCTCTCCTCTGTATTTCTGTCTCATTTTCTGTCTCTTATAAGGATATCTGTCACTGGCTTCAGGGTCCACCCTAATCCAGGATGGTCTCATTTCTAGTTTTTCCTCTTAATAATACCTGTAAAGAATCTTATTCCACATAAGGTTACATTCTGAGGTTCTGGGTGGACATAATCTTTTGAAGGATCACTATGCAACTCACTAGAGATAGCAGTGAGTCCTATTCAGAAAGAAAGTTTTCATTGTATTTAATTTTAATTCAGTTAAATAGCCACAGGTGGCTAGGGGCTATTGTCTGGGACAATACAGATCTAGAATAAATACCAAATTATAGAATATTTGTCCTGAAAGGCACCTAAAGGTGATCAAATGCAAGCCTCTCACTGGCAGATGAAGAGTTTGAGGCCTTATCCCAAGGCCCATTGCCTCCTGTGGCTGCATCTTGATCCATCTTGATCCAGCACCCAGGTGAGTATGAGGACTTTCTACCTTGTTTTATACATGGAATGTTTTATGCTCAAGGGCTGAAACCATACATCTCTCTTATGTTATCATAATTCTTGCAACAGAAAGGTGGTTTTTGGTTTGGTACCTTGTCTTAAAATTATAACGCATAAAGATTTTCTTAGGAAAAGTTCACAGACTTAGGCGCAGGATCCGACGGGAGCATTCACGGGACGACAGGGCGTCTTCACCGGCCCAGAGAGAGGCTGTGGCTTCACGCCTCGGTGCATGTTCCTTCCAGGTCTGGTGAACCGGGTGCTTTCTTGGGACATCTGGAGCTTCCTGGCCAGCATCAGTTATGCTTGCTACTTGGTGCATCCGATTCTGATCATCCTTTATAATGGCCTTCAGGAAACGCTTATTCACTACACTGATACCAACATGGTGAGTTAGCACACAGCTCCCAGCTCTGTTATAGTATGTTATGGTACCGCAGTTTGTTCTCTTCTTGAGCAACGAGGTAACCTATTTGCTTTTATGAAAGCTTTTTTTTTTCTTTAGAGCCTCATTGGGCTGGGCGTGGTGGTTCACGCCTGTAATCCCAGCACTTTGGGAGGCTGAGGCGGACATATCAGGAGGTCAAGAGTTCGAGACCAGCCTGGCCAACATGGCGAAACCCTGTCTGTACTAAAAATACAAAAATTAGCCAAGCATGGTGGTGTGTACCTCCCAGCTACTTGAGAGGCTGAGGCAGGGGAATTGCTTGGACCCGGGAGGTGGAGGTTGCAGTGAGCCAAGATCGTGCCATTGCATTCCAGCCTGGGCAACAGAGCAAGACTCCATTTCAGAAAAAAAAAAAAAAAGAGTCTCATTGTTCTTTGCTTTATTTGTGGGAGAAAGAGGGAGGGCTTCAGCACAGGATAACATTTTTTATCTTATTTTACTTATTTTTAATATGTAGCACCGATTGTCCTACAGATACATTTTGTAGAGCTAGGATGGTACATTTCGGATCTGAACACAATAGGAATCCCAGAGTAAAACTGTGTTCACCCTGCCCACTTTCTCTCCAGTTCTATCTTTTCTCTGGACACTGTGTGCTGACCTTCGTCACTGGGCTGGCCCTGATGCTGTTCATTGAGAAACCATGTCAGGAACTGAAGCAGTGCCTGCTGGGCCGCGAATGTTCTGGTTAAAACACGAAAGAATAGATGGGCCTTTGTTGGTACTGACAAGCAAAGATGAGGTGGCCTTGTTTATGCAATGAGTGCTTGTATTCCTAAGAAGGGGTGTGAATCTCATTTTGTGAAAGTTTAATAAATACATGTTCTTTGTATTTAATATGTGAAAGAGTTCTCAGTGCTTATAAAAGTTCTATAATTTTTTAGTAGCACAATAATAAACTTCTGTTGTACAATTATAGCAAAAAAAAAAATCTGGATTATTTTTTGGTTTAACCTGTATTTGATTTTCTATATCAGTGATCACAGGAAATGACCAAATGTCATGATTTTAATGTAATTTGAGTTATGAAGCTCATTTGGGTTATACTCTTCATTTTGCTCTGTAAAATCACAGTATGTGCTTTTCCACGACATAATTCTTTGTGTGTTGTTACGGTGTCTTTAGAGACTTGTAATTGTATCCTAGAACCTCGGTGGTATGACCCGCTAGCATGCACAATTCATGAGTATGTCATTATGGGGCCTTTCCAATATCACCTATTCTTCAACATAGTCCCTATTTTGGACTGAATTTTATCCCCTCCCAAAAGATCTGTTGAAGTCCTAACTCCCCGTGCATCAGAATGTGGCCTTATTTGGAGACAGGGTGTTTACAGAGGCAATTAAGTCCAATGAGGTCACTGGGATGGCGATGCTAATCCAATATGACTGGTGTCCTTTATCATAAGGGGAAGTCTGGTCACGGAGACAGGCGTGCACACAGGGAAGACGGTGTGAAAAAACAGGGAGAAGACGGTGATGTACAAACCAAGGAACACCAAGGATTGCCGGCAAACCCCGGAAGCCGGAGGAGGCAAGGCAGGAGCCTCCCCTGGAGCTGGCCCTGGAGGACACCTTGATTTTGGACTTCCGGCCTCTAGAACTTTGAGATAATTCATGGCTGTTGTTTCAAGCTGCCTGGTGTTTGGTACTTTGTCCCAGCAGCCCTAGATAAATGGACATCCCTACACTCCAAGACAGTGCCCACACAAAAACTAACAGAGAAGGAAGAGACCTCAGCCACTGGCTTCTAGCCCAACCCCGTCAATTTCCAGCAATGAGACCTAGAGATGGGGAGAGACTTGCCAGGCCGAATGGAGCTGCTGCGATTCAGGTTCTCACAGGTGTGTTTTTTCTAGGTGTATAATTTTGCATTAGCTGTCTACACTTACGGATTAATTAAGCCCATTCCATCGCTTAAAATAAAGCTCTTTGTTTACTTCATCATTAAAGTATTAACGACCACAGGCTACTGGGTTCTTATTATATCTGGGGATGCTCTTTGCTGTCCAGTGGGTCTGCAACGATGACTAATGTGGGTGGGGAGGGGAGGGCTGAACGTTTCAAACACTCTGATGGCCACAGACAGCTAACCTTGGCCTTGCCAGCTAGCCACGGGGGACAAGCCTCATCTCCCTGAGGTCTGGTCCCTCTGCTGCAGAAGCTGACCTGAGGGAGTGGGGCGCCAAGGCCCAACAGGCGTGCTGTAAGAAGGCAGCCAAACTGGCTTTTCAGTGAACACCGAAGTTCATCGAGTTCCTTGGGAGCCCCCTGGTGGTTGTTTTGGCACCTGAACCCTCTCACTTCATTAGGCCTTCAAGGAGCTGTTGAGGACCAGCGGCATTTTCAGGGTAACTCTGCCACGTGGGTGGACTCCAGTGAGAAGTGACTCACCTGCCAGCCTCGTTCTGCAGCCAAATTGCCAAATGCTTCCAGTTATAAGGCCAGAAATCTGGAAGCCGTGGAAATAGCTAGCTAATGACCAATGCAGCACTGTAAAGACTTTTATTATAAGGGGAAAAACCCAACCCTCCCACTGGTATAATTTGATATAACATAAGGTAAGGTTAGAGAAATCCAGTTTTGTTCTGGGTTTGTTTCAATCTAGAATTCCCCGGAAGTTTAAGATGGATAGATTGTGTATACCTTATTTGGATCCTGAAACAAATTATAAAAAAGTATTATGACGTTTCTAAGCCTGGAAATGTAAATACGGATTAGGTATTTCATGATATTAAGGACTGATTGCACTTTTTATGTAATAATGGTATTATAGTTGTATATTACATAACTATATATATATATATGCATACATTTATATCCCTTATCTTAGATGTATGCTAAAATGTTTATGAACAAAATAATATAAAATCTGATATTTGCCTGAAAACAACATTGGGAGGAACTGGCATAGATGAAATGAGATTGGCCACGTGGTTAATGTTTGAAGCTGGGTGCCTGGAACCTCGTTATACTATTTTCTCTATTTTCATTTTTATTTTTTAGAGACAGAGTCTCGTTCTGTTGCCCAGGCTGGCATGTACTGCAATATTACACTGCAACCTCAATCTCCTGGGCTCAAGTGATCCTCCTGCCTCAGCCTCCCAAGTATCTAGGATTATAGGCATGTGCCATCATGACTGGCTAACTTTTGTATTTTTTGCAGAGATGCGGTTTTGTCATGTTGCCCAGGCTGGTCTTGAACTCTGCAGCTCAAGCAATCCACCTTTCTCAGTCTCCCAAAATGCTAGGATCCGGGGGCCAGTGGCGCAATGGGTAACATGTCAGACTACGGATCAGGAGATTCCAGAGTGCTAGGGTTACAGGTTGTGAGCCACTGCACCCGACCTCTCAGCTAATTTTTTAAGTTCTTTATAAAAATTGTGTCTTACTATGTTGCCTAGGTTGATCTCCAACTCCTGGCCTCAAGGGATTCTTCTGCCTTGGCCTCCCAAAGTGCTAGAATTACAGGAATGAGCCACCATGCCCAGCCTTCTAATTTTGTATATGTTTGAAAATCATATAACAAAGAGAAAAAAAAATTATAGAAAGAGCAGTTTCTAGATTCTGAAATCCATGTTTTATGCCCACATATCAACCTGTGGATTAAAAATAGGTCATATCAACTGTAAACAATCACCACAGCAGATTGAAAGGAACTTCCACTCTCCTTAAATTCCTCCAGAGACATTTGGGGGATTCCAGAGACATTTGCTTGTCTTGTGAACACCTGGATTCTGCTCTCTCCTTATTCTGGATCTGGCTCCCTTCAGAGCTGCCCTACCCCTGCTCTGCTCTCAGAGCTACTCAGAGCTGCAGGTGGGGTGGGGCCTCCAAACCTGCTGACCTCCCCACTCCACTCTCAAAGCTTGTCACCACGTGGGCTGCGCCGGCCACCTGCTCAGACCATGTTGTCCATTCAGTGCACAAATGTTCTCCACAAATGCCACGAGCAGGTAAGTCTCTTCTGCTTCCACTTGGGCCATCTATGCTCTCTCATTCAGGCTTTGATGCAGTACACTGGGTGCTCGTTCCATTTTATTGAAACTGCTCTTACGATTTTTACTCATTCGAATATAGATACATTTCCCTTGGATGCAGTATGAGTATGTGGCAGTTAAGATGGAGGGTGACTGGATGGAGTGACAACTGCTTTCCTTCTGCATTTGTCCTTTTCACCACCATGTCTCTAGTTCTTTGCACTATGACTGGTACGCAGTGGGTGTTAAACATTAGTTGACATTAATGATCGAAATGATCCCTTCTTTCTTTCTTTTTTTTTTGTTGAGATGGAGTTTCACTCTTGTCGTCCAGGCTGGAGTGCAGTGGCGATCTTGGCTCACTGCAACCTCTGCCTCCCAGGTTCAAGCAATTCTCCTGCCTCAGCCTCCGGAGTAGCTGGGATTACAGGTGTGCACCATCACGCCCGGCTAATTTTAGTATTTTTAGTAGAGACGGGGTTTCACCATGTTAGCCAGGGTGGTCTTGATCTCTTGACCTCGTGATCCGCCCACCTCAGCCTCCCAAAGTGCTGGGATTACAGGCTTGAGCCACCGTACCCGGCCTACCCCTTCTTTCTTTGGATGATTTCTTTTCTAGGAGGCTTGTTGTACAGTTGGGCAGTCCCTTCTCAACCAGGTCTCAGAGATGCTCAATTTTATAAGACTCATAGTCTCAAACCGCCCAATTAGTCCCCCTTCTGAGGCAGTAGAATAGGGTAGGGAGTCAGGGAACTTAAGGCTGATTCATGCTGACTTCCTAGAACTAAATCAGAAGAAAACCCCCAACTTTCCACACCTAAGTAACAAAAGGACTAGAGGCTACTCCCTTTGCAAACCACCCCCCTACTACCATTTTTTGTGTGGCAGATGGAAAATTGGAAGTATCTCTGATTGGTTGCTTTCCACAACCAGTCGGACTGATTAGGGGCCACTAATTCATTTACATAGGGTGTACACCAAGTAACCAATGGGAAACCTCCAGAGCAGATATTTAAACCCCAGAAAATTCTGTAAAGGGGTTCTTGCAGCCCTATGTTCAGGTCACTCCCACCCTGGGGCGTCTACCTTCGTTTTCAATAAATCGCTGCTTCTGTTGCTTCATTCTTTCCTTGCTTTGTTTGTACATTTTGTCTAATTATTTGTTCAAAACTCCAAGAACCTGGACACCCTCCACTGGTAACACTTGCAGTGAAGCTCAAAGTTGAGAGGCCCTAGGGCCCCTGAAGGGACAAGAAGCCTGTAGAACTTTAGTCCCTAGACCCTAAGTGGTATTTCAATCTTCACTGTGCTTGCATATGCTGAGAGGCAGCCACTTTTGGCGGCCTGCCCACATTTGCACCCCTTTCTCTTTGACTACACAAACCCTGATGTTATTCCCTTATCAATGTGCCCACACCAAGGGAAAGCCTCATATTTGGTAAAAACCAATAATGTTCCGCCTCTTTTTCTTTGCCAGTGATTGGTGCAGGTTTGGGCACGTGACCCAGCTCTGACCAATGACACACAAGGAGTCGTGCCCTGGGGACTTCTGGGAAAGATAGGGGTGGCTGAGGAGAGGGGCGGGCATCGCGGAGCAAGTCCTTGTTCTTGCCACCTTCAGCCTTGTCAGACTTCTAGATCTGTAAATGTGAAGGTGGACAGGGCGGATGCCTAGAGACTGACAGAGCAGGAGCTCTAGGCTGAGGGAAGCCGGGAAGATGGGGATCCTACGCTAAGATCCGAAGAGTGAGGGCTGTGTGAATACGGCATCCTGGAGGCTGCCCGATCCCCGCCAGACAGGCCTTGCGCCTCCAGGCAGAAGTTTGGAAGCTGCTTCTTTGGGGATTCTGACTGACCCAAGATGAAAGCCCTAAAAATACTGACATTAAAAGCTCTTCCAGAAAATTCCCAGCCAGATCCCCTCCAGTGAAGCTCACACCATGGGCTCAGAGTAGGGTGATCGACTCAGTCTGGCTTGCCTGGGACTTTTTTGGTTTTGGTGCTGAAACTCCCACATTCTGGAACACCCCTCAGTTGGTCACCCTGACTCAGAGCTTCCAGGCAGCTTCTCAGTCCTTCATCCTTAACCATGAGCACAGCCAGAGTTATCACAAACCTGAGAAAAGCCTTTGACATCTAGAAGCAGTAAGACTAAAAGGAACCCACAGAACAAAGGAATTTCGAGAGAGGAGATTATGCAGAGAAGAAAACTTAAATGAAACTATCACTATCCTTGTTCAGGTAAGAGAAGATCTTGCCCCAGTAAAATAGAAACAGGATTTTAAGACAGAGAAGTGATTCTTCTTTCTCTCACTCATTTGGTTATTGACTCAGTCATTCAGTCAAAGACCAAATATTTCTGACAGCACTTATTAATAAGAACATCAGGAATATTAATATGAATGTCAAAAATCCTGTTCACCCCAGAGCAGGGAGAATGAGCTGAAATTGCATTTGCTCTCGTTTAAGAAAGGGATAAAGTACTGGGTATTTCAGCAGATTCCGTGATATAAATACATTTATTATTACTTAAATGTTGATTGAATTTTTAAAATGTATTGATTAAACATAGGAATGCATTGATAGATGCTTCCAAGTAACAATCCAATTTTATATAGTATTTTTGTTAGGTAAGAGAGTTAAAATAATTAAGGTCTAATTCGGAACCTTTTGTTTCCACAATAAGCAGGTATTTTTTCATGTTTATATTAATGTATAATTTTTATACAATAAAATTCACCTTTTAAGAAGTGTACATGTCTGTGAGTTTTGACAAATGAATATAGTTGTATAACCACCACCATAAGCAGGATATAGGACAGTTCCATCACTCTTGAAAATTCCTGGGCCTCTTGTAGTTGACCCTACCCCCATCCCTGGCCCTTGGTAACCACCTATCTGTTTTCAATCCTTATAGTTTTGCCTTTTCCGGATGTATTTATTTTAAAATGCTTAATTTAAAAAACTAAAAATTTCCAACAAGTGTGGAGAATGAAACAATTCATACCCCACATATCCACAATCTCAATTAAACACAGGTTAACATTTTGCCATTTTTCCTTCAGATGTTCTTCTATTTAAAAAATAAAACATTGTAGACTCAGCTGTAGACCTCCCTGTATCCCATTTATTTCCTCCCCATTATCCGAGTTTCACCCATTTCTTTTTAACCAATAGGCGTGTATCTATAAATGGTATACTCTGTTTTTAAGCTTCATATAATTGGGTCCACACTGTACTATCCTTTTAAAATATGATTTTCCCATTACACATAGTTATATAGTCCATTAATTTTTAATGCTAATGGTATTCTATTGTGTGCATGTGTATCTTAAATGTTTATCCATTCCCCAGCTGGTAGACAGACACTTGGTTTGTTTCATTTTTCACTATTGCAAACAACTCTTTTATGGTGTTTCCTTGTGGAGATGTGTGCGTTTTTTAGGGTACGTGTTCAGGAGAGTAATGGCAGGGTCCGTCTTATCTGATAATGCTAGACAGTTTTCTAAAGTGATTGTTACCAGTCTATGCCTCCACTAATGGTGTATGGGACTGTAGATACTATCACTTCAGGGCCCACTCCCCAGTGTTTGGTACTATCAACCTGTTCATTTCCTGCCTCTGATGAGTGTAAGGTAGGATGTGATCATTTCAGTTTGCATTTCCTGTCTGCTAATGGGGTTGACCAGTTTTCATGTGTATTGGCCATTCAGAGTTTCCTCTTTACAGACTGTCTACCATATCCTTTGCCCAGTTTTTTATTGGATGTTTTTCTTTTTGTTATTTTTTCTAAGACATCCTTTATTGATATTGTTTGGCTGTGTCCCCACCCAAATCTCATCTTGAATTGTAGTTTGAGGGAGGGACCCAGTGGGAGGTAATTTAGTCATGGGGGCAGTTACCTGCATGCTATTCTTGTGATAGTGAGTGATTTCTCATGAGATCGGATGGTTTTAGAAGGGGCTTTTCCCTTTTTTTTGCTTGGCACGTCTCCTTCCTGCCATCATGTGAAGAAAGACATGTTTGCTTCCCCTTCCGCCATGATTGTAAGCTTCCTGAGGCCCCCCGAGCCATGTGGAACTGTGAATCAATTAAACCTCTTTCCTTTATAAATTACCCAGTCTTGGGCAGTCCTTTATAGCAGCATCAGAATGGACTAATACAGTTATATATTCTGAAAATTAATCTTTCATCGATTATTTGTGTTGTACATGCTTTCTCCCCTATGGCAACTTCATATATGATGTTTTTCATATGAAAGTTTTACAGTTTAATGTAGGCAAAATTATCAATCCTTTCTTTCTGGTTTTGTGCTTTTTTGGGTCTTGTCCATGAAATCCATAGAAATATTCTTTTATATTTTTTATATTGGGGAAAAAGGCTCCAGTGGAAATTCCTGATGTCATGCTGTGGTCATCTGAGTTCTCTGTTAAGATAATTTGTAAGGTTAAAGCAGTTCTCAATGTAGAAGTGGGGGAAGGGCAGACATTTTTCCCTCCCTAGGGGAGAATTGGCAATGTCCAAGGGACATGCTTTATTGTTCTTCAGTGGGTAGACACCATAGGCATGGAGGTTGCCAAACATCCTACAGTGCAGAGTGTAGTGCAGCCCCCACTCCTTGCAAAGAAATATCCAATAAAAAATGTCAATAGTACCCAGGTTGAGAAACCCTGGGTTAGAGAATGATGGTGATGATTGGATCACTGAGTCCACACGAGCCAGGAACACTCAGGTATAAAGGGCTGTCAGCACTTAGACAAGTAACACTGGGCCATCCTGTGTTAAACTTGGCAAACACACCCTGGCCAAAGAGACGAGTCTATTGGAGGAAACCGGACTGAGTCTGCCAGACAGTCTAATATTTGCTCTAATCACAATAGGAGGAGGAGGAAGAGCTGTCAGGGCTTTCTAATCAGACCTCATTTCCATGCTAATGATCCTGCCATGGATGATCTGTGTTATGTGCTGTTTCCAAGGGCACACACCAATCTTAGTCCCAAACGAATTATCAGCTAATTTCCGCATCCATTAAAAACTTCTTTACTGATGTAGAGTAAAAGCGCGTTTCTCTTTCTTTGTAAAAAGATCAAATTTGGCCAGATTAGAGCATGCTGGTCTGTACAGGCTGGTGGCAACAGAATCACCTGAAGAGCTTTTTAAAAATCCAGTTTCCCAGGATCTACTCCTGGAGATTTCCAGATTGGAATGGGGCTTAGGAATCTGTACTTTTCCCCCAAAACTTCCAAAAGGATTCCAATGAGCCACAGGACTCAATGAGTGACAGGATTTGTTCTACATCACGGAGTCTCAGTTGATGACCTTCACTTGTAAACAGCAACTTCTCCAAGACATGCATAGTCTTTGGCCCAAAGTCAGCTATCTTATGCCCAAAGGGCTTCCCTCATTGGATCCCAAAGGGGATCCACAGTCATTCTTTCAAACCACCAGGTATCCTTTGGCCAAAGATCTTTTCCATAATGAGTTCATCTAGGAGTTTGGGGTGCTTGCTTTCTGACAGCAGCCTCCATTCATTAATGGACCCAGGCCAGTACCAGCACTCACTCATTCCTTTGTATGTCCAAGAAATACTTACTTGTTCCTGCTCTGTACCAGTTACTGAGCTAAGCAGTAGGAACACAATGTAGAGAAACACAGGTGCCATTTCTGCTCTCTTTGACCTTATAGTGCCCTGTATGAAGGTCATGATCGTCACACCAAAAATACCTAAGTTCAACTTCAGTGAGAACTTTGAAAGCCTGACCCTAACTGGGAGTCCAGAGGTGGAATTTCTGAGAAGCTAGCCTTAAATTTAGATTTGAAAGACAATAATATCTAGTATTTATTGAGGGCTCATTATATGCCAGGTACCATCCTAATCACTTTACAGAAACCAAGGCATTTAATCCTAATACAGTACACACATAAGCACTATTATTATTCTCGTCACATGGAGAAACTGAGGCACAGAGATATGTCATTGGTGGAAGGTCACACAGCCAGGTGGGAGCACCAGGGTATGAATCCAAGCAGTTTGAATCCAGTTCCCATATGCTCAGCCACCGTGTCCTGTATGGGTTAACCAGGCAGGGAGTTCATGAGCAATTCTTTCCAGCAGTTTGACTGTGAAAAGCAGGAGAGAGATCGCTGGAAGCTACAGTGTGATGTGGACTTGAACATGGGAAAGACTTAGGACCTTTGCACTCCTTGAGGATTCCGTGAGGTATTTTGTGTTTCCTGAATGCTTGAAGGAAAACGATGACCAAGGAAGCTTAAGAGAGGGCCTTACAATCAGACCTGGGGACCCAGGGCTCCTCCAAATGTGCTGCTTTTTCCCCATTGTCACACAGTCTCAGGAGGCTCCCTTGTTCCCTCCAGATTCTGCAAACATGTTTAGGGTCTTCACGGATCTGGGCCAGAGACAATATAGGACACTTGCAATGTGTCAGTGGCACTCTGTGGTTTTCAGATCCATGTTGGGAATGGGTTGGACTTGTGGAGAGTGAGCTGGTGATACCTTCCTCTTGTATCAGATGAGGCTCACAGCCTCATAAAGGCTTCTGAGACATGGAGAGACCCCTTCTTGGGAAATGTCTTATTTTACAGAGAATGAACCTGAGACAAATGGGCTTCAAGCGAATCAGCAAATCTGGTCATGTTGGACACAACAAGTCAGTGTCCAGAACCCAACAGAACCCAAGTGCCATGAGAGATTTTCTTTAACTCTAAATAAATCCCCTATGACAATCTCTGGGCTAGAAGGGCAGTCGTACTCCTTGATATCCTTTTATTAAACCCCTGCGAGGAACAGAAGTCTGTTGAGGTTTTAGATATTCTACCCTTCAGTGCTTACTGTATTGGAAGTTTGGAGAAACACTATCTAGCTGTTAATTACATTTTAAAAGTATGACATATAAACACTTGGTTGGTGAAGCTAAGCATTCCCGGGGCAGAAATTGGGCTTTTCAGTTGCTACTTGGCATGAATAAAGTAAGCAGGTTGTGATGACTACGGTGATGAGGATAAAGGGGTTGAGAGGGTAGAGGCTTAGGTGAACATCAGCAGGACTCTGCCGAGGGGGAGGTGGAAGCATGGGAACGGAGGGGCCAGGGCAGATGGGGATGCCATTGGCTGTGTTTGCCTGAAAGGCTGCAGAAAACCACAGGACAGGCTGAGACTGGAGGGCGCAGGAGGCTACTTTCTCCGTGCTGGAAATGGATCTGCAGGGGGGAGCGTCTCTGGCCCCAGACTGTGCCTTCCTAGCTAACAGTCTGGGGGTTGCATCCCTTTTAGGATCTTTCAATCTCAACCCCTCCTCAGGGAGGAGTGGACCGATAAATCCATGACCTTCAGCTTTCTGTTCTCCAGCTGTCAGCCTTCTTCATCATGATGACTTCTGGGAGGGCAAAGAAGAAAGGCCCAAACCACTCCATTCTTGGAAGGGAAGATTTCTTATATGAATGCTGAGGCTATGCTTAAGTGGCACGTGGTTCTTCTGTAGAGTTTTATGAGGTTTAAGGCTCTAACTTGCAGGTATGGGGGGGCTACAGCCACTAAAAAGAGATTGTTCCTGGGGCCAGACCCTAGGGAAGAGGAAGTCCTTAGTCTAGGAAACTGAACTTAAAGGGCAGACTGTGGATAGCTGAGAGAGACAAAGAATAAAAAAGAACTACTTTCTCTTTGAGTAGATTGCCACAAAATTTAGTGAAGACAAGAATTACTTGGGGATTTTGATAAAAATCCGTTTCCTGACGCCTACATACTAACAAACGTTAAGTGAGAGATTCTAATGCCTACACTTCAAGAAACACTAATATTGACATGAAGGGCCTGGATGTCCCAAAATATGCTCCTAGAGGTAGAGGATATGAAAACAGCACCAACATGTGGAACGGGATGCGGAGAAGGAAGCCATGGGATGAGGAAGCTGCTGTGGTCAGATGCTTCCATGGACGGCGCCTGCTCCAGGGCAAAAAAAGCAGCAAAAGGTTGCTGCGTGCCTTGCTTCTTTTTAATCCAGCCGCTCTGTGCTTGCTCAGCGGGATTACCAACAAGGTGGTGTGCTGGGTGCATGGGGAGAGGCTGGCTCACAGCCAAAGAATCCTGCTCATCCTGCTCACCTGAGTATTAAGAGCCTGTGATGTGTGGAGCTCTCCCATGACGGTAAGGTGGGACACAATCATGGCCACACTTGGGGCTTATTCTGAGGTCTTCCATACACCGTTCCCCAGGCCTTGTCAGGAGTTCCTTCAGGCTCACTTCTTCCAAGCTGTTAGTCATCTAGCCAAATGGCTGGTTGCTGCGTGGGAATTAATGACGATCTATATATTCGGCCACCTCTTCTTCCAGGAATTCAAAGTTCTACCCATTACAAGGCTTTCTCTGTCCTGCCAGAGCTAACCCGGAATGGGGCTATGATATTGTATCAGCTTTCAGATGACTGTGTGGCACCTTCTGTAAACCAGGCTCAATGTTTTCGTAGTCAACTGGTCCCAGGGAACCAGCCATGAGGTCGTGGCAGATGGCATTGTACCAGGGGGTGGTGCACTGAGATTGTACAGCATCCGCTCTAGTGATGTACCGGCACTTTCAGGACCTGCCCGTATATTTCATTTCCACTTGTGATGGAGACCTCTGCAGGCATCCAACTTATGACTCGCTAGATTAGATAACAATTCATTACGGACAGCTTAAGTCACACGACCTCTAACATCCCATGGCTAGGTATTCTGTTTTTATAAGGCCCAGTAGCAAATTGGAAACTTTTACTCCAAAGAATATTAATAGCCAAAGAGGGCTTGGCTTTGATTCATGACCCCAGAGACCTTTCAGGGTTTGTTATAGGTTTCATAGAGCTACTTGAGGTGCTACAGATACGTGGAATACTATTTGTAGGGGCCACATGGCAAAGCTAGGCCAGCTGGAGAGTTTTCTCTTGCCCATCACTTTCAGGAACAATTCTCAAGGCCACATCTCAGTACCATGAGAGCTACTTCTCAGAAAGCCAGGTGTCACTTGGAAAGTTATTGCCGCAGCTGCTGAAGCAGAGCCACGCTTCCTCCACCCTGTTTTGGAAGCTAGTATGATCAGGAATCTAGCATGAGCAGAAAGCCAATACCATCAGATGCTGCCACGAGCAGGAAGCTGCCACAGAAACACCAGGCATGTCCAAGACGTTTTCCAGCAGAAGCTGCAGAGGTTTTGTGTCTGTCTCACTTCTACCTACTAAAACCCATGTGAATGCCTGCTTGGCAGAGTCTAAGTCACAGTCACTGCCTGTGTTAGTTTGCTGTGACTGTCATGATAAACTATTACCCACAGAGTGGCTTAAACAACAGAAATTTATTTGCTTACAGTTCTAGAGACTGGAAGTCCAAGATCCTGGTGCTGGCAGGCTTGGTTTCTCTGGAGGCCTCTATTCAGGGATGCAGTCACCTTCCTGCTGCGTCCCCGAATAGAAGGGACCAACCCTATTGCATTAGGGACCCACCCTATGGCCTGGTTTAATCTTAGTTACTCTCTAAAGGCCCTCTCTCTCTAAACAAGGTCACACTGGGGCTCAGAGTTTCTTTTTCTTTTCTTTTCTATTTTATCTTTTTTTGAGACAGAGTCTTGCTCTGTCACCCAGACTGGAGTGCAATGGTATGGTCTCAGCTCACTGCAACCTCTGCCTCCCAGGTTCAATCAATTCTCTTGCCTCAGCCTCCTGAGTGGCTGGGATTACAGGCGCCTGCCACCACGCCTGGCTAATTTTTGCATTTTTAGTAGAGATGGGGTTTCACCATGTTGGCCAGGCTGGTCTCAAACTCCTGACCTTGTGATTCCCCCGACTTCGGCCTCCCAAAGTGCTGGGATCACAGGTGTGAGCCACCGTGCCTGGCTGGGGTTAGTTTCTACATGCTTTTCTGGAACACAATTTAGAGTATCCAATAACAGTACCCTAGCTGCAAATGTGTCTTTAAAAATGTAACATTTAGCTTTCTGGTCTCTACAGTACAGTCATGAGAAGCTGGAAAGGTCTGTTTCAGGCCAGTCCCTGTATGGAACCCACAGCTGCTGCAAGGACCAGCCTATTAGAATCTTCAGTCCCAGACTGCAGCAGCATCAGGGAAAGAAGCTTGCCTAGCATCACACAGCAGCACGCGTTCAGCTGGGGCCATCACTCCTTTTGGCTCAGCACATGTGCAATGCAAAGGAGCCTCACTTTCCCTGGGCTCAGGGAAAGGTGAATGCAACCTAAGAATAGGTTGTTTCTGGGGAACGGTGTTGAACCTAACCCTCCTTCCTCCATTCTTTCAAATCAGGTAACCAGTGAACTGGCACCCATCCCGAATCCCTCCTCATGTTACATCGGGGCCCGGGATACGTGTACAAACTGAACTTCCGGAGCAACCCCATAATCCCACAGTTCTGCGACATCAGCGATTCTCAAACTATCTGGACTTGAGATTTCTTTATACCTTCAACATTATCTGGGACCCTGAAGAGCCTTTGTTTATTATGTGGGCTATATCTATTGATAATTACTGTACTAGAAATTAGAAATGGAAAAAATTGGATATTTATAAATTCCTTTAAATATAAATTATACATTTCATGCTAACATATTTTTATGGAAAATACCTATTATTTCTTTTGAGACAGTGTCTCGCTCTGTCGCCCAGGCTGGAGTGCAGTGGTGCAATCTTGGCTCCCTGTAACCTCTGTCTCCTGAGTTCAAGTGATTCTCATGCCTCAGCCTCCTGAGTAGCTGGGATTACAGGCACATGCCACCATGCCCGGCTAATTTATGTATGTATATGTACATATACATATACATATACATATATATATATATTTTTTTTTGAGAGGGAGCCTCCCTCTATTGTCCAGGCTGGAGTGCAGTGGTGCAATCTCAGCTCACTGCAACCTCTGCCTCCTGGGTTCAAGTGATTCTTCTGCCTCATCCTCCCAAGGAGCTGGGACTACAGGTGCATGTCATCATGCCTGGCTAACTGTTGTATTTTTAGTAGAGATGGGGTTTCATCATATTGGCCAGGCTGGTCTTGAACTCCTGACCTCATGATCCGCCTGCCTCAGCCTCCCAAAGTGCTGGGATTTCAGGCGTGAGCCACTGCGCCTTGCTAATTTTTATATTTTTAGTAGGGACAGGGTTTTGCCATGTTGGCTAGGTTGGTCTTGAACTCCTAACCTTAGGTGATTCCCTGCCTCAGCCTCCCAAAAGTGCTGGAATTACAGGTATGAGCACCTGACCTTTTTAAAATTTTTTTTATTTTTAAGCTCAGGGTAGTGCTTATATTTTCAAAACAAAAAATACTAGCGAGAAGACTGTCATTGTGCTATGGTTTCGCAAATGTCTTGAGTGGGCAGATAAATAGAAGACATAACTGATCTTACATTGGCCACTGGTGTCAATCTGTTGCAATATCACATATCATGTAGCTTCTGGAAAACTCCAGCATACACTCCCTCATAAAGAATGAGAAGGGAAAAAAGCAAGCATCTTAGTTTTATCCTGAAAATAGTGAAGACCTTATGGATCCCCTGGAATTCTCTCAGGAACTCCTGGGGGATACCAGGTCACACTCTGAGAATCACTGCTCTAAGCCAATATGCAGATGAATGGAATGAATGACCGTGGTGTGTGTCCTAAGCGGCCCTGTGCTGAGACTGACACTGACGGGGCAGGAACTTACCTTTCACCACAACAAAGGACAGGGTAAGATACGCATGAAAGATTTAGAGGCGTGTGAAAAGAAGGAAAGAACTCAGAGACAAGACAATTGGAATACCTTGACTGAGACTCAAAAAGAAAAATGAGGCCAGGCGCAGTGGCTCATGCCTGTAATCCCAGCACTTTGGAAGGCTGAGGCAGGCAGATCACCTGAGGTCAGGAGTTCGAAACCAGCCTGGCCAACATGGCAAAACCCCATCTCTACTAAAAATACAAAAATTAGCCAGGTGCGGTGGTGGGCGCCTGTAATTCCAGCTACTCGGGAGGTTGAGACAGGAGAATCACTTGAACCCAGGAGGCAGAGGTTGCAGTGAGCTGAGACTGCGTCATTGCACTCTAGCCTGGCCACAAAGCCAAATTCCATCTCAAAAAAAAAAAAAAGAAAGAAAAAAGAAAGAAACTTTCATTGCATCATATTGAAAATCCCATGGATGCAAAAAGAAGGGAGCATAGACAGAAGCCAAAGTGACGGCACAAGGAGTTCTTTGTTAGAAAACAGGGAAAGGGAAGCAAGACAGCAGGCAGGCAGGAGGGTGGCCAGGACCATCCGCTTGGGCGCGCGAAATGAGCACAGGAAAGGGGTTTCTTCTCGGTGTTGTTTTGAGTAGAATCATGATTGGGATGGGAAGGAACTTTAGAGATCATCTATTCAAAGACCCGTCTTGTACTGAGGCAGCTGCTTGACTCCTGCCCGAGTTCACCCACCTGCTCTTCCTGCCAGACCATGTGGGCAGTGCACTGGAGCAAAATCAATCGATCAATCAATCTCTCTCTCTTTCTCTCTCCCCTCTGTCTCTCTCTCCACCCCTGTATTCATATGAGTCACACACACACACACACTCACTCCTGTTTTCTTTCTTACTTTCCAAATTTCCTCTTAACAAAGTCTAAAGAATAATCACTGTTTCTTGCCTCTGTGATTGTTTTTTTACCTCCTCTGAACCCCACACATTGACGAAGCGCCAGCCATAGCAACAGTTTCAGACCCGTGGGATCCACTGTGCTGTGGCCGACCTCCATCACCTTTCCCCCTTTGGTGGGAGAAGCCAAGTCCTGGGCTCTGCTCCTGCTGATTTGAACAAATAGATGAGCGGATTCGAAGCTTTAGCTGCATGTATTTGGGCGACCACAAGAGGGCAGCACGTAAGAGACCAGTGTCGGCCCCGCTGCCTTGAACACAGTGGAAGCCTCCTAGGAAACCGTAGACTTGTCAGACGTGAAGCAGAGGAATCAAAGAGCCTTCACTGCTTCCTTTTAAATGACCAGCCTACTAAGGAATTTAGGATGTCTAAATAAGATTTTCACTTAATCCTTTAGGAAATACATCTAATATTTCTAATCTATCATCTTCAATGGAAAACTTTTTTTTTTTTCAGTGATTCTCACTGCTTTCTTTCTGAGGAACTTGAAATGAACCTATGTTTTATTTATTTTTCAATGTTTAAGGTAATGACTGTTGGTCAGACTTGACTTCAAAGTTTCTGGATCCTTAAGACCCAATGCATCAGACAAATGCTCTGCTGGGTCCTCTTACCCTTAGCTAAGGGACAGTGCTGGCTCTTTGGTGGGGGAGAGCCATTTGGAGGTCTCTGGCATTCCTGGGTTAGTGGATGCCTGGAACCACAGCTCCAGGTTTCTGGGCCTCTGATCAAAGCCAACCCTGGGGGCCAGCCCAGAGATATCTCAAACCTAAGGACTAATGTGGAATCTACACCTGCCTTGGGAGTAAAGAACAATCAGGGTGCTTCCTGGGATGGCTTTGGGATGAGATGCCCAAAACTGAGTGTCCCCGGCACTGCTCAGCTCTCAGACTGACTTATGCAGCACCCGCCCCGCTGGAAGCTTGCTTGGTGCGTCTTTGGGTCTTGAATGGAGCACTACAATATGGACGAGTAAAGTCTCCTTGGAACTACAGGAAGACAAAAGTGCAGAGTGATTTGCTGGCCTCAGCTAGGACAGAGTCCAGGGCGCAGCTAAGGGAAGGTGATAGAGGCCAGTCATTCTCCTGGACCATCTGCAACAGCATCGCCTGGGAGGTTGTTAGAAACGCTGGTTCTCAGTTCCCATGCAGACCTCTTGCATCAGAAACTCTGAGGCTGGGGCCCAGCAATCAATGTCTCCAAAAGTCCCCAGATCATTCTGATTCAAGTTTGAGAACCAGCAACGCAGCATTTAAGTGGAAATGTTTATAGTTGCAAAGCCAGGTGAAGCTTGAAGTAAATCATAGAGGAAATGAGGACAAGAATATAGAAAAAGAGTAAAAACAGAGAGGAAAAATATTTATAAGCCATCATAGAGTGAAAGAACTTCCACACCTGCCCAGGTGTGTGAGAAATGATAGTTGCACCTGCTCACAAGTATTACCAGCAACTTAATATCTGTCCAGAGCTTTCAACCCTGCCATGTCAAATTTATTTAGCTAAAAACAACTCTTGTGGTGGTGACCTTTTATTCAGCTAATATTACTCCCCTCAATGCCTCCAAGGCATACAGAGAAATTGGAGGGCTGACGAAAATCTTTAAAGTCTACTAAATACCAAAGCCTTCCCAAACACTGTGTACTTTTCAGGGAGAGTTTCTTTTTATTGGAATTTCAGATTATTGAAAGGTTATCTGTCTCCTGTTCCTAGAGGGATTAAAATAAAACAGAAGACAGAAGAACACATTGTGATGTGTGCTGTCCTCACTCAACTGGTTGTGCTTGTCAGACGCAGTTATGGGCAGCCAGTGGGAAGATTCCAAAGTCTTTCTAGAGAATTTCCCTGGGAACCTGGGAGCCTGAATCACCAGAATGAGAAAGTTCTCTGGCATTCTGGGGATGCAATTCCTTCCACATTGCTGCAGCTCTGCCTCCTGGAGTTGCATGTGACTGCTGCATGCTTCAGTTTCCTTGTCTGGAAAACGGCAGCTTCGGGCTCTTCATGCCTCTGGCAGCCATGATTCCCCTCTGCCTATCTCTATTCTCTTTCTTTCATTACCCTCCTGGCTCTTTTCTGTCACAGCCATCACCATGCCTTGGATTTCTTTTCTCTGGTCTATATATTTTGTTCTGTTTCATAATTTTACGTTAATTTGCATTTCATGCCGCAAGCCATTCACCTGCTTTGAGCACCACAAAACCTATGCTTTGAGGTGGAGTAGAATTGGAAGTCAGAAACCAGATTATGAACCTTGAAGCAAATCACTTGAGTTGAACCTGAGTTTCCCTACCTGTAAAGTGCTTGCCACATGCCAGAATTGTTTCATTTAATACACACAACTCATAGAAATAGATACTAAACAGTCTTTCCAAGTAGACATGATTAATATCCCCTTTTATAGTTGAGAGAAATGAGGCTCAGGGAGGTTGAGTGAGTTCCTGAAGATCACACAGCTCATAAATAGCAGAGCTGGGATTTCAACCAGGCAGTCTGACCCCAGAGGCTGCACCCTCAACACCTACTTATTATTAACGGCGCCTGTCCCTGCCTTGCAGTTCTGTCACGGAAAGAATTGAGACAACATCTGCAAGACCTTTAGGAAAAACACCACCACTATGTAAAGGAAAGGAAGTGTGCTGTACTTTTCCATTCATAATGGAATAGTGAATTCCCCCTTTTCATTATCCCTGTTCAGTCATAGCTTTTGTTCAAGTCGTCTGGTCATGTTGTTTAACCAAAGTGGGCGAATAAAAGGGAACAAAATGCAGAAGAATTTTAAGAGTCTAAAGCAGAAAATCACAGCAGAAACAAGATGAGCCTGAAGTAGAGGCTGGGAAGACCCAGGGAATGGAATAGGTCCCCCTTCCTTACTGTAGTCGCAGACACCCTAAGCCCCAGAAGAACAACTCAGCAACCGCTATGATGCTGTTGGCACTGTCTGGAATCTAACCCCAGGGCTTTGCTTCAGCAACTGGAGCTTTTGCTTCTATTTATAATTCACTCTTCTTCTCCATTCTCACCTCTGTTCTCACTCTCTATTCCCTCCTTTTTCCTAGAGATAGGGTCTTGCTCTGTTGCCCGGGCTGTAGGGCAGTGGTGCCATCATAGCTCACTATGGTCTCAAACTCCTGGCCTCAAGTGATCCTTCCACCTCAGCCTCCTGGGTCATTGGAATTACAGGCATGAGCTGCTGTGCCTGGCTCCCCTCCTCTATCTTCACTTTTTATCCCTCCTTGTGAGTGAGACTGCTGTGTGTTCCCCAACACCCGTCTTCTTTCATAGTAGCAGACTGTAGCTAGATGCATGGTTGCCCAGCTGAGCACCATTTCCCAGCCTCCCTTGCAGGCACAGCCATGTGACCAAGTTCCCACCAATGGAAGATGAGAATTGGCGGGCACCACTGCCTGGGATGACAGACAGCTGAGATGCCGGCTTCTTGGGCTCTTTCTTCTTCCTGCAGCCTGGAATCCCAGCATGGCAGAGACCCATCCTTGACCATTCATACAATGTCAGTGTCATAGAAGAGACAGAAGGGAGCCTTCCAGCAACCAGTCACAGAAGAGAGAAAGAAACATCTTTGTTATTTTAAACAGGGGTCCCCAACCGCTGGAGCATGGACCAGTACTGGCCCAATGGCCTGTCAGGAACCACGCAACACAAGAGGTGAGCGGTAGGTGAGCGAGCATGACCACCTGAGCTCCGCCTCCTGTCAGATCAGCGGGGCATAGATTCTCTTAGCAGCACGAACCCTACTGTGAACTGTGCATGTGAGGGATCTAGGTTGCATGCTCCTTATGATCTGAGGTAAAACAGTTTCATCCCAAAATCATCACCCATTCACCCCCTCCATAGAATAATTGCCTTCCACAAAACCAGTCCCTGGCACCAAAAAGGCTGGGACCACTGCTTTCTAACACTCTATTGTTGAGTCTCTCCGCTATAGCAGGCTGCACATTCCCAGTGGATATGGTGCCCCCTTAGCCTTGTTCTCCCTTGCCTCTTCATACTCTTCTTTCTTTGCATCGTCACCTTCCAACCAGCTGCAAGGTTCTAGAATCTTCTCTACTTGGGACTCCTCAGCACTCACATACATGCTGGCGCTCTCCTTACCTTAATTTATAGAAAAAAGGGAGAATGCAAATTCAATTGTCTCCATCCCAGAAGACCAATCTCAAGCATCTGCTCAAAATAACTGTTGTCCCCCTAATTCTAGAAGAAACACAGTCTCAATTCAGAAAACTTGGAGAGCCTAATGGAAACAAATGGAAAAGAAATGAACCAAAGAAAAGAAAATCACGTACAATTCTACTACTCAAAGGGGAGAGGAAAAGATGGCCGTTAATATCTTTGGTGTGTGTATTTCCAGGAGTTTTCTCTATGCACACATTTTTTCCCCTCAAACAAATTTAATATCTTTTAAAATTGGATTCCAGGGTCACTTTATGCCTTCAGTTCTAAATATACGCATTTGCCAATTGTTTATTTTGATATCACAAGACAAATGATAACTCTGAAAACATGACAGAAGTTTTATCTTTGGTATTAAAAAATACATGCCTATGAGTTCACATAAAAATGAAAGACTTCCTTAATGATAAAATGCATATAAGAAAATTAAAGTTGATATCTAAAAAAGTCCTTTAGTATAGTTTAGCAGAAATATGTGCTCCAATACAAATACGTCGTATTCCCCGACTCAACAATCAGAGACGTGTCTTTACTTTACATATAATCCAGTCGGCCTGGCAGCTGGCTGTGTGATGTGAGCTGAGTTGTGCTGGCCACATGTGAAGTCAGGATTGCAGAATTCATCTGCTCTTGTTCGCTCTGCTCCTCCCAAGTCTGCTGCAGTCTGGCTCTGAAAGAATGCAGCTTGCCAGTGTTTCTTTCTTTGGCCGTCTAGCTTACTCACAGTACTTCGATATCATACTTTGTTAAAGTACAAAAATGTTCTCTCTGGGCCGGGCGCTGTAACTCACACCTGTAATCCCAGCGCTTTGGGAGGCTGAGGCAGGCGGATCACCTGATGTCAGGTGTTCGAGACCAGCCTGGGTAACATGGAGAAACCCTGTCTCTACAAAAAAATACAATAAAATGACCCAGGCATGGTGGTGCTCACCTGTAGTCCCAGCTACTCAGGAGGCTGAGGCAGGAGAATCGCTTGAACTTGGGATTATGCCATTGCACTCCAGCCTGGGCAATAGAGTGAGACTGTCTCAAAAAAAAAAAAAAAAAAAAAAAAAAACAAAAAAAATGCAAAACTAAAAAAAGCTCTCTCTGCATGTGCAGAGGAATACCCGCCTAATTCTCCAATCCCTAGACTGTCAGGGAGCTGAGCCTGGAACTTGGATGCTGGGAGAGAGAAATGTGGTTTCTTTCCATTCCTTAGTAGCAATTAATCAACAGCTAGTCATCAATATCTAATGGGGTCTGTTCTGATCTGCCACCACAAAAAGAGAGCTTATTGAGGCTGCAATGAGCTATGATCGTGCCACTGCACGCCAAGCCTGGGTGACAGGGCAAGAGCCTGTCTCTAAAAAACAGAGAGAAAACTTACATTTGCTGCTGCAAACAAGGAGAGAGGGTTTGGTTAAGCAAGATGGACATTTTCCAGAGGGGCTGCAGGAGGGTAATGCTTTTATCAGGTGTGGCAGGGAGTTTATTAATGAGTCAACATGGATTGAGGACTTACCATGTGCCTGATGATGTACTAAACTCTTTAGACGGGTTATGTAACTTAATCAATCCCAAAGTCTCCACGATTATTTCCAAACTATAGTTGAAGAAAGTGAGACTCAGAGAGGTTAAGTAACTTGCTCAAGGTCACACAGCTAGTAACTGATAGAGAAGGGTTTGAGTCAAGCCCAGCTGATTTCCTGGCCTTTGCCCTTAATCGGCACTCTAATGAAGACTGGACGGCGGTCCTTGGGACAGGAGATTCCAGACCCTAGGAACAGAGATGCTCAAGGAAGCTTTGCAATGACCAGAGTCTGTGGCCTATCAGGCAACTCCTCGCCACTTGCCTTTGTCTTCTTCTGATACCCGCCCTTTGGCTGCAGGGTATGATCCTCTCTCACGTCCCTCTGTGGTGAACTCACTGGGCTCTCCCAGCCCATCTGCCTAATCCTCTAATTGGTGTCTCATGAAGAAGGCCGCCTGCTGGCGACTAGTGGCTGATGAGACCCATGGCACTTGTTTGGCCAGTAGACATGCTACATGTCCTTGAACTCTCCTTCCTTGCAACCTCTCTAAGAGGTTGGGGCAGGGGGTGCAGGAGGGACCAGGAGCCTTCCATGCTGTAGGCCCAGGGACTTCCCCTCAGCTCAGGCCTGGGACCTCTGACCCCAGTTGCTGGGTCAGGGGACTTAGCCCACACGTAAGAAAGAACTAGGAACCAGGACTGTGAGACTTGAGAGCACATCATGAGTGATGCTATTTTTTAAAAAGGAAGTAAGAGGCCAGGTGTGGTGTCTCACGCCTGTAGTCCCAGCACCTTGGGAGGCGGAGGCGGGTGGATTGCTTGATGTCAGGAGTTTGAGACCATCCTGGCCAACATGGTAAAACCCCGTCTCTACTAAAAATACAAAAAAATTAGCCGGGCATGGTGGCATGTGCCTGTAATCCCAGCTACTCGGGAGGCTGAGGCAAGAGAATTGCTTGAACCTGGGAGGCAGAGGTTGGAGTGAGCCGAGATTGCGCCGCTGCACTTCAGCCTGGGTGACAGAGCAGGACTCGGTCTTGAAAAAAAAAATAAAGGAAGTAAGAGGGGAATTTGGTTAAAACCCCAAGGTTGACTCCTGAATACATATCTTGTTTTTTCAGTGAGAAAATACACTCCTGGAAGGCGAAATATTTTTCTCCTTGAATTACATGCTCTTTAACCCCTTTCAACACTTAGAATCTACCTAATTCATTAAGTGGCACCAGCTTCATTCGACTTGTCCTTTATCTTTCGTCCCTATACAGCACTGTCTTTTGTGTTCGTTTCTTACAGCTACAGTAAAAAGTACAAAAAAGTGGGTGGGTTAAACAGTAGACATGTAATGTCTCACAGGTGTGGCGGTCAGAAGTCCAAGATCAAACTGTTGACAGGGGTGGCTGCTTCTGCAGGCTGCGAGAGCAAACCTGTTCCATGCTCTCCCACAGCATCCAGGGTTTGCAGGCAATCTTCAGTGCTCCTCGGCTTGCAGAAGCCCCGCTCTGATCTCTGCCTTCATCTTTATGTGGCATGTTCTCACTGTCTGTGTCCACATTGTCCCTATTTATGAGGACACTTGTCGTATTTGAATAGAAGCCTACCCTACACCAGTATGACCTCATGTTAACTAATTACATTTGCAATGACCCAATTTCCAAGTAAGGTTGCAATCCCAAGGTATGGGGGAGAAAGGGCTTCAAAATATGAATTTGAGGGGAACACAAATCAATCCACAACACCTTCTAAAACTGTAGGTTTCTTTTTCTTTTCGAGTCAAGGTCTTGCTCTGTCACCCAGGCTGGAGTGCAGTGGTGTGATTTTGGCCCACTGCAGCCTCAACGTCCTGGGTTCAAGCGATCCACCCAGCTCAGCCTCCCAAGTAGCTGGGACCACAGGCGCATGCCACCACATGTGGCTAATTTTGTTTATTTTGTGTAGGGTTGAGGTCTTATTACATTGCCCCATTTGGTCTTGAACTCCTGGGCTCAAGCGATCTGCTCATCTTGGCCTTCCAAAGTGCTGGGATTACAGGCATGAGCCGCTGCGCCTGGCCTAAAATTTTAGGTTTCTAATAAAGCACTTCTAGGGGCTCTTTGAGACATTATTTTCTACTATGAAAGAGGAGGTATAGGAAAGAAACCCTCTTAAAATACAGCGAAACTGCTGTCTACAAGACAGCTGCCTCTCAAGGCATTATAACGCAAAATCGCCCAGGCGAACACCATTCCCTTTGCTATGTGAGATGACACTGCTGTCTTGGGCATGGGAACTGAGGGCACTTCCATCCTTGAGGTCTATTATTTTTGCAAAGAGTTTCAAAACAGGCAGAAGAAACAGCTGCTCTGGTGTGAATTTGCTTTCTCCCCCTACTCCGGCTCCAATTATCTGCTCAAAGATACCAGAAGGAAAGCACTTTGCTCTTCCTCCCACATATATGGAGTGTGTCTTCCTGTCAGATCAACTAAGGGGCGGTTTGCAGAGGGCTCTGCAGAGGGAGTCATTCTTGTCTGACCTCACAATGTCTCTTAGTCTTATGCAGATTTCTGACACAGCCTGTTGTTCCCGTGGTCTTTGAGCATGGGCCTGCACCTGAATGGCACCGGGCAGGCCTGTGGCATGGAATAACCAGAAGGCCATGGAGGGACAGCTTTTACAGCCACCCCTCAACGAAGGCCAAATGTGATTCAGCCTGATGCACTGCAGGTGAGTCGGAGGACCACAGACAAAGGACAAGCTGCCACTCTGTTGTGTTTTTGATGGGAAGGATCGGTGTGTGACTTGTCTTTTCAGGGTAGTGACGTTTCCTTTTGCTTGTCCTGTTCAGCATATCATGGGGACTATGAACTTACTGTTCTTGCCACTGACATTCCCCTTTCTAGAAATTCAATCAAATAACTATACAGGTCTAAGGAGAGATGATGAGGAGATGATGGGGCTCCATGGATGGCAGAGGCGCCACATTCGGAGTAAGGCTGGACATTCACTTGGGAACAGGAGGCTGCTTCCAATACTACTTGCGTGGCCTGACTGAACACCAAGGAACGCAGGGACCAAAGTGAAGAGTGGTGTCCCCAATCTGCCTTCATCCCAACCTTTGCCCTGTCTTCATGTCCAGGCAGGTGCAGCCACCCATCTCCTCTTTCTGCTGTCTTCCTGTACCTGTGACAGAATTATGGAAAAGATCCTCTGATGGGCTAAATGTTTGTCTTAAGGTCGAGGGCTTCTTGTTTTTTGCTTTTTGCCTTCAGGGTCATTTTTCTTTTCAACAACAGTGGACGTGTCATTGCACTGGGGCTGTGGCCAGCCTTCTCCCTGGTTTCTTGACTTGTTTCTCTCGGCTCTTTAGAGAAGTCTGGCTGGCGTCCTGCTTGTTTGGGATTCCTACTGTGTTTCAGATTCCTGGTTGCCCTACCTTCCTCTCCAACGTTCATGATCTTCTATAGGTTCTGTCTCCTAACTGCCTGCTTGGCTTGCTTCACACCCCCTCACTTCCTTGGAGTCCTGGTTGCTAATATGGTTTTCACCATCCTATCCCTCAGAAGACTCATTCTGGAATGTTTATGCTGAGTGGGAATATTGAAGCTAGGGACAGGGACCAGTGCTGATGTCAGACCTGGGCCGAGGGATTGAAGGAGAGCAGGGCATGAGTATGGAAGGGCCTGGGTCAGTAGCAGAGTGCCAGGAGTCAATGGTAAAATCTGAGCCAAATAAATGGCAAACTCCCAAGAAATCCCAAGAACAGCGATAGCTGTGGCTGGTGTGGATGTAAGTAAGAAACCACATGTATTGAATCTGCCTGTAGTTAGTGGATTCTGAAGGACCGGGGTGGTGTTTGAAGCCTAGCTTCTGGCATGCTGACTTCTTGAGCGATAATGTGCCTCTAATTCTGGACTATTCCATGAGCTTCTGAAGTCTGTGTCTGCCTTGGCTTTCTCTTTCCAGGGCTCTTTCGAGGCCAGGCTTACCTTGGTCATCACTGAAAAAGGCAATGGATTTGTATTACCTGGGTTTGGCCTGATCCATGCAAAATAATTTAGCTAAATTGTGTTAGAACTGGATTTCCTCTTCCTAGAGCACCATTGGGGTTACGTGGACGCTTTGAGCAGGAAAATCTTTGAATCACAAAATTTTATTAACATGGTAGTTCCCTGGGGCTTCTGCAAACAACTTTCGAGGAGTAGGTGTCACCCGAGTGTGTCACCCAGCTCTTAGGTACATCTCTCAAACATCTACCTTTACGATGCAGTCACAGGAAATGGATAGCATTATTGAAGGTTTCCTGAGATAATGGAGAAGAAGAAATTTATCAAATTCCCCGTTAGAGCATCTCAGTTCTTTCCTCCTAAGTCCCTCTCCTCATCTTTCCTCCATTTCATGTAGAGCATCTGTGAATTCTCTTTTGCCTCAAGCAACTCCGGGTTTTGCTTCCTAACTTGCCCCTTGAGGGTTTTAATTTGCCCATACTTGCTTTCAGCTCCAACTAGGAATTGCTAGAGGCAGAGCACAGCTGACCTCATCTGGACCCCCTGTCCTGGCTCCTTCCACCCTTGTTCTGTGAGCCACTGCTGCGTAACCCAGCAGCCCTCTGAGCTTCTCTCTGCTCCAAGTGGTGTCTGCTGGGACAGGGAGGTCCAGGGTGGCTTCTTCACCCCATGTCCGGTGCTCCAGCAAGGATGGCTCAAATGGCTAGGGGTGGCTGGAATGGCTCTTTTGAGGTCATGTCTCTGGGACCTCAGTTCTTACCACGGCCTGGGTTCCTTGGTTCTTCTGCAGATGGTCTCAAGCCTTGTGCTCTCCATGTGGCCTTTCTAGTTGGGGAGGGGGGGCGGTCCAGAGTCTAACGTGGAAATGCAGGGCTCCCAGACACAGAAGCGGAGGCTGCCAAGTCCTCTTAAGGCTTAGGCTCAGAACTACACGGCATCCTTTCTTCCACTTTGTTGGTTCAAGCTGACTAGTCACAGGCCTAGCTGAGACTGAAGTGTAGGGAACCAAGCAAGGTGTGAATCAGGAGGTATAAACCCAGCAGCCCACCAGGCCCAGGATCCACTGCTGAGCAGTGAAATCCCTGCGCCTTGTGTTTCATTCAGATTCTGACTTCTTTTGATTTTGTTCTGTTTCTTTTTGCTCAATTTCCTGTTCTCTACTTCCTGATACTTATGGCTAAATTAAACCAGAAATCCCAAAACTTTGCTTAGTTTATGGGTATAGTGCTGACTCAGAAGACTTTTGATCTTTCTTAACACATTTATATTGATTTTGTGGTGGAATAAGTTATGATGAATGATATCAGCTATATGGGTCTCCTCCTAGCCTGTAAATCCATGTCAAGCAATGGATTCAGTGGCTGCTGGAATCAATACAACATGGAATTGACAAATAGTGGAGAAGTGTGCATGTGGAGTGAATCCTTCTCATATTTCTGATCACAGAGCCTGGCAAGGCAGAACGTTCCATTCTTGTTCATAGTATACACTTCACAGCGGGATTTTACATAAATTCTTTTGCTTGCTCTTCTGTAGAGCAGAGAGGACTGGTAGAGTCACCCCACTTCACACAGGAGGACCCTGGAGCTCAAAGTCACCCTGCCGGTTAGAACCAGAGCTGGCTGTGACTGGCTCCTGCTCTTCTGATCTTGTGTAGGACTCTGCAGTCCTGGAGTCAGTCCTGGTTGTTAATCTAGTTTTGATCATCCCATCCCTCAGAAGAGTCATTCTGGAATGTTATGCTGAGCAGGAATTTTGAAGCTAGGGACAGGGACAAGTGCTGATGTCAGAAAAGTGCTGCTTTTCTTAGAGCAATATTTCTTAGATCAGTACTTCTTAGATCAGTGGTTTGTTTTGTTTGTGTTTAAGCAGCCAAACTTTTTCTAAAAACAGAAGTAGAATCCAGTAAGTGAAACGATCATGAGCCACACTGATCTAGCTACCATAGGGTAACAATCTTGGAGTCTTGTGATTGTTTGAAGAAATATCAAATATCTTTCATATGCTAGGTGCTATGCAAAATTACCAAATTTACTCCTCAGATGGGCATCATCTCCTGATTTTAAAGAACCAAGGAGACTGACTGCAGTGGCTCATGCCTGTAATTCCAGGACTTTGGGAGGCGGAGGCAAGTGGATCACTTGAGGTCGGAAGTTCAAGACCAGCTTAACTAACATGGAGAAACCCCATCTGTACTAAAAATACAAAATTAGCTGGGCGTGGTGGCGGGTGCCTGTAATCCCAGATACTCCGGAGGCTGAGGCAGGAGAATTGCTTGAACCCAGGAGGTGGAGGTTGCGGTGAGCCGAGATTGTGCCATTGCACTCCAGCCTGGGCAACAAGAGTGAAACTCTTTCAAAAATAAAAAACGAAAAAAACCCCACCAAGGATATGAGAGGTTGAGAAACCTGTCCAGATTACTCATCTGGTTTTCCAAGGTGTATTAGTCTTTTTTTGCACTGCTGATAAAGACATATCTGACACTGAGCAATTTACAAAAGAAAGAGGTTTAATTGACTCACAATTCCACATGGCTAGGGAGGCCTCACAATCATGGCTGAAGATGAAAGAAGAGCAAAGAGACGTCTTACATGGCAGCCAGCAAAGAGAGAATGAGAATCAAGTGAAAGGGGTTTCCCTTATAAAACCATCAGATAGGCTGGGCTCAGTGGCTCACACCTGTAATTCCGGCAGTTAGAGAGGCTGAGGCAGGCGGATCACCTGAGGTAGGGAGTTCGAGACCAGCCTGGCCAACATGGTGAAATTGGTCTCTACTAAAAATACAAAAAATTAGCTGGGTATGGTGGTGGGTGCCTGTAATCCCAGATACTCGGGAGGTGGAGGCAGTAGAATTGTTTGAACCTTGGAGGTGGGGGTTGCAGTCAGCCGAGATTGTACCAGTGCACTCCAGCCTGGGCACGACAGACGGAGACTCCATCTCAAAAAAGAAAAAATAAAAAACATCAAATCTTGTGAGACTTATTCACTACCACAAGAACAATGCAGGGGAAACTGTACCCATAATTCAATTATCTCCCACCGGGTCCCTCCCATGACATGTGGGAATCATAGAAGCTGCAATTCAAGACGAGATTTGGGTGGGGACAGAGCCAAACCATATCACAAAGAGACTTGTGTTTCCCTCATAGTTCAAATGTTGACAGCTAACCCCCAATACCTCAACATTTGACCATATTTAGAAATAGGGTCATGGCAGATGAAATTAGTTACGATAAGTTCATACTGGAGTAGGGCAGACCCTACTTCAACACAACTGACGTCCTTATAACAGGAAAATTTGGACACAGAAACCGACATAGACGCAGGGAGAACACGATGTGAAGATGAAGGCAGAGATGGGGGGACACAGCAGAAGCCAAGGAACGCCAAGATAACCAGCCACTCACTGGCAGCCAGGGGAGAGGCAAGAAACAGACTCTCCCTCGCAGGCCTTGGCAGGAGCCATCTCTGCCGACATGTTGATCTCAGACTTCCGGTATCCAGAACTGGGAGATAATCCATTTCTGTTGTTTCAGCCCCCAGTTTGTGGCCCTTGGTTACAGCAGCCTGGGCAGATGAATATACCTGGCACAGACAGCCAGGAGGCAAATCCAGACCAGGCTGCAAGGTCCCTCTGCAGACTTCAAGGCCAAGGTGTGCCATCCACATGCTGGGCAGGAAAGACAGAGTCCCCAGCAGTGCATCAAAAACATGTATCCGAGTGTTTGAGAAGAGGGCTGGGAGTGAGGGGTGGCACTGTGGGTTAATTGACCCTTAGGGCTTTGTTTTCTGTACTTTCTGTTTTCCTGGCACAGGCAGTGAGAAGAAGCAGGGAAAAGACAAACAGTTGCTGCCAGGTTTGATGAGAGATGCCCAGAAGCACTACGGGCATGTGGGAAGGGTCTTCTCAAGGAAGCATGCCCCAGACACACTCCACACGGTTTCTGAACAAACAGGTAATTGCAAATATGGTTTCGTCCTGTCTTCCACCACCTGGACTTCATTTGCTGTTTGCAAAGGCTGGTCCCTATTAACCTGGGTGCTTCCATTCAGACACCCTCTTCTGGCTAATAGCACTTCAGCAGGCTTCCTGGAGACAAACAGATCTAAAATATTGTTGCTTTATTTGCCAGGTAAATAGCAGGAAGGCTGTGTAAGTACAAAGGCCTCCTAACTGGCAAGGCAAATATAGTGATGGAAAATATATTATTTTGCAAATTAAAATAAAGTTCAACTGATCAGAGGCACTGAGGAAGATCTACTCATCAAATACTGAGGGTGTGTGTGGATTTAGATCCTTGCTTCAAGGTCAGGTAACCTTTAATCATTCAAAGGAAGACGCCCAAGTCAGTCAAAAGACATAGGGAGGAGTCTAAGAGCAAGGCTACTATCTTAGAATAAAAGAAAAGTATTTTCTAATAAATTCGACCTTATCCTTGTCCAAGGCAGAGAGCAGGACGCACAATTTAAAATGTAGATGGTTGTTTTTATATGTAGCTCATTTGGTAAAAACAAACAATAACAACATACCCTCAAACCATTCCTGAAAGCAGAATATTTGGGGCGGGGGTAGGAGGGAGGGGATAGTAAATGAATAGATATTTTCTTTTCTTTTTTTTTTTTATTTCATTTTAGGTTTTGGGGTGCATGTGAAGAACATGCAAGATTGCTGCATATGAATAGATATTTTCATCTTCAAAATTCCATTTTAAAATTGTTCATCTGGGCGGGAGACATTTTACTGCATATGCTTTTGTATGTTTTGAATTTGAATTTGTGAATATAGACCTACTTAGAAAGCAAAGCAAATGCCATTACAATTATTATTTTTTTTAAAAAATTGCCTGCTTTGCCAAAATATACCACTGGCTTCCTGCCTCAAACAGCCCCCCTCCAGGGTTCCTTCCCACTCAAGCTCCCTCTTGTTCTTGTCATTCATGTGCACAAGGGGAGTTCACTTTCTTGTCTATGCTGACTTATGCTAGGTTTCAACTGATTTTGGTATCAGCTGTTTGCTGAACAATTGCAAAAGGCTCCATCCTAGATTAGATGGTTTGATGAAGAGGCTAGATAAGACACAGCCCTTGATAACCACCGCTGGCAAGGATGCAGAGAGAAGGGAACTCTCGTACACTGTTGCTGGGAATGTAAATTACTACAACCACTATGGAGGACAGTTTGGAGTTTCCTCAAAACACTAAAAAGAGAGCTACCATACGACCCAGCCATCCTACTCCTAGGCCTATACCCCACCAAAAGGAAATCAGTATTTTGAAGAGAGATCTGCCCTCCTATGTTTGTTGCAGCACTGTTCACAATAGCTAAGATTTGGAAGCAATCTAGGTGTCCATCAACAGATGAATGAAGAAAATGTGGTAAATATACACAATGGAGTACTATTCAGCCATAAAAAAGAATGAGATCCTATCATTTGCAATAACATGCAGGGAACCGGAGATCATTATGTTAAGTGAAATAAGCTAGGCACAGAAAGACAGACATCTCGTGTTCTCACTTATTTGTGGGATCTAAAAATCAAAACAGTATTACTCATGAACATGGAGAGTAGAAGGATGGTAACCAGAGGCTGAGAAGGGTAGTCTGGGGCCAGGGAGGTAGGAGGGTCTGGTTAATGATTACAAAAAAATAGAAAGCATTAATAAGACCTACTACTTGAGAACACAACAGGTGGCGATAGTCAATAATCATTGCACCTTTTGAAAGAACTAAAGGAGTGCAATTGGATTGTTTGTAATACAAACAATAAATGCTTGCGGGGGTGGACACCCCATTCTCCACGATGTAATTATTATGCATTGCATGCCCCGCATCAAAACATCTCGTGTACCTCCTGAAAATATACGCTTACTATGTACCCAAAGTTAAAAATAAGAAGTTTTTTTTTTTAAAGACACAGCCCTGCCTGCAGGATTTATTGAGGCAAGAGTCAGACCTGAAAATACCAGAAATATATGGATGTCTAGTAGACAATTAACCTTCGCCAAAGAGCATTTAGCACTTTGGCCTCTGCTCCAGAGGGGTGATTTCTAAGCCCTGGAATGTCACGCCTGTTAAGAGCCTGTTTCTCTGGGGGTTTTGAGTGGCACCAAAGGGCCTAACAATATGATTTGTGGGGGGCCTTAGGTCATACAGTATCAGCTTGAGCTTGGGAAGGGCTAGAAACTGAGTTCAGCCACGTGGGCAGCCACAAACACCCACAGGATGGAGACCCAGTCAGATCTCCAGACGCCAAGGCTTGGGTGAGCTTCTTTGGTTGGCAATACTCAATACTCTGTCACTGTCACACGTAGTTGCTGAGAAAGTCAGTACTCCAGGACTCCACTGGAGGTAGAAACTGCATGCTTGGAACCTGCCTGGCCTCTGCCCCAGGGGTTCTTTTTGTTGGCTGATTTTAGTCTGTGTCTTTTCATTGTGATTTTAGCCTGTGTCCCTTTCCTGCGAAAGCTGTTACCACGACTGTAATTGGTATCAGAAGTGAGGTTCATTCATCTTGGGGGTCCCTGAACTCTGCAGTTCGTGTCAACTAAGCACCAAAGATTGAAAGAGTCTTAGGGGTTTGGTAAGTACTCTTTAGTCAACATGTATTGAGTACTTACTACACACCAAGCACTTGAACACTTTGTCTCTTTCAAGCCTCATAACAAACTTTGAGGAAGATATTATTGAAATTTTACAGATTAGGGATTGGAGACTCTCAGAGATTAAGAATGCCATCCAAGGCCACACGACGGACAGGGCCAAGCTTCCGCTGGGTGTGGGCGCTCGTTCCACTGCAGCCATTGCCCGTGGTGTAATTTCACTGGGGAAAATCTTAGTCTCTACCCTCCAGGGTCTGACTCAGTGCGGCGAGATGGGTGAGTAGATGTAGAATCAATACAAAGCACTAAGTGCTGTGGAGGGTAGAATGGACACATCTTTTCGTCTGACTGGCAACCCCCATGCTTCCACTAAAAACAGCTTCCCTGAGTCTTTCTCCTTTCCTGCTTCCGACCTGTGGCTCCAACTGGAGCTCCTGTGTCCTTGCACCCCTGGTCTTGGAACAGGCTTGGTCTCCTGACCCAGACTGGGCCAATGGTAAAACCCTGGCCATGGCTGATGGTCTAGAGGTGAGCATCTGACCCAAGCCAGGCCTATCAGAGCTTTCCCTGGGATGGTAGAACTTGAACTAGAAACAGGGCCCCTCTCTCTTTCTGGTGGTGGAGTCAGAAAACATAAAACTTGAGAGCTCGTAGCAGACAGATCTGTGCCATGTGGAGGTAGCTGGTCTGTCCTGAGAGGGATGGAAAAGGAGAAGAGAGGGGAGGCTGAGGGAGGGGAGAGAGTGGGAGGGGAGGAGAATCAATAGCTTATCCTTCCCTAGCTTCAGTTTTTTTCTGAGGCCCAGCCCCATCCCACCCCTAGCCAATGTTCTGGGGACACATGTCCTTTAATTCTGGGTGCTATCTCAGGGGCCTGCTAAAAAAGCTTCCTGTTTCTTGAGTGTGTTGAAGTTAGGTTGTTTTTCTGTCATTTGCAATGGACCATTCTGGGGAGTCCAGGAAGGCTTTCTATGGAGACGACAATGAAAGAACAGCTCTGAATAAGAATCAGCCTAAAGCCCACATTGAAGGACACGGGAGCTTGGCCTGGAAGAGAGTGGGTGGGAGTCCTTCAAAAGGAATTATTTGCTGGCTAAATAAAAACTATCATATACCTCTATGCTTTTCTAGGATAAAGATGCAGAAAATTGTTGAATTGTGAGCCTAGAAATTCTGCTAACTGGCCTGGCTCCACAGAAGTTTCCTAGACCTTCCTGAGGTTGCTTATAAAGCTTAAGGGTCATTATGGGATGTTTATTTGTTGGGTCAAAGCATCAGAGACCTTGAGTATCGAAAGGACAAAAGTAGAAATACCATTGTTTTCTGAAGAGGCTACTCCAACCTCTGCAGCCTAAACAAAGAAGAAATGAGAAAGGCAACTTCAAAAAATCTCATGTAGCAGGCAGGTCCAGAGACATGGCAAACTGAACCATTATAAAGTGTGACTCAGTGATGTCACAAGGACCCAGATTCTTAGGTTCTTGCCATCCTTGGTAGATTTTATAATGGTTCCCGAATGTTTACTGTCCCCTTTTGTTAAGGTTATGCCACCCTCTCTGTTCACTCAAGCTTAGCCATGTGATTTACTTGGGCCATGTGATTTACTTTAGTGGAATGTGTAAAGGACATAATCCAGGTCAAACAGGAGCTTTAAGTGCCATATTTAAAGGTTTCATGTCTCTTTTCCTCTGCTAAGACGAGCAGGGCCCCATAAGAGCTGTCTCCATAGACTGGCCTCAGAACAGAGACCCAGGCAAAGCCAATCCATGACGGATGTACAGCATGAGTGAGCAATAAGCCCCTCGTGTTGTAAGCCACTGAGATTTGCCCTTCGATATTAGCTTCAATCTCCAATTGGGCACGAGATAGCTACAACAATTCCAGAATCACCTCCTGGCATGACGACACCCAGAACAGGAAGATAGACCTACTCTTCCCAGGGGGTTTCTCTAAAAACAAGGGATGTTGCAAGGAGACCCACAGAGATGTTACCTCATCTTATTTGCTGCATGGGGGAGGTGGAAGGACATCTAGGTTCTATTGGTACCAGCAGGGGCAGTGGCAGGGATTCACCCCAGGCAGGAGGTTGGTACTGCCCAGTGCCTGGCCAGGGCTGAGGCTTGTGGCCAGCACACTCCCCTATCAGGGCTCCCTTGAGTAACCTGAAGGTCCCCTGTGCCCAGGAGGATTGCTCAACCACTGAACGTCTACTATTACCATTAACAGTAACAAAACATAATCAATAACCCACAAAACTGCATTTCTAACTCCTTTCTGTCTGAAATCATATTCCTATCTAAGTTCAGGGGAAAAATTGTGAAGTGTGTGATGAATTAAATATGTACCTATGTATGCTGTCTGGTCACTGAGGAAATAAAGGATAGTGTAAAACATATACCCAACCCTCAGAAGCAATTTCAGACTGGCTAGGGAGAGAAAAGAATCACAAAGGACAAAGCAAGCCTGTGTGACCCTCTCCCAAGTAGTGTAGACAGAGGATGCAGGAACTCTGAGCACAAGCGGCTTTTTTTTTTTTTTGACGAAGTCTGTCACCTAGACTGGAATCAGTGGCGCGATTTGGCTCACTGCAACCTCCGCCTCCTGGGTTCAAGCAATTCTCCTGCTTCAGCCTCCTGAGTAGCTGGGACCACAGGTGTGCACCGTCACACCTGGCTAATTTTTGTATTTTTAGCAGAGATGGGGGTTTCACCATATTGGCCAGGCTGGTCTCAAACTCCTGACCTCGTGATCCGCCTGCCTTGGCCTCTCAAAGTGCTGAGATTACAGGCGTGAGCCACCACACCCAGCCCACGTGTGCCTTTTTTCTCCCATCCACAAAAGAGCAAGGAGGGAGGAGGGAGCCAGCAGAGAGTCTGCTCAGCTGCACCGTTACTAGCATGTGGCAGGTACACAGCAAGTGTTTACCAAGGGAAGCAAAGGGGCATCCAGGAAACTCTTATGCGCCCTCACTCTGAGCCTCTGCTTGTTTCCATACTGATGGACCTTAAAATGGATTTGTGTGTGTATGTGAAATTTATCATGCTTACAAGAGGGTGTATAATGTACTTTTATAGCTCAAAGAAAAATAACCATGTACCTGCCACCCATTTTAAGAAATTAAATATTTCCAAGTCCCTTGGGTCTCCCTGGGATCCCCACTGCAATCATTCTCTGTTTACTTTCTTCAGAGGTAACCACTGTCCTGAATCTGAATTGTCTAAAGTCATTTTCTTTTCCTTTTTTTTTTTTTTTTTTTTTTTGACAAAGTCTTGCTCTGTTGTCCAGGCTGGAGTACAGTGGCATGATTTTGGCTCGCTGCAACCTCCATCTCCTGGGTTTAGGCGATTCTTCTGCCTCAGCCTACCGAGTAGCTGGGATTATGGGCGCCCGCCACCACACTTGGCTAATTTTTGTAATTTTAGTAGAGACAAGGGTTCACCATGTTGGCCAGGTTGGTCTTGAATTCCTAACCTCAAGTAATCTGCCTGCCTTGGCCTCCCAAAGTGCTGGAATTACAGGCGTGAGCCACTGCGCCTGACCACTATCAGTCATTTTCATTCACTTCAGAGTTTTATCACAAATGCATGTATCCCTAAGCTTTTGCTTATTTAGATTTGCCTGTTTTTAAACTTACATAAACTTAATCATACTGCAACTTGCTTTTGACCTAATATTATGCTTTTGAAGTATATCCATGTCTATACACGTGGGACTAAAATGTTTTTTATATTTAATATTTCATTGCTTGAATGCATCATGATTTATCCATTTTACTGTGGATGAACATTTTGGTGGTCTGCAGTTTTGTTAGCAGAATAATGCTACTGTAAACATTCTTGCGTGTGTCCCCACATGTGGATGTGCAAGAGTTTCTCTAGAGTATGTACCTGGGGCAGGTGGGTGCTTCACAGGTTTGTGCATCTCCAATTGTACAGTTTCACTCTGTTGCCCAGGCTGGAGTGCAATGGTGCGATCTCAGCTCACCGCATCCTCTGCTTCGCGGGTTCAAGTGATTCTCATGCCTCCACCTCCCCAGTAGCTAGGATTGTAGGCGTGCACCACCAAGCCCAGCTAATTTTTGTATTTTTAGTAGAGACAGGGTTTTGCCGTGTTAGCCAGGGCTGGTCTTGAACTCCTAACCTCAAGTGATCTACCCCCCTTGGCCTCTCAAAGTGCTGGAACTGCAGGCATCATTTTTCTTTTCTTTTTTACTTTTCATATGAAAAACAAACAAGCCCAGCTAGTTTAACCGTTTGGTAAACAATCCGTTGATTTCCACTGAGAGTGGGTGCCAGCTCTGTTCAGTTCCATTTGTGTGAGTCTTTTTTGCACCTTTATTCTATTCTGTGTGTCTACCTGTTTTCCCTGCTGGTATTCCCACACCATCTGAATTTCTACTGCTTTGTAGATTATTTTACCTGATTCTTCTTCAGAAGTGTCTTAGCTATTCTTGATCTTTTATCCTTCCATATAAATTTTAGAAGTCAAACTTGTTGGAATTTTGACTTGAATTCCATACAGCAGATAGACGAATTTAAAGTGAACAGATATCTTTTCAAGAGGGAGTCTTCTATCTGTAACTTTGGCATATATTTCCATTTATTTAGGTCTTCTTTAAAGGTTTAAAGAAAAGTTTTTAATGTCATAGAGATCATTGATATTATGTATTAATTTTATATATAACATACATAGGTTATTGTAACAACTTTTAAATTTTCTATTTTTATTTAAAAATGTATTTTTAATTTTCCATATATCTGTCTCAGAATTATGTTTTTATTATTTATCTGTAACCCTATAATACTATAGTCAGAGAATGTGATCTGTATGATATTGCTATGTTGAAACCTTTTGACACTTACTTTATAACCACGGATACAACCAGTTTTTCTAAAAGTTTCACATATGCTTGAAAATGTGCACATTCTTCACTCCTTAGGTTTATTATTCCACATCTCTCCATTAGATTAAGATTGTGGATTTAATTTTTCTAGTCATATTAATATTACTGGCTGCTTGACCGATGAGTTATTTTTTGTTTTTTTGTTTTTTTTTTTTTGAGATGGAGTCTTGCTCTGTTGACAGGTTGGAGTGCAGTGGCACGATCTTGGCTCACTGCAAACTTCACCTCCTTGGTTCAAGCAATTCTCCTGCCTCAGCCACCCAAGTATCTGGGACTACAGGCGCGCACCACCATGCACAGCTTTTGCAGTTTTAGTAGAGACGGGATTTCACCATGTTAGCCAGGATGGTCTCGATCTCCTGACCTCATGATTTGCCTGCCTTGGCCTTCCAATGTGCTGGGATTACAGAGAGAGGGAGGGAGAGGGGGGGAGAGAGAGAGAGAGAGAGAGAGAGAGAGAGAGAGAGAGATTGTAGAAATCAGTAGAAACACCCCTTTGTGCCTAATCAGCTTTGAGTTAGGTTTCTATCACTTGTAACCTAAATATTTCTGACAATTTCTGATTGTAAGGATTATCCAAAGATTACATAAATTTGTCAAGCTAAAAGTACTATGCAAATGCACCACAAAATTATCATTGTTAAATGATCCTACATTCAGGGACAAGGCATAGACCTGGAATATATAGTTGTAGTGTCTGAAAACATTCTCATAGACATGGAAGTGGACCGGAAGTAATCCAGAAATGGACCAAAATAGCCCCAGTGAGCACATTTGCTAGTGAGGTTGAGGCATGAAGTTATGAAAATCCCTGAACTTGTTTGGACAATGTTCCTTGCGTGAAACTATTGATGGAGAATGAGTTCCGGCTGCAAATGCAAAGTGTGTGCGGCTGGGAAGTTCCTCTTGGCAAATTCGAAGTCATCATTAATTACTTCTAATCAAGATCTAATAAAGAAGAAAATCTGCTTCAAAGAAAAGGACTGCTGTTAACTGGAGAAGACAACTAAATCTCACAGCATTTGTGTGAGGGGAGGGAGTGGTTGCTTTACACATTATTGAAATTAGCTAAGAAGAGAAGGAAAGCCAGTTTGATTATTGAGAACTGACTATGAACTGCAGATAAAAATGCAGATAGAAATGCTGATGGCTCTCCCCTTTGGGTGGGGCAGAGAGGGTGAGCAGCATGAGGTCCAGGAAGGTGTGGACATTAGGAGGTCTCTTACTGAGTCTCCTGGGCTGAGTTACTCATCAGCAAAAAGCCATCCCTACATCAGGCATTTCAACATTGGGAGAAATGCCTGATGTAGGTGACAGAGGGATGGAGGCAGCAAACCACCATGGCATGTGCGCACCTATGCAACAATCCTGCAAGATCTGCACATGTACCCCAGAACTTAAAGTACAATTAAAAAAAAGCCATCCCTAGGGCAGATCCCAGTTTGGTTTGGGGGGACTTTGGATGGATGTTGGAGGCTCCCAGGGAAGCGCATCTTTGGGGGCACACAGTGTTCTCCTCCTGCTATGGAAAATCAGGTGACAATCTGTCAGCTGATCTGTGACCCTCTCCAGCACTCTCTGCGATCCTGTTCAATTTTAACAGACACACAACCCTGATGTGCTGGCACTTCTGGCAAAACATATTTTGGCAAAGGCAAAATTGCTAATGAAATTAAGTAACAGTCTATGTAGCATCTGTTCTGATCAATTCGGCAGCTTCTAAGTAAATTGGCACTTGAGGATAGTCCCAGCTATCAGCCTCAGATGCTTCTTACCTGGCTGCAGAGAGCGCCTTTGGGGAGAAGCAGTCAGGGAGGGACGAAGGGAAGAATGCTGCAGCCATCATTCCCTTCCATGATTGAAGCCCACACTGCCTTTCCCTTCCCACTGCTTCCATCTGGCTCTACCTTTACCATTGTAAGGAGGTTTTGAATTGGTTAAGACAATATTTACCAATATAACAAGTGACAGAAAGCTCATTCAGTCCGGCTTAAACCAAAGGGAGACTATGATGAGGATGCTGGTGGGGGGTCTCACTGAACGGGACAGGAATGCGGTTATGCCAGAATCTTTGGAACATGGAATTCAGCAGGGTCAGGGCTCACTCTCCATGTCTCACCTCCATCCCTGCCTGTGCGTCCCTTCAGGATCCCTTCTCCCTCTTTCTACAAACATGTTGTCTCGACTTCTCTGGTTCATGGAGGAAATATGACAGCAGGTAATGTAGCCTCAACCACCAAGGGAAAGACGCTCCGACCCACATCCATCAATTCTGGGGAAAGGCTCACTGTGCAAGCTGAGTCAGGTCCCTCCAACCCAGACTGGGCATTGAGGTCATGGGAATAGGTACTGTGTTCAGTCCAGCTGTGGTCACACATCTATGGGGCTGGGGCTGGCCATATCCTATTGGAATATGAGGCTGCTTCTGCAGCCATGTGGGTAGTGAATGGAGGGGCAAGTTCCTAGAAAAAAAGAGATGAGTGGTAACACAGCCCTTTAGCTGTCCAGTACCCCACCTGACTGGCCACGTGGCCTAAGTCCCTACCTCTCCATTCCACTCTACTTGCCGATGAATTGCTCATCCTGAAGCCCATTCACTGCATGTGACTCCTGTTCAGAACGTTCTCTGCCTCCCATGGCTTTGATAGTTAGGTCTCAAAGACCTAGGGTCTCCGACTGTGAGGTGTTTAGAGCCCATTTCAACCTACTCTTTATCAAATGCATGAATTTCTTTTATAGTTTCCCAGAAGTCTCTGCTTGTATACATCCAGGGACCAGGAACTCACTACCACTACAGGAAACCCTGTTCCATTTTCCAACTGCTAATTGTTAGATCTGTTTTCTAAGGGACATCTTTCACTCATTGGTCCTGGTTCTTCCTTCTGGGGTCTAATGTCTGATGTCCCTTAGTTTACAACCTGAAAAGCCTCCTTTTCTTTTTACTATATCCATTTCTTGTGTATGTGTGTGTGGGTTTTTTTTTTTGTTTTTTTGTTGTTTTTTTTTTACAGAGTCTTGCTCTGTTGCTCAGGCTAGAGTGCAGTGTGGCACGATCTCGGCTCACTGCAACCTCCACTTCCTGGGTTCCAGCAATACTTGTGCCTCGGCCTCTTGGGTAGTTGGGACTACCAGGTATGTACCACCATGCCAAGCTAATTTTTGTGTTTTTAGTAGAGATGGGATTTTGCAATGTTGGCCAGACTGGTCTTGAACTCCTGGCCTCAAGTTGATTCACCCGCCTCAGCCTCCCAAAGTTCTGGGATTACAGGCGTAAGTCACTGTGCCCAGTTTCCATAAACATTTCTAATGTGCCATTACATTCTAATCCTCTCCGTTTTAAAAGCTTCTCTCATGATGTGCTGTAGTTTGTCAAGGATCCTCTTAAAGTGTTTTGTTCAGTACTGAAAACCATGTTACAGGAAGACCTCCTCAGCCTAGAGAAGAATGGATCCATTGCTGCAGACGTTCTGAAGCTGATATTTGCACTCACGACTTCACTTTGGGCAATTTCATTGCACTCATGATTACATTCAATTTCAGTCCATGGAAAGTCCCTTAGTTCCTGTGATTCAGTCTAGTGTTGAGCACGGGCCAGTTTCTGTCCCACTTCTTCCTGTCACAGCTGTCTTGTTCAGCCCTGTTGCAGAATCCAGAACCATCTGACCAAATGCAGGAAAAGCCCCTGCCCCACTGGTCTGGTGCTGGTTGACCCAATGTCCCAGTCTGAGAATTGCCTTTCACCTTGTATTTAAGATCCCTTCCTATCTCACACTCTACAGACATTTAGCAACTTGATCCTTGTGGGAATCAGCTGAAAATCCTGGCCCCCATATTAACGCATTTATGCTGGAGGTTGCAATGTTTTGAATTTTTGCGTGAGTGAAAAATCAGACCTTGGCGATGACCTTGAGCAGTAGGATATAAGTACCGCTCCCATGCTTAGCATTCCAATAATGGAACACTAGGCATAAGTGGGTTTTAATATCCTAAAGCTCTGCTAGGTGGATGAGTTGCTCCCCTGCTAAGACATTTCCTGCAGATAATGAGCCTGCTTCCTGAGCTTCCCCCATCACCTGTACCCTGCTCTCCCCTAGCTCTGCTGTCTGTCTGGTTACTCTGTTCTTAAGTGCTGGCCCCCGCAGCTGAGGCTTGATTACACACACCCACTGTCTTCCCTTCTGCTACATAGGACACTGAGCTATGCCTGTACTGTCTCCCACGACCTGCCATGGAGACTGAGACCGCCTAAGCTGTCTTGCTCCAGTGGGTAGTTGTAAATACAGATCCTAAATCTTCCCAAGTACCCTCATGTCTTTAAAAGTTTGTCAAAAGGAATTCGTTATGAAATCAAGGAACATTTAAAAAAATGCTTTTAGTGCACAGGTTAGGGTGTGTGTGGTAATTATAAAAACGCACACAATTCTTCATTGTTTTTATAATGACGAAGAGTCTGTTTTCCTATCCCTTGAGTCTGGGTTGCCTTGTGACTTTGTGACTTTCTTTCCTTCTTATTCCCGTTGCTCCCTGTGCCCTGCCACCCCAACCCCCTCAACCTTCTGAAGCAGTGATAGCTTTTTTTTTTTTTTTTTTTGAGACAGAGTCTCACTCTGTCACCCAGGCTGGAGTGCAATGGCGCGACCTTGGCTCACTGCAACCTCTGCCTCCCGGGTTCAAGTGATTCTCTTGTCTCAGCCTCCCAAATAACTGGGATTATACAGGCACATGCCGCCACACCTGGCTAATTTTTTGTATGTTAGTAGAGACAGGATTTCACCATGTTGCCCAGGCTGGTCTTGAACTCCTGAGCTCAGGCAATCCACCTGCCTTGGCCTCCCAAAATGCTAGGATTACAGGCATGAGCCACCATGCCCGGTCAGTGATAGCTTTCTATATGCTGTTATTACCAATAACCAAGAGTCAAATTATTACAGGCTCTTTAAAAAAACAGCTTCATTAAGATATAATTCACATTTTAACACACAATTTACCCATTTAAAAAGTAAAAGTGTGATGCCCTTATCAGATATTAAATCTGCTGGGATATTGATCTTGGATTTCTGAGCCTCCAGAAATGTAAGAAATAAACTCCTGTCCTTTTTAAGTTACCCAGTCCAAGGTATTTTGTTATAGCAGCATGTACAGATTAAGATATGAGCCTACAGTTTAGCTTTTTGCTCTTAACAGGAATATGTTTCTCAAGAGCACCCTTTGGCTTGAACTCCCCACATTGTTTCAAATAAAGTTGGTTCTTCTGGAGAATATTTTGGAGCTCTCTGTTTTCACATGCTGCCTCGTTCCACTTGTCAAAATCTCTGACTTGCTATCCAGGGAGCTAAGCAGGAGCAGTAGCCTCTGGTCTTCTTGGCTTATCTCTCTCGGCATGGAACCAATGCCTTGGGAGTGAGCTGGACAAAGGTGACCAGCTCCAAGTATTCATGGGCTTGTGTACCTGGGGTAGAGGCTCCATCCCATGAATGGAAGCTTGATAGAGAAAGGAAGAAGCTATATTAACCTCTTGGTTATACTCATCAGAAATTTAGCCATTCAACTTGTAGTTGGAGAGGATGAGAAATGTTGATGGCCAGTCCTTCCTTGTGAGGTATGGCAACCTCTGATTGAATAAGAAGATGGAGCTTCATCTTCTTAGCCATACCCACTTGGAGTGGAACTTCCATTAAGCTGAGCTAGGGTAGGGTGACGGAGGGGTTGGGGTTCACATTCCATAAACTCTTACTTTTCTTAGTGACTTTAATAGATTTTCTTGAGTAAACGTTTCTTCATTTGTTGTGTGCCCTTTTGACAATTTTCAGACACTTTAAAGGGTTTGTTTAAATAAATTTCACCAGTTTTTCTTTTGTCACTGGGGATTGCATCCATGAAGTTCCTCATGCTACCATATGGGAAGAGGACCAAGTTATTACCGACTCTTAAACTCCCAGGAGAGACCATAGTGTTGAAAGTCTGGACTTTTAAGAATTGGAACCTATAAAAGAGAAATGGCTTTTATTTGTCTTTTTGGTGCAAATCCTTGGGTTTGAAAAGCAAGTGCTGAGGGATCTTGAGGAGTGCTGGCTCTCTTTCAGTACATCTCTGTTTTCATTTCCTTTAGACTTACCATTATGCAGTGAAAATTTGTATGTATGTGTTTTCCTTTAACACATTACACCTTGAATGTAATTATTTATACATGTCTCAATTCCTTCCTTAATTTGTAAATTTTTGGGGGGCAAAGGCCATGATTTTGTTAGGTTTTGTAAACCCTAGAGCTCTTGGTAAGTGCTTATAGGATAAATTACATATCCAAATAAATGATGCAGATAAACATATCCCTGAATGACCTTCTGGTTTCTCCTATGTCCCTACCATCATCTCAACTTTGGGCAATGCAGTCTCACTGAAATTCACCATTCCATCTGTATTTCTATATGTGACTAATATCTTCTTACTGTTCTGGTCATTTACCTATCTTTTGCAGACAGTCCTAAATGATATCTTTATACTTCAGGTTCTTTTCCTTCTCAGGGCTTTAGCAATTGCTGATCCCTGTGCCCAGAATGTTCTTCTCCCAGGGCGGGGAATGGCTGGCTCCTTCTCATTACTTATAACAGTAGAAATGTCTATAATTATTTTTTGTCTGCTAGTTTACTGTCCTTTTCCATACTAAAGCATCATACAAGTGAGGACCTTGACATGTGTACAGTTGAATCCCCAGGTTCCATAAAAATATAAGTAGTAAGAATTTATAAACATATGCTTTTTAGTGAGTTTAGTGACTTTTCTGAAAGAGAAGCAAACCTTTAATTTACCTTTTTTTTTTTCTTTTTGAGACAGAGTTTCACTCTTTTTGCCCAGGCTGGAGTGCAATGGCATGATCTCGGCTCACTGCAACTTCCACCTCCCGGGTTCAAGCAATTCTCCTGCCTCAGTCTCCTGAGTAGCTGGGATTACAGGCACCCACCACCACACTCGGTTAATTTTTGTATTTTTAGTAGAGACAGGGGATTTACCATGTTGGCCAGATTGGTCTTGAACTCCTGATCTCAGATGATCCACCCACCTCGGCCTCCCAAAGTGCTGGGATTACAGGCATGAGCCACCACGCCTGGCTCCAAACCTTTAATTTAAAACTTAGATTTTTTTTTAAACAGAGTCTCACTCTGTCACCCAGGCAGGAGTACAATGGCATGAATGTGGCTGACTATAGCCTTGACTTCTGGTGCTCAAGTGATATTTCTACCTCAGCCTCCCAGGTACTGGGGCCACAGGTGCACAGCACCATACTTGGCTAATTTTTAAATTTTGTAGAGATGGGGGATCTCACTTTGTTTCCCAGGCTGGTCTTGAGCTTCTGGCCTCAAGCAATCCAACCACCTTAGCCTCCTGAATTGCTGAGACTACAGGCATGAACCACCACACTCAGCCTAAAACTTAGAATTGATATTTAACCAAGTCAAGTGATCCAGTCATAGAATTACCATACTGTCATATGTAGTATTGATAGTTTTGCTCCATTTCTCTATGTGTCCATTCTTTTAATACTGCCATGTGAACCCCAGGATGCTGTTTTCACCCCAGTATAGACAGCCAGACATGAGTTACCTACTTTGGTGAAAAAGAAAAAAAGGTCTCTATAGTGTCTGAAACTAAAGTGGTGAATTCTTGACTTCTAAGGCTAAAATCACCATTGGGATGTAAGATCAAAAAGAATTAAATGGGGACAACATCTGGAATAATCCATTTTTCCTTCAAATCCCTTCAAAACTCTCTAGACTAAGGCATAGGGAGGGGAGTTAGAGAAGAATCTGAAGAGATGACAAGGGCGGTCTTTACATTGTCCCTTTTTCAGCTTAGTCCTGAAGACGCAGCGATGTATAAGGAGACCTGTCCTTTCTAGGGTTGATAATTCCACAGTGAAAGTGTGTCACCTGTACCTCTGTGTGTCAGCAGCCTTGCCAGTGTCTCCTGAACCACCGTGGCATGAGATAACAGAATAGAGCTGGGCTCAGGAAGTTAGCCAAGAAAGGCCCCAAGGAGAGAGGACTCAAAGAAACCTGGGGCTTCAGGTCCGAGAGCTGCTGGTGCACATGGGTGTGAGGACCACAGCCACAGCGGGACCTCAGGCACTTCAATGGGGTCAGTGGGGACAAGAGCCAATGACTTAGAGGGTGTCACTGTGGAAGAGGTCACACTTGAGGCCCAGCTAAGGCATGCTAGGGATGCTAGGACTGGAGTGAGACAGATCAAGAGGGAGAAGCAAATACAAAGAGCTGACCCTGAAGGCCACAGTCCACCTCCCTTAAACTCACCTGCCATGTGGGGAGAAAAAAGTGGGGATAGGAGAGGATCTTAAAATAATCTTAAATTATTGAGATTATTGAGACCCAGTTTTAAAACTGAAAATGATGATATTCAGTTGTTGCCAACCAGGTCAAGGGGGCTGTAATATAACTTTTTGTTTGTTTGTTTTTAGACAGAGTCTCACTCTGTCACCTAGGCTCTGCAGTGCAGTGGTGCGATCTCAGCTCACTGAAACCTCTACCTCTCCAGTTCAGGTGATTCTGGTGCCTCAGTCTCCCAAGTAGCTGGGATTACAGGCATCTGCCATCATGCCTGGCTAATTTATACATTTTTAGTAGAGACAGGGTTTTACCACGTTGGCCAGGCTTGTTTTGAACGCCTGGCCTCAAGTGATTCACCTGCCTTAGTCTCCCAAAGTGCTTGGAGTACAGGCATGAGTCACCATGCCTGGCCACCTTTCTAAATTATAGGAAAATAAAGTTAGGTTTTTGCCTCCCAGAGGCCATGATGGCAAAATTTATACTTGCCACAGAACATGAGAGGCCACAACTTGGTTTTTACAGATGAGAAAACTGAGGCCCAAGGAGTAAGATGGGTGGTTCAAGGTGACACTGCTATGTGTGGGCATAGCCAGGAGGACAGTCTGGATCTCCTGGTTCTGGTTCCAGGCTGCTCAACGTCACACTGTGTTGCCTTCCTGCGTCTATCAAACTTACGCAGAAAGTATTGAGTTTCACTGATATATCAAGTATAAGAAAATGTCTCCCTAGCATTTAAAAGAATAGAGCATTCAGTTAAACTTAGGAGCCAAATTTTAAAAGTTCTTGACTGTTTCATGATAGTTAAGTAGCATGGGACATAAAATCAAGTTAAGCATCTTTTGCTAATGAAATTGAGCATCTTTTAGCTTCCTTTCTCTCCTTTTGTCTCTCTCCCTTTCTCTCTCTAATTACTCCTGACACTTTTCTTAGCATAAAATTCCTCATGGGTGGTTGTAGTATCTACAAGGAAGAGCGAGGCAATCGGAACAGTCAGCTGGGGTACAAGAGGGTGGTAATTTGAGAAACAGCTTATTTTGACAAGAGCACTTAGGCAGCAGAGTGGGGGACGGGTTGAGGAGGAGGAAAAAGGCAGCCCAAATTTCCACCCTCTGATTATGACATCTCTAGGGAACAGAGCAGTTCTTCTGAGGCATGTCCTTCCACAGACGCAAATGATGGAGAAGGCAGGGAGTGACTCAGAAAGCCGGTATCTGGCCCCATTAACCAGCTGCTTCTGACTCAGGTCTGAGACGATACAACTCATTCCTACCCAGACAGCTTGCAGCGTTTTTGCTAGAGCTGACCAAATTCTCAGTCATTCATCACGTCTTTCTGTTTGTGCTTCATTTCAGAATGAGTTCTACCTCTCTCCGTCGAGCACAGATAGAACAGGATCCCTGAGTTTCTGCAGCATTCGTGACTTGGAGCTGCTGCTGGTCTCCCTACCATCAGTCTGTAGGCAATAACTTGAACTCACAAACCGGAAGTCTCGCCGGAGGCTGGGTTTGCTCATGCAGCCTCTGGTGGCTTCTAAGGGCAGGAAAAACTGAGGCCTCGGCTTGGATTTGGCAGACCTGTATTCAGTCTGGCACAGTCATCTCTTAGCTCTGTGATGTCAGCCATGTTGTTTAACATCCCTGCGAACTACTATCCATTTTCTACTACCTATTTTCTATAAAATAGGAATACTATACTATAAATAGATACTGTACTATCTGGTATGCTATAAAATAGATACTATATTATGTAGTATACTATAAAATAGCTACAATACTATAAAAATAGAATACTATCCATTTCTACTACCTATTTCCTAGAAAATAGTTTTTTTTGTAAGAATGAAATTGATAGTAAATATAAAGATGTACTTAACGGATACAAAATAAGCGTATAGGAAATGTCAGCTGGCATTGCTTTTGTAGCAATTATACCCTCCCCACTCATAAGGGCTACCCTGGAATGCTAAGAGTGTGTACCTTTGGTGATGGCCTACCTAATTCACATGTTACACTGTCACAGATGTCATACTGCACATTTACAGCTTTAACTGGATCCAAGGACAGTGTCTTATTCACCTCTGGATTCCTAGTGCTAGATGGAGCAAATAATTTAATAAATAAGAAAGAACCCACTGTTGCAAGAAAGACTGCGTAAATTTCCATTTCTGATTATCTCACCTGACGGAAGCAAGACTGTCCAGGAATTACGGAGAGATGGTTTGTGGTGTATGTTCGCCTGTGTTTATGGAATTTTATCTGGAAAATTTACATGTTTATTTTTCCATGGAAAAGGGAGAAGCAAAGCAATACTATGCTTTGGTTTAAACTATATAATCAAGAAAATGTTGTAATGACCAGGACCTAAGCAGAGAGATTTATAATGCTAGTTAAACTAGGTCTCCCCAGGTACTGGCAGAGTTAATAGGAATTCACCTCTGCTTTTCGTGGGTCTTTGGAGGAACAGGCCAATTAGAGCTAAGACCCTGTATTTGATATCACAGCACAACTGGAGAGGGAAAAATGAAGAGCTAGGAACAGAGAACAGAGATGGAGAGAGCTGAGCCCCAGCAATGGGCAGGGACTCTTTAGGTGCTTGATGAACCTGTGACACTTCACTTGACGTTACAGACTTCCTTTGTAAGAACGAGTCAAGAAGACAATACTGGGGGCCCAGCAGCATCAATAATTGATCCAAGAGGCATCTTCAAGATCACAGCTGTCACAGCCATATCCATGCTGAGGGACCATATGGATGCTGAGAGTGTACCCTTCCCTGTGAAGGGGCTGTGAAGCTGGAATGATGGTGGCTGGGTGTCACTGCTTCTGCTTTTTTGCCTTCATCGGTTGGGCCTCTTTTCCTGGTTTTAAGGGCCTATTGTTAAGGAGATGCAATACGAACAGTGTTGAGCATAATTTTTGGTAAGTGCTTGTCCCTTGCTCCATTTTCATTACCACATTTAGGAGCTGTTCAGTAGCATTTCAAGACAGGTTCTAGGATTGCCTAGTCTTTCAAGAAGATGCAGCTATAGGTAGAAGTTTGACCTTGATGGATTCTAAATCCCTTTGAAGTCTTAGATGTTATGATCCTAAAAAACTAATTGGCCAATAGCTGGGTGATTTGGACTGCAAATTCACCCGTGGCCAAGACAGGTAGATCATTTCATTTGGAATATAGGGCTGCTGGAAGAGCGGTTATACCAAGAGTTGCCTCGGTTCTCCACTTTGCATTGGGCCACAAGACTTAAATAGCTGACCATTATTTTGAATGTAATTCCTTAAAGCCTAGTCCAACAACTTAAGTTTCCCCTGCTTTCTAGATTTAGTTATTTCATGTGACATTGAAAAGCCATTGTTCTCTCTGAGCCTTAGCTCACCATCAGTTAGGTGAGAAAGTTTTACCCATGTGATTTCTATGGTACCTTCGAACTTTGACATACCTTGACTGTCTAAAATCTTTTTTTTTTTTTTTTTTTTGAGATTGGGTCTTGTTCTGTCACACAGGCTGGAATGCAGTGGCACAGTCTTGGCTCACTGCAACCTCCATCTCCTGGGTTCAAGTGATTCTCCTGCCTCAGCCTCCCAAGTAGCTGGGATTACAGACGTGTGGCACCAGGCCTGGCTAATTTTTGTATTTTTAGTAGAGACGGGGTTTCACCATGTTGGCCAAACTGGTCTCGAACTCCTGACCTCAAGTAATCTGCCCACCTTGACCTCCCAAAGTGCTGGGATTACAGACGTAAGCCATAGTGCCTGGCTAAAATCTTATCGTGTGGGATTAGAATTTAGTTTAGCCTTTCTGGAGGGAAATTTAAAATTTAAATGTTAATGCTTTTTGACTAAGGAATCCAATTTCTAGGAATTTTATCTTACAAAATGACTAAGGCCCCCCTCACATACATCCCCCGACCCCCACCACCCCCTGCTGCCACATACACCATAACATTGTTTCAAACGCAAAAAGTAGAAACAAATTAATAAGAAGAGGGAGTGGGGAGGGCTGGAAGAACACACTTCACACTTCCAACACTGAGAAGTAACTGGGATTGCATTGAGAGTGCAGTGGAGTGAAGGGAGATTTCATTTGTGTGTAATTTGGGTTTTCTAGGGGAACATCTATGTGTTACTTGTGTGACTATATGAAAAAAACCCACCCAGCTTATTAAGTCAGATATTGTGATGGTTGGAGCAGCTTCTTCAATGATTAGTTTACACCAGTCAGGGTCCAGTCAAGAGACAAAGATCACACCAGTAATTTAAACAAAGAAAACGTAGCGTGTTAATAACTAGCAAGTAATAACAGTGGATTAACTATAAGGGGGTAAAGAGAACTCTAAAGAGTACAGGACTAGCAGATACAGGGAGTAGCCACAACTTACAGGGCTGAGGCAGTGTACCCAAGAAAAGAACAAACTTGAAAGAGGCTCCGCCCCTGATGTCTGAGATTAGATTTTGAAGCTGTGGCTGTGGTCCTGTGGATGGTAGAGAAGTTCTCTGGGTGTGATGGACTGGGATGGCAAGCAGGAAATTGCCCATGGAGGTGCCAGTGAGATGCCCTGGAAGGCCATCTGGGGCACTGGTGAAACCCAAAGGGCAGCCAACTTCTGTGTGGCCATTGCAACTTGCTGGAGGGTGAGCAGCATTGGGAATCACATGTGACACTGGTATCTACACACCACAGGAAGAGGGGAAGAGGGCACATGAGAGCTGTCCTCATCTGGTGTCCCCACAGTCCTCTTTGTTGGCAAAGCTTAGCATTGTGTCAGATGGCAAAGGAGGAATGTTCACAGGGTTCAGCTCTGTATCACAAAGCAGGGTAAGGAAGGGTAGACTTGGAGAGAGGCCATTAATTGTTCAAAGGCACAGGTTGCTCATTTAGCTAATCAGCTTCCACATCCTCCTGTATACATCTGAACTTCTACACAACAACTAAACAGCTCTATATGTCCAACAAACAAGGAGCAGCTAACCTTTGAATAAGTGAAAAAGTTTTCACTTTCTCCAAAATGAAGACATATGCAGTCCCAGTCATTGCATCTTTGCTGGCTATATTAGTTATTTTTAAAATTCAGTCACAGTTCCACTGAATATTCTGTTACCTGAAGACTACACCATAAAGTTAACCCCTAAGAACTTGCATATAAATGGATAATAGGCAGGAGGAAGAAGAACAAAATGGTTATAACATGCGAATTAATATGTACATATAATAGGCAAAGAAAAAATGTGCACCTCTAATATCGCCCTCATTTTGTTAACTGACCACAAGGTCAAGGTGATGATTTTCTTCTACCACGACCCGTTCTATACTTCCCTTATTTTCAGTGTGAAGCTCGGCTGATGAGAATTGTCTATATTGGTGAAGTAACCAAAAGCGTTGTTTCTCAAAGGTCTGAGTCCTCAATAGTTCTGTCTTTTAAAAAAATTTTGGCTGCCGTAGCCTTTTCTATTGATCATGAAAGAACTAAAAGACATCCTGGAGTACCCACTGGGTTTCAGACAGAACCCTTCTTGCCCCATTTTGTCATAGCAATCTGATTTTCTTTTGGTAATCAGAATCAATTATTCCAGCCATTTTTCTGCTTTCTGAGTCAGTGTATAAGGAGCCATTGCTGTGTCCCTAGCAGGAGCATTCTCCCTTGGGAAAAAGATTTCCACACTGGGGGAGCTTAAAGTTGCCAAGATAGGAAGCAGATTTTTCAGCATATGTTACTGGGTATAATAGTGAGAGGAACCAGTTTCACCTCCACTCTTTTGTTTCTGGACTCATGTATTCTGGCGGCACATAATGGTTATCAATTAAAAGCATATACTGCATTCCATAAAATGAAAACTTTTAGTATTATTTCCAAATTGGTATCATTATCAAAGCTTCAGGGAGCCCTCCTAGTTTTCAATCAGGTCAGCTGCTAACGAGTGATGAGGTATGTAGTAAAGGCAGTTTATTCCATATGCATGAACCAACGTTGAAAATATTCTTTGCTGTGAAATTAGTTCCTTGATCAGAAGCAATAGTGATGCTGCATGTAATGCCATGACGATGGGTAAGGAATGCTGTGAGTCCACAGATGGTGATGCTAGCAGAAGCATTCAATACAGAGAAGGCATATCCATATTTGGACATGTGTCTATTTCGGTGAGAACAAATCTTTTCCCTCTCTATGATAGAAAATATCCAATGTAATCAACACTTGTGACTGGCTGGCTGATTGGTCCAACCAAAACATTTTGCCATATTGGGGCTCAATGTCAGTCTCTGCTATCTGCAGAGTAGGCAATCAGCAGTGGCATTATTCAGGTCAGCCTTGGAGAACTGAAGGCCATATTTTGGCCCATACATAACCTCTATCTTGACACGATGTCTAATTGAGCTACAGGCATATTGAGCAAGTACTGGGATGGTGGGGGAAAGAGGCTAATTGATATCCATGGAGAATATAATTTTGTCCACCTGGTTATTAAAAGCCTCCTTTGTATGATGTGCACTTGATAAGCATTCACTTGGGACACAAATATCTTCACAATTTGTACCCATTTTGAGAGGTTTGTCACATACCTCTTCCAAAGACATCCTTGTCACCAACTTTCCAATCCAGTTTCTTCCACATCCCTGTTGATCCAGTCAAATCATTAGCAAATGTCTACAGATCACTGTAGACCTATGCTTCTGGCCCTCTCTCAATCCAGTGTATTACTTGAAGTTTTGCCTATTGAGATGCGTTTCCTTCAGGGTGTCCTTTGGAATCACCTCTATGTGAGGCCGTTAGGTGGCACAACTATCCACTTTTAGGTGGTACCAGCATATCATGCAGATCTCATTGTAAACCAGGCTTGAGTTTTTCCTTTCTCAGTTAACTGCAGATGGGAAAATTCCCAGAAGGGAACTGAAGGTATGGATTGGAGAGGAAGCAATGCAGTAGTATTGAAGGAGTCTGAGCCACCTGCTTATTCGAATTATTCATTCCTTCTGGATCTGCCTAAGCTTGGTCTCTTATGTACCATCTCCACTTGGTGGCAAATTGCTGCAGCCTACATCCATCCTAATGACTAGGTGGGTCATAAAATACTCGGTACATGATAAGAAGCTTGGGCTGCATGGTCACCTGAAGTCCCACATTTGGATTTTCAGTCCCTCCAAGGACCAATGGCAATGTAGAAGCTGTTTCTCAAAAAGAGAAGAGTTATCTATAGAGGAAGATGTAGATTTCCTCCAAAATCATAAAAATCTGTTCTGCAATTTTTCTTTGGCAGTTGCTAGAATTTTCATATAGCTTTCGTATTTGTCATCCACACTTTGAGTTATTATTGTATCTGTTGGATAATGAGGTCTAGGTGGTATAGCAACTTTCACAGGAGCTGGATTTGGTGCAGAGCCTTCTCCTTTTATGGTCCCTTCTTAAAACAGAACCTTCACTTTTTATGCTCCCCTCTTAAAACCGGCAGCCGTGTGGGTCACTGGCAGCCTATGAGTCACAGATGGGTTAAAGTAACACACTCAAAGTAGTCTATGTTGTCTCTAAAATCCAAAAAGACCTACCAACTGTTGTGCATCTTTACTTGTGGTAGTTGTTCACAGATGTAACAACTCATCTTTCACACAGGCAGTAATATCTCAATATTATCCAGACCATTCAATCACTAGAAACATCACTAAGATGGCAGATGTAAAATTTTTGTGTGTTTTTTTCTCACTCCTTCTAGTTTGCGTATTTCTTACTAAGGCATCTAGTGTACTTTCTAGTTCCAATCCATCAGCTCCAATCAGTGTAATTTTGTCAATGTAGTAGAAAAATGTGATGTTTTTCAGAGTGTCAAGATGATAAAGATTTCTGTAAATATATTATGGCAGATGGCAGGAAAATTGACACAGTCCCAAGATAAGACTGTGTGGGTGTACTATTGGCCCTGCCAGGTATAAGCAAATTGGTTCTGCTGGTTCTTACAAATTGATATGTGGGAGGAAAGCATTATTTAAGTCAACAGTTGTATACCAAGTACCAGGGGCTGTGTTGCTCAAATACAGATCTGAAATAGCAACACAATTGGAATCACCATTTGATTAAGTTTATAATAATTGCATAGCCATTCTCTAATATTTACCCATATTCTGTATGGGCCAAACAGGCGAGTTAAGTGGGAATGTGATGGATATCACAAGCTATGTATCAATTTATCCTTTAATAGTGACCCTGACTTCTGCAATTCTCCCCCAGGGATGCAGTCTTGCTTCTGGTTCACTATCTTGGTGAAGAGGGAACATTCTGTGGGCTTCCATTTAGTCCTTCCTACCATAATGGCCCTTACCTTTGGGTCAGAGAAAGAACTTGGGGATTCTGAGAGTGACAAATATATAAATTCCAAATATACATCCAAGAGGTGAGGAAAACACCATTGGGAAGGAGGGCATAGACCAATTGGTCCCACTGTGAGTCAGATTTGGGCTAAGGCCTAATCTACCACCTGACTGCTATAAGCCTCCACTCTGACTTCCAAGCACAGTCACATTTTAGATCTCTAGGAGTTCGTCAATACAGAGACAATGCCTGCTAATTCCCAACTATCTGGGTAGTTCCTTTTCCCCAGTGTACAGCCACTCTTATAAATCACAACACATCCCACTGGGAAAGCTTAGGAAAAAGGCTAATGAATACATTACCTAACTGAGTATTAGTTATCTGAGCTGTGTCAGACTGGGACTGGCAAAGCGGAAACTATGCCTACTATGGTGCTGATGAAACTCCCTGGGAAGCCACCCCCTGAGGTATAATTTATGCTTGCTAGGGAACCACTCTAAGTGATACCAGTAAAACTTGCTGGAAAGCATATACCCCTGGGTGTCCCACAGGCCACTGGAACCAGAAAGAGAAACCCCTTCCTCCTCTAGAGTCTCTCCAGCACCATGTACTAAGAAAGCTTAACAACGTTCAAAGTTATTCCAGCTGACAATGGAGAAATGTTTCCAATATCACAAAGCAGGATGAAGAAGCATGGATTTGGAGATGGGAGGCAAGAAATTGATAAGGCTATTTATTGTATCAGTTTTAAAAAACTGAGCACCTGTTACCTGCCAGGCATGGTATTTGCTGCCAGACATGCAGAATTTAAGAGTTCCAATTGACGGCAGCGGCTGCCATCATGCTAGCTGTAGCTGGTAGGCACAGCTGGGTTTGCACACTCCATGGAGCTGGTGGGAGTCCTGCCCCTTCTGAGTTGGGGCAGGAGCTCCCTGCTTGTTGCTGCAGCCACCCACACTGTGGCTGGCGGTTTGAATGGTTTGGTTCTGGTAGTCCTTACAAACTGATATGAGGGGGGAAAGCATTATTTAAGTCAACAGCTGCATACCAAGTGCCAGGGCCTGTGCTGCTCAAATACAGATCTGGAATAGCAACACGCAGATGCGCAGGACCTGGGTGTCTCTGCAGCCTGCACCCTGGGGGGCCTGGGAATCCCCTCCTCGACCCCTGCAGGCTTTGGGTATCTGCTCCTGCCGCCTGACCTCTCTCCACTCACTGTGCTGGCTCTGATCTCAGAGTGGGCTGTTGGGCTGGAGCCCTGGGGGCATGAATGGCAGCGGGAGGCAGACAGATTCCTGGACAGAAGGGGGCACCCATGAGGTGGTGTCCACATGCCGTTGGATTTATGGGTTCAGGTGTTGGGAGGAAGATCTTGCCTGGAATATAGATTTGAGAATCTCCAGAATATAGGTGGAGGCTGCAACATACAATGGAGGAAGAAACTGTACATGAGTGTAAGCATAAGGCCCCCACGCCAAAACTGCTAGAATAGCGACACTGAGTTATTATAGCATCCCCAGCCCAAGGCCAAGAAGAACAACTCAGTGGATCTTAGGAAAAGACTTAGCATCCTCTAGAGTTCATGGGAAAAAGTACTTCATTTGGGAAGGGACCACCAGTGACGGAACAATGAAGAGAACACTCTTATTCTCTTAATCACTTATCATCATGGATTAAGAAAAAAATAGCAACGACAATTCTTCCTACTGCTTCTGAGAGTCTATTTTGAGTCAGGTAAGTGCTTTTTACATATTACCTCACTTGACTCTCACGACATCCCTGTCAGGTAGTTTCATTAGCTTCATTTTATTGATGAAGATACTGACATTCAGAGAGATCACTTCACTTGCCTAAAGTGACCAGTTAGTAAATGGTAGAGTTGGGATTTGAATCCAGAACCCCATAAATAGTACACCTTTCACTATGGTCTAAGCATGGAGTAAAAACTCATCCCTGAAATGCTTTATGTCAATTTCATGGTGGAGAAAGCACCAGCCCAAGGACCTGGCATCAAATCTTGGCAGTACCCAGGTTGGCTGTCATTGGGTGCACCCCTACCCTCTCCGAGAGGGAAAGTTCTCAGAAAACAACTGCAAGGATCACAGGGCAGGAGCTGTCACACAAAGTCACAATGAGGTCAGGTAAAGAGAGGGAATATGGCCAAACCAGGAGCTGGGAAAGAGGCCTGCAGGGCAGCACACGTATCCCAGAGCCATCCACCCATGTCAGGAAATTCAGATTGAAGTTACTATTAGGGCAGCCTCAGGCAGGAAAACAACTGCACCAAAGAGCATTCTTCTACGTACTAGGGGGTTGGGTGAGTATTACTGTCTCCCTTCTCGTCCCCAGCAATAGTGCAGAACTGGATGGAGTGGGCATCTTGATAAAGGATTCCCCACCTAGCACTGCCCCATGCGCCTTGCTTCATCACAGTGCTGGATGCAGGGCAGGGGAGAGCCTACTTTCCTCGCTGTGGCCCCTGGGCTGGTGCCAGCTTCCATCTTAGCAGTGCTAGCCTGTCTCTGCTTCATTTAGTCCTCAGTGGCCTCCCTGTACTTCACATCCTCTTTTCTGATGACTCTCTGGGTTCACCGCAAATGGGTTCATGGCTTTCCAAAGGTAAAACAAGCATGAGAACAACTCAGTAGTTAGAGGACCTGATGAGTGTTAAAATGTAAGTTTACCACGCATCTCTCTGGTCGGGAAAGCACCAGGTGTATGTGAGTTGCACTAAGAACAGGCTGCACTTGCCATTAGAACATCTGTAATGCATGCAGAGAGACGGTAAAGACTTCAGCTACGAACCCGAATGGTGGTGATCATTGTGCTGATCATTGGTAGTAATTAATAACGATGAAGATGTCTAACATTTAATGAGCACTATTAAATGTCATGCACTGTTTTATGTGTTTTACATATAAAAATGACTCTTCATAACCTACTCCTGTGAGGTAGATGTAACCATTATCACGGTACAAAGAGGCACAGAAAGGTGAGATAACTTACTCAGGGCTGCACAGCTAGTAAGTTTTCGAACCGGGATTGGTACCCAAGGTTGTCTTCTGCTAGAGCTTAGGCTCTAAACCTCTCTGCTAAGCTATTACTCCAGTATACAAACCACATGTTATGGGTTCAACTGTGTTCTCCAAGAAGACACATTTTCAAATCCTAACACCTGGTACCTGTGAATGTGACCTTATTTGGATATAGGGTCTTTTACTGCAGATGTAACCAAATTACAATGAGGTCATATTACAGTAGGGTGGGTTCTAACAAATATAACCATTGCCCTTAGAAGAGAAGAGAAAAGACAGATACAGAGTGAAGATAGCCATGGGAAGATGGAGGCAGAGACTGGAGTTAGGCTGCAGAAGCCGAGGAAAGCCTGGGACAACCAGAAGTTGGAAGAGGCAAGGAAAGGTCCTCCTCTAAGTGATTCGGGGGGGAAGCAAGGCTCAGAAAAACCTCCAGAACTGTCAGAAAACAAATTTCTGTTGTTTTAAACTACCAACTTTGGCATTTTGTTATGGCAGCCCTAAGAAACAAATACACTGCGTATCAGTCACAAAAGTGGGGAAGACACCTCTGCAGGGCCCATGCTCCAATGGCTCTGTGCAGGCCAATGTGGTTTACACTTCCGTTTCCAGGGGCTAAATCTCTACGTGACGTATGCTTGTATCTAACATTAATAAAATTTACAGTTTACAAAGCATTTTCACGTATCCAACCTGCCATTGTCATAACCATCAGGGCAGATAGTATCAACAGTTGAAAAAAAATTTTAAACTAGACTTTATTTATATTTCAATAGTTTTTTGGGATACAGATGGTTTTTGGCCACGTGAATGAGTTCTTTAGTGGTGAATTCTGAGATGTTAGTGTACTCATCACCCGAGTGGTGTATGCTGTACCCAAAATGTTTATACTTTATTTTTTTGGGAGAAGTTTCAGGTTTACAGCGAAAGTGAGTGGAAAGTGTAGAGATGTACCCATCTACTCCTGCCCCCACACAGGCACAGCCTCCTCCACTATCAACTTCCCCTGCCAGAGTAATACATTTGTTACCATTGGTGAATCTACACGGACACATCCGTATCACCCAAAGTCCACAGTTTACATTAGGGTTCACTTTGGGGTTGTACAGTCTATGTTTTGACAAATATATAATAATATGTGCTCATCATAATATCATACTCTCCCCCTACCCCTGGCAACCACTGATCATTTTACTGTCTCCATAGTCTTGCTTCTAGAGTTCACGGGAGGGAGTACTTCATCTGGGAAGAGGCCACCAATGACAGAACAATGAAGAGAACACTCTAGTTCTGTTAATTACTTATGTCCATGGATTAAGAAAAAAATATCAATAGTAACCATAATTCTTGTTCTGAGAGTGCATTTTGAGTCATGTAGGAGGGTCTTTTTTTCACATTATTAATACCTCACTTGACTCTCACAACAGCCCTTGCCCTTTTCAGTATGCATATACTTGGGATCATACAGTATGTAGCCATTTCGGATAGGTTTCTTTCACTTAGTAATATGCAGTTAAGCTTCCCTCCTGTCTTTTCATGGCTTGATAGTGCATTTCTTTTTCCACTGAAGAGTATTCTATTGTCTGGATATCCTGCAGTGTATTTATCCATTCACCCACTAAAGGACATCTTGGTTGCTTCCAAGTGTTGACAATTATGAACAAAGATGCTAAAAACATCCGTGTACTGGCTTTTGTGTGGACATCAGTTTTCAAGCTGGCATTTGGGTAAATACCAAGGAGTGCAATTGCTGCATCATATGGTAAGAGTATGCTTAGTTTTGTAAGAAATTGCTGAGCTGTCTTCCAAAGTGACTGTAACAAATACAGTTTTTATTTAGTGGATGAGCAAAGGGTTCATGGAGGTGAATACATTAATCTAAGACTGGACAATATGCAGGGACTTCTACCCAGTGTCTTCCGTGTTCCTCCCCGCCCGATACTCAACCTAAGCAGGAATCTGGAGGCTGGGCCAAAGGTTCTGACCTGAAGATATCACACTGGGTTCTAGGTTTATTGGTCACATTTTGGACTCTTCCTCTTCTCCCACAACCCTGTTCCACCCACAGCTTTCCTCATTGCAGTTGAGGGGAACTCTAGCCTTCTAGTTCTGTAGGTTAAAAAACTTGGAGTTGGCAGGACACAGTGGCTCATGCCTGTAATCCCAGCACTTTGGGAGGCCGATGAGGGCAGATCACGAGGTCAAGAGATCGAGACAATCCTGGCCAACATGGTGAAACCCCATCTCTACTGAGAATACAAAAAGTAGCTGGGCATGGTGGCACATGCCTGTAGTCCTAGCTACTCGGGAGGCTGAGGCAGGAGAATCGCTTGAACCCAGGAGGCGGAGGCTGCAGTCAGCCGAGACTGCGCCACTGCACTCCAGCTTGTCAACACAGTGAGACTCCTCTGTCTCAAGAAAAAAAAAACCAAAAAACCCCCAAAACCCTGGAGTAAGCCTCAGTTTCTTTTCTTCTTTCATACCCTATATTTATTCTTTGAAAAAATCCTGAAGACTCTTTCTTCACAATGTATCCAGAATCTGAACCTTTAGTGCTGCCACCTTAGTTTCAGCAATTATTAGTGACAGCGTTAACTATCACCGTATTTATCCATTCACCCACTATCACCATATAGTTAACACTGTCACTAATGTACTGATAAGCACTGTGTCTTCCACTTACAATTTTATACATCTGATATTTGGAAGAATTTCACACAGACTGGCTTCTGGATCTGTACATTTCAAATATGTGGGTAGGAGAGAAGAAACTTGTTTCTTCTCTCCTACCCACGTATTTCCAAGGCCAGGTGCTGCAGAACAGTTTCATATCAGATGCCGCCTCCAGTGCAACTTCCTGCCACAATGCCAGGTTAGTTGGCACAGTGGATGGCAGTATTCCCAGAAGCCATTTTTACATTTTACAACAGGATTGCAGGAAAGATCATGAACCACATAAATATATGCACTAAACCCAAACTAAATGTATCTGCAATTTGTTTCCTCCTTAGCTGGATCCCCAAAATTCTCCTTGTCTCTCCAATAGGAGGGGAAGTGTAATAGAGGTGAAGTTGGAATACAAAGAAACAGAACTCTTAACCAATAGCAATCCCCTTGCTTTGGAAAATGTTACACAATTCTATGGCCAAGTTTCTCCCACACCTTGGAAAACAGCTTTGCAAGTGAAGGGTCCCAAAATTTACCTTTCATCAGCTTCATAGTAAGTCAGCTTCTGGTATGTTAAATTGCAACCTGATCCTTTCCCCCAGACCTCCCCATTCAACTTATCTGCTTTTCTTGTTGCCCTAGCACCATCCTTTAGGTATTGTATAAATTATCTATTATGTCTTCCTTCGGTAGAAGATAAGCTTCATGAGGGCAAGAATCTTTGCTTGTTTTGTTCACTGATGTTTCTCAAGTTCCTAGAACAAGGCCAGGTACATGGTAGGTGCTCCATAAAGATTTGTGGATAAAGAAGTACAATAAATAATGCATAAATGGGTGACTGAACGAACCAAAGATAATCTAGGATCAGAACTGTGACGATCTAGGACTTCAAAATTTAAAACTTTGAGTTCTATTCCAGACTCATTTCCACTTAACCTTAACCATATCAGTGAACCTTTCTGGGCCTCTGGTTTCTCGTGTATTAAATTAGGTGGCTATTTATTCTCTTAATTAATATCCATTGTAACCCAGCTATGATCAAGGCATTCAAAGATACTTCCTTGTATTCAAGTGGTACCACTCAGAGCGCGGAATTCAGCAGTGTCAAAAGTCCCACCTCTTCCAAGCCCCGCCCACCGCACAGCCACCTTTATGCCCCGCCCCCGCTTCGGCTCAGCCCGCCCCCAGCGTAGAAGCGCCACGTTTTCTCCCTGGGTCATCCAATAGCCGAGATACACGGCTAGGTGATTTGCTAGGGGGGAGTTAGGTGTCCTCTTGGCGCCTGACCAGAGTCGGGAAATTCAGTTTCTCTTGAGTAGTCCCTTCCCTGAGTTGCCCCCGAGGTATGCGGGGGCAACGCGCTGCTCCACGTTCCCTCCGAAGGGTCGGTGAAGGCTCGAGCCCCGCAGCTGCCCTCCCTAGGAGTCCCGGGTCTTCACTGGCCTAGGCGCCCGCCCCGCGGCATTCTGGGAGTTGTAGTTTTTTTCCTTCAGGTTCCTTCTGGCTGGCCAGTGCCTAAGACGAGCGAGACTACGATTCCCAGATGCCCAAGCAAGTCGCCAGTCACGTGGCCGCAAGGACGCGGGACTGGTGGGCGGGGGGCCGGCAGGTGCTCTGCCGACGTCTGTGACACCGAGCCGGCGGGCCGCTCGGTCCCCAGAGATCCCGCCATGGTACGCGCGGGCGCTGTGGGGGCGCATCTCCACACGTCTGGCTTGGACATCTTCGGGGACCTGAGGAAGATGAACAAGCGCCAGGTGACAGGCGGGTGGTAGGCGCGCCCCCAGCCAGGACCGGCTGTGCTTGCCGGGAGTTGGGGTTTCCCGGCCAGGGCTCCGGCAAGGGCAGCTCCCGGTGACTGGGCCGGGCAGCCACCCTAAGCTCCCGCGCTAGGCTGTCAGGCCTGGGTTCATATCCTCCGAGACCCACGTGTGGGCATGGGTGTGCACTTCCTCGCCCTGACAAGAGTGCAATTAGGGGAGGGTGCGGGAATGGGGAGAATAGAAACCCCGTGCCATGGATGTCAAATGTGGTTGAGAAAGCCACAGCCACGCTGTGGGAGAGATGACTCGGTGCGCGACAGCTGTCTGCGCGTATGTGAAGGGCCACCCAGTGAAGACGGAACCGATTTCTCTGTGGGGCTTCAGAGGCCTGACTGCCCCCAGGTGGAAGTGGCAGAAAGGCGGGCGAGAGGGAAGAACTTTCTTACAATGGGAGCTGTCCAGCGATGCCTCCCAAAGCAGTTTCCACCCAGCCTGGGCAGTTGTTTTTCCCCTGACCATGGGTCAGGACTAAATAATGTTCCTTGTGCCTAGAGAGCTCACAAGCAGTGCGCAATCACTGTGGACTGAACCAGTGTTCCCAGCGGGATTCCAGAAGCCTTCTCTAACTTCTTTCTGAGATTCCATCATTCTGTCCGCACTATGAATATAGGAGGCAGTGTAGGGTCTTTGGACAGGTGGGGTGTTTGAATTCTCTCTCCTTTGTGAGAGGACCTCAGGGGAAAACGTTCCTCTTCCTCTCTCCTTAGCCACTTATTGGCCATCATCACTGTCTTTGGGTCTTTATCTCTTCTCTATAAGGTAAGAGTGAGTAGGGACTGGAAAGGAAGCCCTCTCAGTCGGGAAAAATACGATTATGTAAGCTTCTAGGTAGAGAATTTGGGGGACCTGAGGGCCTAAATATCACGGTGGATACGAAAGCCATTATTACTACTGATAAATTGTGCTAAGAAAAATGGGACCTCCCAACCAGGGAGTTTTGATTGTCTTTGAAGAATGTCATTAATCCTCATTATTTTGATGGCATCCAGTTTCATTTGCTCCATTATGTTGAGATGTGGGATGGTGTCCATGACAGGACACAACTTACTCCTTTAGGCATATGTGATTTTTCGCTCTCTCTCACTCTCCTCCCCCTCACCCAAGTAGAATTTCAGACTATAGCAGTAGTGTGGGAAAGTTTGACAATTTCTATTTCCCCAACCGTGTTTAGGATGTGGTAGTGTCTACGTGTGCAAAGCTGATGAACTCCTGTTTCTGGAAGATGAGTTGTAGTAGAGATTATCAGCAGCTTAAAAAAGTAACTGCTAAGGTCCTGAGCATTGATGCTGTTCACAAGAATATCCTCCTTGGAAGTAGAGCTTTGTTTAAAAATCTGGACTTAATGGCTGGGTTTTTTAAATGTCTCTAAAATTGGTACTGATTACTGATGATTGTAATTGCCAACAGAAAAAGGCTTCTGATGAGTGTATTGATCCCTAAACCAGTTTGCCCTTTGAAAGATCAGTGTGTTTTTGCTCAGTGATAAGGCCTGCCGGTAGCTGCCCGTATTGCCTGTTTTGCTAGTCTTCTAATTAAAATTCAGCAAGCTCAAATCTACTCCTTCTTGGTACTTTTTAAAAAAGGTTTGTTCTTTTGCTTTTTTTTCTCTCTCTTCTTCCCTCCAAAATAGCATCTTATGACACCTTGTTAGGCCTGCATGCTCCACCAGTCTTGAAAGCAAGACTTCCTTTCTCTGCTGCCCCTGCTTACTATTAATTAAGGCAGGACCCACATGCAAGACAAGGGCTCTTTGTTTCTGCGGTGAGGAAGAGAGGAAGAAATACAGCTACTGGCATTGCTGCTGCTCTGTCAGCCAAAATATTTGGTCTGAGATGTTTGCTTAAAACTCTTAGACAATGGCAGTTTCACCTTTGGTTGACAATGACTGAGTATGGACTTATTTCTACACTCTGTTGTGACCACTAAATGCTGAGCAAACAAAGTTGGTAGGCAAAGCTGAACAAACAACAAAAGCACCCATGAAACGTGGTGGTTGGTTTTTTGTAGACCCCAGTCAGCTTGTCAGTAGTTCAATCAAAATTACTTTTCTGGATTCCAGGATTTTAAAGCTAGAATCTGATTAGTAGGTTTCTTAAAGTTAAGGTGTTGGAAGCATGATCTGTGGTTTCTTAGTTCGATTTTTAGATTTTTGTGTATTTGGCCATTTCCTTAGCAGGTAGATGGCTTGCTCAAAGGAAGTTTTCTTGAGGAATTGATTTTACTTCTCCTTAATGAAGTCTTCAAGCATAGAAAATAATACTGGCAGATATATTCTTGGTACGAGGTCTTTATTAGATAAGTGGCAAGATTTTATAATTTGCTTTATCAGGGTGGAGCAAGATGGTTTGAAAACTTGTATAAAAATAGCAATCTTTGTTTAAAACCATGGTTTGGGGCTTTCTCAATCAGATCTGCAATTCATAAAGAAACAGTAATTATTTATCAAGCCCTTTAAGTCAGCCAGAGCAGGTGGGGAGGTTTTTGAATGTGAACTCCAGTGAACAACTTCTGCTTTAGAGTGATGTGACTTGCAAGGCTGATTTTACTTTAGAAGCAATATTGGTTGTTGTTGGAAACTCAATATTTATTGAAGGAAGACATGAATTTTTTATCTTAACTGCTCACTTCTTTGCATTCTTAAATATTTGCTTTGTGCTCTTTGATTTTTTTTCCATTATGGTGAAATGGTTTAAAGACTTAGATTGCTTCATGGCAACTTTCTGGTAAATATTCTTCATTTGATGAGGGATAAAAGACTACACATTGGATACAGTGTACACTGATGCAGTGACAGGTGCACCAAAATTGTAGAAATCACCACCAAAGAACTTATCCATTAACCAAAAGAAGGAATGGTTTAATGTATTACAGCCCAAAACTTTGACAGTGTCTGCTTAGCACTCCAGTTTCCTTTTTCACTCTCGTGACAATATAATGATAGTTTCATAATTTGCTATTGACACAATAGCCAAGTCGCTTTTAAAAATCTTGTGTAGGCTGGGCACAGTGGCTCACGCCTGCAATCCTAGCACTTTGGGAGGCTGAGGTGGGTGGATCATTTGAGGTCAGGAGATTGAAACGAGCCTGGCCAACATGGTGAAACCCTGTCTCTACTAAAAATGTAAAAATTAGCCAGGTCTGGTGGCACATGCCGGTTATCCCAGCTACTCAGGAGGCTGTGGCAGGAGAATCGCTTGAGCCTGGGAGGTGGAGGTTGCAGTGAGTTGAGATTGCACCATTGCATAACAGGCTGGGCAACAGAGCAAGACTCCGTCTCAAAAAAAAAAGTGTGTAACTTTAATGTTGAATTATATTTATTTTCTTATTCTCATTTATTGCACCAAAATACATGAACAATTATCTTAATTCACTTTTTATGTCCTCACTTTCAGTTGTATCCTTTATAATGGCCTCAAATTACCTATTTTCACAGTTTTAATATTAGCAAAAGATAGTTTTGAGCTCTGCTTTTCCTGCCTTACACAAGTCAGAATATGTTTTCAGAATAGAGAATAGTTTAAAGAAGAAAATTCAATGACTCATAATTTCACCATCCTAAAATAGCCTCTCTCAGCATCTTGGGGCATCTCTTTGTGTTTATCATTTGGTGAGATTTTACTGCAGCTTACATTTTTCTCTCAACATACTGTGTTTGGTTATGTCATTAAAGTTCCTCTTTTTTTTCCTCCCCTCAACCCAACCTGATTTCTCCTCCACTCCTATTAAGTTATTTGTGCATTGTTTTAAATAGTGAAGTAATTTGTCATTTTCTTTTTCATGTTTCTTTTTTTTTTTTTTTTTGAGATGGAGTCTCACTCTGTCCCCCAGGCTGGAGTACAATGGCACTGTCTTGGCTCACTGCAACCTCTGCCTCCCAGGTTTAAGCAATTCTTGTGCCTTGGCCTCCCGAATAGCTGGGACTACAGGTGCCCACCACCACACCCGGCTAAGTTTTGTATTTTTACTAGAGAAGGGGTTTTACCATGTTGGCCAGGCTGGTCTTGGAACTTCTGACCTCAGGTAATCTGCTCACCTTGGGCTCCCAAAGTCTTGGGATTACAGGTGTGAGCCACTGTGCCCGGCCCCATTTTCTACTCAGTTATTTCCGTATTATTGCTCATTTATTTCCTTTTCCACATTATTAGAATTAAGACTGTAATGAATATCTTTGGGCCATAATTCTCAACCTGCCTTTAGTTTAGACTGAATTCCTAGAAGTAGGATTACTGGGCCAAGAGTAACTTTTTAATACTAACGCCAAGTTGCTTTTAGAATAGTTTATCAAATCATATCCCCATCACAGTATATTGTTGCCAGCACTAATTATTAGCATTAACAACAACAACAACAATAAAAACAGACTCCTTAAATTTGTTAGACAAAGGCTAGGTGCAGTGGCTTACGCCTATAATCCCAGCACTTTGGGAGAATTGCTTGAGGCCAGAAAGTTTAAGACCAGCTTGAGCAATAAAGAAAGACCCCATTTCTACCAAAGAAAAAAATTTTAAAACTAACCATGCATGCCAGCACACACCTGTAGTCCCAGCCACTTGGGAGGCTGAGGTGGGAGGACCCCTTGAGTCCAGGAGTTTGAGGTTGCAGTGAGCTGTGATTGCACCACTGCATTCTAGCCTAGGTGACAGAGTGAAACCTTGTATCTTAAAATAAAAAAAGTTGCTAAAAAAAAAAAAAAAAAAAGGAAGGGGTTGCAAGGAGGGTGGAGGCAGCATTAATGGTTTGAACATTTTTTATGTTTATTTGCCACTTGCATTTTCTCTTTGGAAAATTATAATTTTAAGCTTTTACCTTTCTCTGTTGGGATTTTAGTGTTTTTCTTACTGCTGATTTGTTTGCACTGACCATGTATTAAAGATATTTTATTACTATTTATTCTACAAATTGAATACTTACTTTTTGCCAAACCTATGTTGAATCTTACGGATACAGCTATGAGCAAGGCTAAAATGATCCCTCTTTTGTAGAATTTAACGTCTAGTGCAAAAGAGGCATTCGGTAATTATATACATAATTATGATGCTGATGAAAGATATAAATAAATACAAGATGCAGTGAGAATATATAACAAGAAGACCTAGGCTGGCCAGAGTGGAGGCAGGCAAACCCCATTGCACCAGCCGTTTTTATAAAGTTTTATTGGCACACAGCCATGCTCATTCTTTTACATACTGTATATGGCTGCTTTCCTGCTACATTGGCAGGGCTGAGTAGCTTCAATGAGACTATGTGGTCCGTAAACATAAAACATTTACTGTCTAACCCTTTACACAAAATGTTTGCTGATTTCTGGTCCAGCAGGTCAGGGCAGGCTTCTGTCAGGCACTGACATTTAAAGGTGGATGTAAAGGTAAGTGTCTGGTAAACTAAGGGGTCCAGGGAGGGAGCCTTCTAGGTGAAGGCCTGGGGCAGAAAGCAGCATGTGAGGTTGAAGCATGGACAGATTGGGGTGAGGCAAGCTTCACCAGCTGAAGCTGGGGCTTGGGGGATACATAAGACAGGGCCTTAGAGGCCATACTGTAGTTTAGTCTTCATCCTCAGAGTAGTGGGATGCAAGCAAAGTGCTTTAGGCAGGGCACAGATGTGACCAGGTGACCGGACGTGCATTTGAAACCCAGTACAGTCAAGCACCATATCATGTTTCCATCAGTGGTGGACCACATACATGATGGTGGTCCCATAAAATTATACCGTATTTTTACTATGCCTTTTCTACGTTTAGGTACACAAATACTTACCAGTGTGTTACAGTTGCCTGTAGTATTCAATACAGTAGCATGCTATATAGGTTTCATATAGCTTAGGAGTGTAGTAAGCGACACCATCTGGGTTTGTGTAAGTACACTCTGTGATGCTCAAACAACAACAAAATCACCTAACAACGCATTTTCTAGAATGTGTCTGTCATTAAGTGACACATGACTGCTCTGAGTGTGGCACAGAGTATGGACCGGAAGAGGTATGCGTGGGCGTTAGGACACCTGCTGCAAGGCCCTCACAGCAGCCTGATGGGCCCTGTGGGTGATCACGAGAGTGGCAGCATAGAAATAGAACTGCACAAACTCCAGACATGTTTGAAAGCTAGAATGTATAGAATGAACGGGTAGAAGGTGGCTCCAAACAGCAGGATGATAATAATGCCATTTATTGAGAGAAAGATCACTAGCACCAAAACCTTTCTGGAGAAGGTAAGTTTAATTTTGACATGTTGAGAATAAGGTGTCTTTAAAGACATTTAAGTGGAAATGTCAGGTAGGCAGTTGGAAGTCTCAGAATTGGGAGTAGTTAGCATGATGGGACCAGTGCCAGCATTCAGGTAGAGGAGGAGGTCCAGGCAGAGGAGGAGGCTCAGGCAGAGGTGGAACAATGGGCAGGAAGACAAGAAAGTGGTCAGAAGTGGATGGCGTGCCATCGTGGAAGGCAGGGGCTGAGGGTTTGAACCAATGATCATCTGTGTCGAGAGCTGCTGGCAGGTCAGGTAAGGTGAGGGCTGACAGTTATCCTTTGGATTTAGTGAGCATGTGACTGATTCTGTAGGCTGAGGACTGAATATAGATGGTGAAGAAGGGGAGCCACTTGGGGTAGACACTGTTTTGAGAAGAGCTGTGAAGGAGAAGAGAGAGTGTAAAAGCTGGAGGAGGGTGTGAGGTGGAGGCAGGGTTTGCGATGGGAGAGACTTTAGCTGATGGGAAGAAGAGGTACAGAGCTGTGGTTCAACCTTCACTGCACCTCAGAATCGCCCCACTCCTCCCAGTGATCCAGCTGGTCGGAGATGGACTTTCCAGGGCTTCCCGGATGATTCTAAGGTGCAGCCAGGGTTGAGAGCCAATGGTACAGAGCAGTGGTTCTCAAACTGTGGTCCCTACACCAGCAGCTTTCATGTTACCTGGGAACGTGTCTGAAGTGCAGTTCTCAAACATCGCCAGCTGACCCTAGTGCACGCTGAGGCTTGCAAGCCGCTCTGTAAAGAACGGTCCATACACTGAGAAGTCAGAGCACGTAGAACCACCTGGCAAGTCTCTATTTGGACTTCCTGAGTGTCTTTCAGCCCCACTTTTCCAGGCCTTGTGTATTTTAAACTATTTAAACTGTGTTTAAAACTGTATTTTAAGTTGTACTCAATGCTCAAAAAGAGTTCCTACCACCACATTCCACCTCAGTGAAAATTTAATTTGGATAAAATGATGTTGCTCAAAGCCACGTCATTGAGGTCCTCACTCCAGACGCAACTCAAAAGGATGTTCTGGAGAGCTGATGGGAGCTAAGGTGGGCTCTGACCCATCTAACACCACTGCCTCTAACACATGAAAACTATTTAATAGCAAGGAGATTTTAGAAGTTATCAGTTACTCCAGGATAAGTCAGGGAAAGGAAACAAGATCAGCCAAATACTAGAAGCTGGAAAACAGATGGAAGATGGGAACTGGCACAGCCAGAGAAAGCCAGGATCCGAGCGTCCCTGGGGGAGGCTGTGGCTCGTCAGGTTTGTGAGACAGAGAGCGTCCTCAGAGACCCAGGAATCGGTGTCCCAGAAGTAGAGGCGAAGGGAAGGCAGGGCTGAAATAAATTTGATGGGTAGAAGAGCAGAGAAGCAGTAAGATCCCTTGCTCTCCTGTGTCTTCCACTCAGAGGCCTCACCCTCCTCAGCAGAGGTCTGGGAGTTCATTCCCTGGAGAGGGGAACAGATCTCTGGAGGAAGGGCTGCCCGGCCTGGTGGGGTATGTGGCTCCTGCCCTGTAAGTGACTGTGCACGCTGCATGCTGAGGGTAGGAAAACGGAAGTGAGGGGTGGAGAAACTGACAGACTACAGGTTCTCAGGTGTAGGCGAGCACAGATGCCAGGAGAATAGGCACTTGTGGTCCGGTGGACGGGGGTCACTGAACCACAGATGTGGGGATAGAGTCGTTTCGGTTCCAGGGTGTGTTGTTGAGAGCTTACATCAGAATAGTCCCGGTGGAGGGAAGGGCGCTGGAGATGTGGATGGGGGTCCAGGAACTGAGACAGCACAGTGTTGATGAACCACCCGCCTGGCTCTGCAGATCACCCCAACAACTGCAGCGGTTGTGAAGAGGCAGACTGAGGCAGGTACCACAGTAAGGAGCCTCCCTGAGGCGCGCTGGCGCTGCCACGAGGGCTTTGATTTTGAACGGCACTAGCCACAGCAGCGTTAGTCCCTGTAGTGCCTGGAAGAAAGGCGGATGTTTGGGCTGATAGGTCAGCTCCCGCCCGACAGGGTGTTGGCACACGGGCAGGTGTTGTTTAATCCTTTGGCCACCAGGAGTTGGCAGGTGCAGCAGGCAGCTGTCAGCAAGGAAGAGCATGTGTGTCAGTTCTTGCCATGCTGCGGGGAGCAAGGCGAGCCGCACGGGTCTAAACACAGTGGTCTGAGGTGGAGCGGGTGGACCACCTTCTCAGAGCTAACGTAACTGGTGATTATACGTCACCTCTCGTGACCCTCCCACCTGCACTCTTAGCCAAATATTTGTTATTTACCTTTTAAAACATTTATGAACGATTTAAACATCCAGGTGTTTAGAGTTTCTGTTCACTGGTTTTAAAATGTCATTTTCAGATGCAGGTTGGCCTCATTGCCAAGCACTACAGGACTCTGAAGCTTCCATTTAAGGCTACAGGGTAGTTCTAGGTGAATCCACAGTGTGTGGATCTGGGTTAGACTCGTCTCACTCTGCTGCACTGTGTCTGGGACCAGTCTTCATCGGGAGGCTCTCGTGGCAGGCCTTGAGTAGCGGAACTCTCTAGGGTATAAGGTGCTGGGAAATCCCAAAAGGGTGATGCAGGCCTTCTCCAGGCTTTAACAAGGCAAGCCCCAAAGATTGCTCTTTTCTTCCTCTACTCTCTCTCATTTAAGGAGAGATGATATTTGCAAGGCTCTTTCCAGGGACAAAACTTGAAATACTAAGGGATTTTGTACCTTGTATGTGTTCATTTCCTGTCCTAAAATCATGTCTTTGAAAAAGTTCGATAAGTGCATCTCCAGCTTCAGGTTGATGGATCTTCTGCTATCGGTTTTCATTGCGGTTTCCTCTTTTTCATTCCAGCTCTATTACCAGGTTTTAAACTTTGCCATGATCGTGTCTTCTGCACTTATGATATGGAAAGGCTTGATCGTGCTCACGGGCAGCGAGAGCCCCATCGTGGTGGTGCTGAGGTAGGTCCTGCAGGCTGGCCTCCAGCCTCCAGCCTCCAGCCTCCATCACAGGGTCCCCTGGACCTGAGGAGTAGGGCTGCCTTAAGTGAAAACCTGCATGACAGCTAAAATTCAGGATTTTAATTGGATACATGTTGATATTCCCCTGGGGTGGCTGGCAAAATATTATGGAAAATATTTAGAGAAAGTTATAGATTGTAACCTCTAACCTTTTAGAAGGCCAAAAGGTTTTATTGAGGCTGGTTGAAAGCGGCCGCCTCATTAACATTAGCATAGGAAAGAGAGAGAGACTGATACATTATTAGTCCTTATTGATATCTATTTTGAGAGTGTCTCATTCTTTTCTGGCTTTGGAAAAATCTTATCTTTCTTAATAGACATTTTAGAGCTTTTAACCATGTTGATGCCCATGCGCCTAATCCATTTCAAATGACAACTTAATAATATGGTATAAATGCATGTGTATACAAGTTGATTTTTAAACACAACTAAAAGTGTTAGTTCATTTTCTTTGTACCCACTAGGCAGGGAGTGTGTCTCCTCAGAGCACAGCATTGTGGCTAGTATTTTTTCAAGCTTCTTCAGTAATGCTGGTGTATTGATGGCTACTGTCTTCTTGAGACTGTGATGCTTCTAAAGTACAGCATGTTTATTTTAGAAAAGTTAACGCTAGAGTTAACTTCACACAGCCATACAGCCGTCCAAGGGGAAAAACTGCACATCAATTTGAAATCAAATGGCTGTGTTTGGGAACTGGTAGGTGCTTCAAGATGCTCTCTGTCTGCTGTGTCTCAGGTCATCACATCTGACTATTGTTTTCAAGGTGGCATGGTGGGCACTGGCAATAACTTGGGCAGAGTCACAGCCTACCAGTCAGGAGCCAAGGCCAGAACACAGGGCTCTTAGCTCCCAAACCAGTGCCCTTTCCCTCCACTGGGCCTTGCCACCACCTCGCGGGGCCACAGCCATGATCCTCACTTCACCAGGCCGCTCTCATGTGGTTGGTCAAGGGGCACACTTCCAGAGACAGAATTGTCATGAATTTAGAAGCCCGAGGCCAGCCTAGCTCCTAGCACAGCTGTGGGACCTCTGACTCACTCGTGTTCACGCTGTGCTTTGGGGATGCCCCTGGGGTCTGGGTGGGTAGATTAGGAGAAGGGAATCACATTCATGGATTTGGGAAGCCTTAGCCTTGCTTCATATATAACAGCTCCACTTTTATGTGTTTTATGTGGTTATAGTTCCTGGTAAGATTTCATTTGAAGGAAGGATTTTAAAGCTTTTTAAAGTTTATTTTTATTTTTTTTAAGAAGAAGGAATTTAAAACCTCAAATTTAGATGGGCCCTCCCCCTTAACAGATAAGGAACCTGAGGCCCAATGAGTCCAAGCCTCAAGCACCTCTCAGTAACTTTTGGCAGAGCCAACACTAGATCTCAGATTTTCTGGCCCTCCTCAAATCTGACAGACACACTTGCACACAGAAGGTAGTGTGAAATTGCTGCACTTAGGGACTTTTTTTTTTAAGCATCCTTTGTAATATTAAAGCAATTTGGTTTGTCAACAGAAACCAATGACATCCCTAAGGGATGTGTGGTTTTGGGGGAATCTGGCCCATGAGGAAAGCAAGTAGACATTGATATTCATGAAACATTGAAAAGAACTGCTCTCCTGATGGGACATAATAATGACCCTTGATATCAACTTCAGGACACCCCTGGCCTCTGCAGTCTGTGCAGGGATCTTTTCCTAGCTGCAGTTCCCTTAACTGTTACTTTTCTATCAACATCTTCCCACTGTATCTTCAGGATTTTTTTTTTTTTAAAAGATGGGGTTTCACCAGTTCAAGCCAGGCTGGTCTTGAACTCCTGACCTCAGGTGATCCACCCACCTCAGCCTCCCAAAGTGCTAGGATTACAGGCGTGAGCCACCTCGCCCGGCCAGGAATTTTGCTGAAGGAGTAAAGATGAAGCCACAGATGATGAAGCAATTATCTTAAACATTTTAGCTTTTTTTTTTTTTTTTTTTTTTTTTTACCCTGAAACAACTATGTTTTATTTCCAGAAGAAGACAAAATAGAATTTCATATTGGGGGACAGAAAAAGCTCACATTTGTTTTGACTCTGATGCTTTCTCTTTCTTTCCCTCAAGTCAGTTGTATTTCTAGCCCTTTTCCCTGTCACTCAGATTGGCTGATTTTGAATGCTGCATCCATTATCATACTTAGTGGCACTGGCTTCACTTAAACATAAACCTGTTAGCAGGTACTTAGTGACAGGCTGCATTTCTCCTTGCCATCTTCTGCACCTGCTGAGATGTTCAAGGTGGGCCAGGCTGGAGGGGAGGGAGGGCCAGCTTCCTGAACCCCTGTTGAGAGTGAACAGTATCCTTTGTTTTCGCTAGAGCTCCACGGGGCTTCAGTGGTTCTTTCTCCACTTTTTTTCCTGCTCAGCAGCCAATACTCATCCTTGGTTGCACAGAACTGGTCAAGCTGTATCTTTAGGTCTTATTTTCTCACGTATTAAAACAGCATGAGCACATATATATATATATATATATATATAATGAATATTTTTAAACTTCAGCTTCTAGCATACTGCAATTTACTTTGAATCCAGCAAAGATTTTGGCACAGGTTTAGCCTGGTGTCATGTGGAATTATTTACTGACTTCCACAATAACTTAGTCAGTGTTTGTTAGAATTGGGCTTTGTAGAGGGTAGTTGAAAGGATGCTGCTGCAGGAGGCAGCAGACCTGGGTTCTGGTTTTGTCCCAGCCCTCAGCTTGGCATCAGGGCGGGTTCTGCTCCCAGGTGCATTCATTTGTTCCTCATTTCTTAATCAAGTTAGTATTGCAGTATCCTAAGTGCTGTGATCTTCTATAAAACTAAAGGATTGCCCTAGACATTTAACTAGCTGTAAGTCTGCAGTTCTGGAGAAAAATACTACTATATTTGTAGATGCAGGACTTCTTTTAAAGCCAAAATTGGGTGCTCTTACTTCAGAGTCGACATGAATCCTGGTTTCTTTTCTACCTGATACAAACTGCAGAGGGTCCTGCCGGTGTTCATGACATGTTAAGTCTCAGTAGAAGTCATTTCCTTTCACACACATTACCACCTTGAGCAGTAAGAAGGAAGCCACAGTGGCTCGTTTTATAGCTCCTGAGACCTCCTTAACTATTGAGTTTCACCTCTGACATGTTTATTCTTACCGCCTTCTGGACACAGGGTAATGCTGATACCGACTTTGTGCTTCTTTCTAGTGGCAGTATGGAGCCGGCCTTTCACAGAGGAGACCTTCTGTTCCTCACAAATTTCCGGGAAGACCCAATCAGAGCTGGTGAAATAGTTGTTTTTAAAGTTGAAGGACGAGACATTCCAATAGTTCACAGAGTAATCAAAGTTCACGAAAAGTAAAGAGGTTTTACTTCTTTCTGGTTTTGTTTTGTAAATTTTTGGTAGATTCATGGCCAATTAGAAACTCTCGTAAAAGCACTAGATTATGTCCTGAGTTCTGCTACTGACTCACTAGGTGACTTTGAACCAGCTGCTTAACTCTTTCTGTGGGATGGGAGTTGTCATAGTTAAACCCATAGTAACTCACAGAGTGATGATGAGAATTAAACGAACTAATGTTTACTAAAGCAATTAGGAAACTTAAATTGCTGCACAAATTTAAGGTGTGATATATTATGACATGTTAGTTATTTGAAGGAGCTCAAAGAAAATCAAATCACATTGCAACAGAGGATGGTTTTCATATGAAAATTATTTTCTGAAATGCAAAAAAAACCTAGCGGTTTTTCTATGTCACTTGGGCCAAAGTGGCATTCTCAGCAGTCATATTAGTCCTGGATGGATAAAAATTCCTTTTCCCAACTCATCTCACGATTTGGTCATTGCATATTCTGCATTAATTTTCCACCGCCTCATCCCCCACTCCCCAAACAGCCTTGCTGTTAATACCAGCCATGACTTGCTTATTAAGACCCTTTCCTGGAACCAGAAACATTTACTTCTTGCTCAAATATATAAAGTTCCCATGAGAGAGTACTTGGCATGCTTAGTAAAAATGTTACATTTCATATACTTGGTTATTCATTTACCTTTATGCAGCTTAGTATAGATGTGTATCTGTATGAGTCATAGAATTAAATTCAGGTATGCATATGTATGTTTTTAAATAATGGAGTATTTCTCACTCTGTATGTGTGTGTGTGTTTGAGTTCGAGAGGGAGAGAGACAGGCAACTATTTGTACATATCTGGTAATAGATTCCCATTCCATTCACTGCTTCTGTTTTTGAGATGGAGTCTTGCTCTGTCACCCAGGCTGGGGTGCAATGGCCGGATCTATGCTCACTGCAGCTTCTGCCTCCCGGATTCAAGTGATTCTCCTGCCTCAGCCTCCCGAGTAACTGAGACTACAAGCATGCACCACCATCCCTGGCTAATTTTTCTTTTTTTGAGACAGATCCTCACTCTTGTCTCCCAGGCTGGAGTGCATTGACATGATCTCAGCTCACTGCAACCTCTGCCTCCCGGGTTCAAGCAATTCTCCTGCATCAGCTTCCCAAGTAGCTGGAATTACAGGCATGCACCGCCACACCTGACTAATTTTTGTATTTTTAGTAGAGACAGGGTTTCACCATGTTGGCCATGCTGGTCTTGAACTCCTGACCTCAGGTGATCGCCCACGTTGGCCTCCCAAAGTGCTGGTATCATAGGCGTGAACTACTGCATCCACCCGTTTACTGCTTCTTCACGGTATACCCTACAGATATTGATACTTAAAGTATTGACTTTGCTCTAAATATGAGAACAATTCAGTTTCAACCTGTGCACATACACTGGTCCTTTACTAATGGTTACTTGAGGCCTGCCTGTTAGATTCCTGAGGAAGAAGCATGCTCAGTCATGATGTGACAGTACTCACACTCATTTACAGTTAATTTCTAAAGATAATCAGTTGTTCCAAGTTGAGGAAATGATGATTATTTGCTCTAATTTGCATGAATTATAAGAGACTGTCAGGATTTTTATCTTCTTGATTTCATTTTTAACCATGGTTGCAAATCAGCTTGCCCTTCTTGATATGGTTTCAAATCTTTGGGGGCTTTTGGCATTTTATCTCGTTATAATAGTGCATTCTTTTTTCATTTGTCTTATTGAAACAAGACCCTCTATACAGCTCTATTTTACCACCGTATTATGTTTCTAGAGTCAAGGCTATCTGAGCACCAGTTTAGAATGCTTAAAGTGAATCCCACGTCTCTCTAACACACTGGTTTTATGCCATTTGTGATTCTTGTTTCTTTACAAATTAGACTTTATACCACCGTGATCAGTGGTGAAGTAACAAATTCTTCAGTTGGCAAGGAAAAGTAAATCTAAGGACAGCTTAGAGCACACTTGCATTTAAATTACTTTGTGCTCAAATCTGTCTGATCTAGGATCAAGTTTATGTCTAGAGTGAAGAGGAATATAATCCATGTTAACAAATTGGTCCATGAGGCCGGGCGTAGTGGCTTATGCCTGTAATCACCGCACTTTGGGAAGCCGAGGCGGGTGAATCACTTGAGGTCAGGAGTTCTAGACCAGCTTGGCCAACACAGTGAACCCCATCACTACTAAAAATACAAAAATTAGCTGTGTGTAGTGGTGCATGCCTGTAATCCCAGCTACTCAGAGGCTGAGGCAGGAGAATTGCTTGAACATGGGAGGCACAGGTTGCGGTGAGCTGAGATCATGTCATTGCACTCCAGCTTGGGAGTTTGAGACTCCATCTCAAACAAACAAACAAACAAAAAACCAAATTGTTTTATGAGCTCCAGGGAATGAAAACAGTTTAAGTCCAACACAGGTTGTTAAACCAGCTTCATGTCCTGACTTCTGACCTATTCTGACTTGAAGTGAATGACTGAAGTGAGCCTGGAAAAGCTCCTTGTCAGCAGCCTTTTGGTGTATTGTGAATCTGGACTTGAAAGAATTGCACAGTGGTGATTCACATGATTTTGCCCACTGATCAGTGACACTGATACACTTGTTTTCGATTTAAAAACGTTAGGTACTAGTTTATTCTTCATTCCCAGAAGTCATGTGGCGAGAAGGAATTCTTCATTGCCCTTGTGCTTGGTCATGCTTTTTGTTGTCAAAGTTACTTGAATGTTTTGGAACGTAAGTCTGCAAGATTGTCATTAGATCTGTGCTTCAGTTGAATGGCTGTCTGTAAGCAGTCATCTTAGACTACAGGAAGGTCAAGTTGTCTTTGCCTGCTTTTCTGAATGCTCCTGTCTAACAGTAAAGTCTTGGGTAAACTAATATTTCTGTAAATGATGCTGTGCTGAAAATAATTTTTGAGAGGATATTATTTTGCTTTCCAGAGATAATGGAGACATCAAGTTTCTGACTAAAGGAGATAATAATGAAGTTGATGATAGAGGCTTGTACAAAGAAGGCCAGAACTGGCTGGAAAAGAAGGACGTGGTGGGAAGAGCAAGAGGGTGAGGATTCACCTTTATGCTATATGACGTTTCCGAAAAACGTTTAGAAATGAAGAAACTAAACGGATAGGCTAATAGAGTTGTTAATTACAAATAAGACATATTAGGAGCATTCTAAGCAGTTCTAGTTTATCCTGTAAAGATTAAATACAACTTAGAATTTCCTAAAGACCTAAAATCTGAGACAACTCAATTATATTACCTATATGCTGGGTTCAAATCTGCTTAAAAATAAATCCAGCCAGGCACAGTGGCTCACACCTGTAATCACAGCACCTTTGGGAGGCCGAGGCAGGAGGATCACTTGAGCCTAAGAGTTCAAGACCAGCCTGATTAACATAGGGAGACCCCATCTCTATTCATAAAAATTAAAATTTGGGGCCGGGCGCAGTGGCTCACGCCTGTAATCCCAGCACTTTTGGAAGCCGAGGCAGGCGGATCACGAGGTCAGGATATGGAGACCATCCTGGTCAACATGGTGAAACCCCGTCTCTACTAAAAATACAAAATAATTAGCTGGGCGTGGTGGCGCATGCCTGTAGCCCAGCTACTCTGGAGGCTGAGGCAGGAGAATTGCTTGAACCTGGGAGGTGGAGATTGCAGTGAGCAGAGATCACACCACTGCACTACAGCCTGGGTGACAGTGTGAGACTCTGTCCCCCCAAAAAAAAAAACAGAAAAAAAAGAAACTATCTTTAATTAGCTTTGATGTATAATCTTACTAGATTGTTAGTATTCAGGTTTTTTGTGTAGGTTTCAAATTGTTATGGAAATATATCACTACTTAAAATATGTACTGTTTACCTCTTAGAAACAAAGCCTTGACTGGGCACAGTGGCTCATGCCTGTAATCCCAGCACTTTGGGAGGTCAAGTTGGGTGGATCATGAGGTCAGGAGATCGAGACCATCCTGGCCAACATGGTCTTTATTAAAAATACAAAAATTAGCTAGGCATGGTGACACGCATCTGTAGTCCCCGCTATTCAGGAGGCTGAGGCAGGAGAATCGCGCCACTGCACTCCAGCCTGGGCGACGGTGCGAGACTGTCTCAAAAAAAAAAATTTTGTTTGGAAAAATGAATAAAAATAAATCCTCACTGAGAGATTAGTTGTTTGTGGATTTTAAATAACCATTACAAGAAAGTCTCCCAGAGATAACCATTGTTTAACATTTCAGGGAATGCTGTAGATACTCTCAGGGCTGGTATAGATGTATGTTATGCATATATATAATTTTACTTAGAATTTGATTGTTTTTCACCCAAAAAGAAGTTGGAAATAGCTTTTCATGTCAAATCTACATCTGTATCTTTTTACGTGGCTACAAGCTGTTTTATTGCAAATCATAATTTATTTAACCAATCCCCTTTTGGTGGGCGTATAGATTATTTTCTGTTTTTCAGAACTAAAAACATTTCTGTGATACATCTTTTAGTATTCATCTTTGTATAGTTGTCTAGCAGAGAGTTCTGCTTCTGACTGACACAGCAGAGAATGTATCCTTATTAAAAACCAAAAAAGGGAATTATTCCCCTCTCTTGACAACCCTTTTTGTGTTTAACAGTTGTTAGAAATGTTTTTTATGTTACCTAAATCTCACCAGCTTCTTAAGGCCGAAAAGACTGGCTACCATTTTGTAAGATTTAGCGTTGTTAATCAGATCATGGCTTAAGGCTTCTTCCTACTCCTTTAATCATTTTTCTTTGTTGCATTTTCACTTGAATATCTCCAGAGGGACCAGGAGGGCTTCCAGCTAGTCCGTCCTGTCTTTCCAGATGCTCTGGTGAAAGGTTTTGGATGAGAGAGAGGCTGGAGCTACCGATTTATGAAAGACTGGAGGGTACTATGGGTGTGCTGCCTTGTTTCCCATTAGCAGAGATGACTGAGGCTGGGTCAATCTGATTACATGTTTCTGTTAATTTCGTCAGCATAATCATTGGCTGGTTTATGCACTGAACCTCCTCTCTCTGGGATCATAATCATGTTTGAGTATAAGTTATGGTATTCACATTTGTATTTGCCACCCAGTGCACTTATGTGTTATATCTGAAAAGCACTGGGAAATGAAAATAACTATTTGCATTACAAACTCATTATCCATGTGCTTTGAAAGCTTTATCTAACAGCAGTTTTTATATAGGCTACCTGAATCTTCTAAGTAAGAACTAGATTTGTGAAAGTTGCCTGTTCTTTTTGTACAAGTGGCTCAACTATGTTAACTGTAGCAAGTGAAGACAAGCAGCATCACTATCTCAACTCAAGCGCCTACTTACAAAACTTGTCCTGGCTGCCGGTGCTGACGCTCCTTACTAATAAAGCTGTTTAAGACAGGGCTGGATACATCCTTACAGCCCTGGTCAGAGGCACTCCCATGTATGATTCATTTCCCAAGACTGATTTATCTACTGTTTTCAGATGTTGCCATCATCACGTTATAAATAATTTTTTACATTTCTTGCTTTTTATCCCACAATTTTTAGGTTTTTACCCTATGTTGGTATGGTCACCATAATAATGAATGACTATCCAAAATTCAAGGTAGGAATTTATGTGTGCCTATATTTATTAACTTAAATATGAGAGCTTTTACTTGTACAACTATACAGAGGCAGTCTTCTTAAAACATGTTGCCATTAATTTGCCTGCAGAATATCTGTAGTTAACTGCGAATTAATGTAGTCATTTAAAGTGGCAACACTTAAATTATTTAAAATAGCTACTTACCCCTTGTGTGTTCAGTGTTCTAAAATGCATTTATCTAAATGTTGCTTTTTATTATGGAAAATTTCATACGTACATAATAGTGTCATAAACCACTAATGCTTACCTCTCAACTTCAACAAAAATGGAACCTATCTATCAATCTATTTTTTTTTTCTTGAGACGGAGTCTCGCTCTGTCACTCGGGCTGGAGTGCAGTGGCACAATCTTGGCTCACCACAACCTTCGCGTCCTGGGTTCAAGTAATTCTCCTGCCTCAGCCTCCTGAGTAGCTAGGATTACAGGCACCCGCCACCACACCCAGCTCATTTTTGTATTTTTAGTAGAGACAGGGTTTTGCCATGTTGACCAGGCTGGTCTTGAACTCCTGACCTCAGGTGATCCACCTGCCTTGGCCTCCCAGAGTGCTGGGATTATAGGCATGTATCTATCTATCTATCTATCTATCTATCTATCTATATATTTAAATCACTTGAAAAACAGTGGGAAACTTGTACAGGAGTAAGGACTGCATTTGCTGTTTGTTGTCTAATCTTTAGTCCATCAGTATATTTTTGGATTTTTGACCATATGTGGCATTGAACAGCTCATTTAGAGAACAAGGCATGGCGGGGAGGAGGTCATCTTTTGATTCTGTCCTCAGCCCAGTGTTTAACAGACTTCATCTGAATACATTTACAGACCAAATTTATTTGTAGACCTCACAGTGATTTTCCATTGTGTTTTCTTTACAGTATGCTCTTTTGGCTGTAATGGGTGCATATGTGTTACTAAAACGTGAATCCTAAAATGAGAAGCAGTTCCTGGGACAGATTGAAATGAATTCTGTTGAAAAAGAGAAAAACTAATATATGTGAGATGTTCCATTTTCTATATAAAAGGGAACAGTGTGGAGATGTTTTTGTCTTGTCCAAATAAAAGATTCATCAGTAAAGATGGCTTTCTTTTGTGGACTCTGATTTGAATCTGCTCAATCTCTCTGCCAATTGTATGAGACTCTACGCTGAGTAGGAGGGTCTGCACCACTTCAAGAACCAGGCAGGCTGTGTAGGGCCTGGCCTGCTAGTGGGGCAAGGTATGGTCCACATGTATAGTTGTATGTCTGAATTTCAAAAGTAAAATGCTTAATATAATGATGCTGCTGGGGGGACAAAGAGGCCCTTAAAAGGAGATCGTTTCTTATTAAAGTGTAATCTGAGAAACTGAGAGAGCCTAAAACTTTTGAGAAGGAAAGTATGTCATCTGTTTTGTTTTGTGGTATGATGTATCTTGAGATAGTTTGTTAAATTATTTGAAAAGTGTTTAATAAATTATTAAAAACAGTGCATACCCCTTTGAAAAATTACAGAAACTCCAGAAGGGTAAAAGGTTGAAAATTAATTGCAAACACTACAAAAGGTCTCTTTCCTCAGTTTTCCCTTTCTACTTCCCAGGGATATCCACCATGAAATTAGATATTTGCATGATATATAGTCCTGCAGAGAAAACAGACCCTCTTTCAAGTATTTATCAAGCACTTGTATCCCAGCCGTTGTCTCACGTGCTGGAGGTGCGAAGTCCCAGCCCTGATGGAGCGCACGCTAGAGTAAGACGACCAGATAACACACAAGTCTGTGGTTTCAGGTACTGGTCATTGCTGTGAAGAAAGATAAAGCACGTGGAGCAGATAGAGGGTGACAGAGGACACTGCTTTTCAGATGGAAGTCAGGGGAGACCTCTCTGAGGAGGTGACATTAAGCAGAGTTCAAAGAAATGAGAGGGAGAGAAGCACGTAAATCTGAGCAAGTGCGTTGTAGCCAAGTGGGGACAGCAAGTGCAGACGCCCAGAGGACGGAGGTGGTGGGCAGGAGGGTTCTCCTCACGCTTTGAGGAGGACACAGCCAGCTGTCCTGTTCACTGCTGATGCAGACTCAAGAGGTTTGGGGTGAGCCTGACTTTCCGCACTCCTAACATGCTCCCCGACAGCGCTCATGCTGCTGCTGCCCAGACCACACTTTGCATAGTGAAATGTTAGAGGAATCAAAAGGAGCCCAGTGACTTTTTAAAATATACTCTTCCGTTTTACCAAAATGTTCCCTTTTCACCAAACACGAGTGATATCGACATCCTTTCAGTCAGGACTGACCAACCTACCTCATTTTTTAAAGTTTGTTCAATTCTGATCTAAGAATTTAGAAGGCCTGCAAGTCACTTAACCACCTATGTGGCCTAGAGCAAGTTACTTAACTTCCCTCAGCCTCAGATGGAGGATAAGACCTGCACTTTCCAAACGGGGCTGTCATGAGTAATAAGCCACATGGCCCTTCACGTGTCCGTAGTATCCACTCAACAGACGTTCCCCATTGTTGCCCATGGTTTCCCTTTCAGTGTAAACCTGTGCCACACCTGTATGGTTACTTTTCCTGAGTGAGCGCCTGGCTTGTAAGGACCAGCAGGAGTGATCTGTTGAGGGCAGCTTGCCCTTTGATCCTTTCTCTCTACTGAAATAGGCTATTGCAACAATAATGGACCTTATCCTGTTGAAATCAGCAAAATGAAAGAAAAAAAGATTTACGGAATACTTTCTAAAAACATTATTCTCCTGTGCCCTTCAATACATTGTTTTCTTAAGAAAAATGGATTTTTCTTCCCTTACCTACAAGTGGTATTTTAAAATGTTGGGTCAAAACTGTATTATCATGTTCTTGGGATTCTGTAGTTAAAAAAAAACAAAACAACTCTTATCATGGCTAAGGTTTTTGGTAATTCTTTGAACATGCCTGACATTCTGAAATGAACTTTACAAAGACACCTAAGAATACTGATGGGGCTCAGCCAGTGCCATTGAATTGTGGATTTTAGCGACAAAGATGTCTTTTGACCTCCCTGATGCTGTTGGTCCTTATAAAATGGGAGTAATGGAAATTAATGTTGGATTGAAGTTCTTTTATCTGGGGGTCTCAGTTGTAGCCTCAGTGTCTGGAACATATCAACACAAACCAAGGATGTGTCTGAGCAGACAGAATTAGCAAGCTGCTTGGAGTTTATTCATCAGGTAGAACCTTTTTTTTTTTTTTTTTTTGTTACGGAGTCTCTTTTACCAGGATGGAGTGCAGTGGCTCGCTGCAATCTCCACCTCCTGGGTTCAAGCGATTCTCCAACCTCAGCCTCCTGAGTAGACGAGACTACAGGCATTTGCCACCATGCCTAGCCAATTTTTGTATTTTTAGTGGAGATGGGGTTTCACCATGTTGGCCAGGATGGTCTCGATCTCTTGACCTCGTGATCCGCCCACCTCGGCCTCCCAAAGTGCTGGGATTACAGGCATGAACCACTGCATCCAACTGAGGTAGAACCTCTTATTGGGAGCTTTTCGATGTTCATGTGACACATTTCTCACGTGGTTCTGCAACTGCTTTTCTACCTTGCAACAGCTTAGAAGCATCAGAGTAGAGGGTTTCTGGTAGACAACGGCCAGACAGGTAACACCCACTGAGAAGGAAGAACAGAAACTATACAAAACAGATGCAAGGATTTTAGGATGCTGCCTGGTATAGGGACAATCCACAAAGGTGACACTATGCTATAAGAAGACAGGAGGAAGTTAAATGGCGTTTACCATACTGCATTTAAGATCAATTTAGGTTTTCGTCCAGACTGGAAAGTTCCTACTATGGAGTAGGGTAAGCTTCAGTTTTGTCAAGAGGTGAGTGGTGGAACCTCTGATTGATTTCCTAAGCAACAGGCCTGAGACCTACTCTTCTACCCCTTTACCCTTCAACAATTAATATGTTAACATTATGCAAATGCTGGAGAAACAGCTTCTGCACACATGCACAAACACTCCAACAGCCAGACTGTGGACACTAAACCACCCCTCTGTTGAGATTCTGGACCCCCCACTGTCCCAGCAAATCTGGGCAAATGAAGCATGGCTGGGAAGAGGAGGACGCCTAACCTTTCTAAGCTAGCAAGGCAGGAGACTTTCTGAATTAGAGGAGGCAAACCTGGACATCTGCTCTTTAAAGAAATCTACCTAAGTGACTCGTGGTCAGAACTGAGGACCACCAAGAAACAGACATAGTAGTTGAGAATAAATGTGATTAGGATGCTTGACTGTGCGTATCTTCCTTCTCGGCTTCATGAAGTTATTTTCAGATTGCATAAGAAAAAACCAGAAACACACTGCATCTATGTGTCATCCTTTCGCCACCATTTCCCCCACTAAGATGATGCCAACCTCTCTGAATGGTCACTTGATTTCTAGGTGAGACCTCATCTTACAAAAATAGCCTTTGGCCCAGGGCCCTGGGCAATGAATTTAGTCCCATCCTGAGATTCTGGGCTGAGATCCATCCTTCACCACCTGTGTTCATTAGGTTCTCTTCATTTCAAACGAGGAGTATGGGGTGGGGTAGGATAGAAGGAGGGCTTGGGAGTCACACTGTGGTTTAAGCCCTGCCTTCACCTACCACATAGGGAATCTGTAACAAATTCAGACTCAGTTTCCCTATCTCCAGAATTAGCATCAGGGCAGGTCAAGAGTTTATTGGATGCCTGGATTTAATCAAATAGAGATTTACTATTTCTTCTTCAAGATCACTTGAGTTTGAATCTTAGAATTAATTAAAGCCTCCCAATCCTCTTGAACACTCCCTCCCTATTGTCTTTGGCCATGAAATTCTACCCATATTTTCTCTGAATTTTAAATCTGCTTGCCTAGATTGTTGCAGACATATCCTATGACAGGGACATTTTTTCCTGGAGACCTTGCTTTTAGCTGCATGAACTTCAGGACGGTGCAGGGGAACAGAAACCCCTTTTACACTGAGTCTCGGTTCTGCACCAGTTCTGTGCCAGTAGGGGAAGGAACTCTTCCCTACACGTGTGCTGTGGCCAGGCCTTCTTTTGTAGGCTCCCCTCTGGCCTTCCTCTCTTCTTCAGTTCATCATCCAAACACTCTCCATGTGCCTCCTCTCAGGTTTAGTGACATCCCTACTAGTGTTTAGCTTCTGCCATACTGCAGGATATTTTCTTTAATAGGCTTTATTTTTGAGAGCAGTTTTAGGTTCACAGCAAAATTGAATGGAAAGTAATGAGGTTTCCCATGTGCCCCCCACCCCTACACGGTCACAGCCTCTACTACTATTTTATCACCTCACTAGAATGATTCATTTGTTAGAATCAATGAACCTACACTGCTGCATCATTACCACCCAAAGTTCAGACTAACGCTGAGATCCACTCTTGGTACCGCACATTCTATGGATTGGGACAAATGTGTAATGACATCTATTTTCCATCATAGCACCATATAGAATAGTGTCTGGCCCTAAGAAATTCCCTATGCTTCACCTATTCAGCCCTCTCTACCTTCAACCACTGATCATTTTACTGTCTCCACACTTTTTCCTTTTCCAGTATGTCATATAGTTGGAATCACGGTATGTAGCCTTTTCACGTAGGCTTTTTTTTTCTCACTTAGTAATATACACTGAAGTTTTCTCTATGTCTTTTTTCTTTCTTTCTTTCTTTCCTTCCTTTTTTTTTTTTTTTTTTTTTTTTGAGGCAGAGTCTTGCTCTGTTGCCCAGGCTGGAGTGCAATGGCGCAATCTCGGCTCACTGCAACCTCTGCCTCCCAGATTCAAGCGATTCTCCTGCCTCAGTCTCCCAAGTAGCTGGGATTACAGGCACCCGCCACCACGCCTGGCTAATTTTTGTATTTTTAGTAGAGACAGGGTTTCATCATGTTGGCCAGATTGGTCTCTGACTCCTGAACTCAGCCTCCCAAAGTGCCGGGATTACATATGTCAGCCACCACGCCCAGCCAGTTTTCTGTATGTCTTTTCATGTTTTAATAGCTCATTTCTTTTTAGTGCTGAATAATATTCCATTGTCTGGGGGCACCACAGTTTATCCATTTACCTTCTGAAAGAAATCTTGATTGCTTCTAAGTTTTGACAATTATGATTAAAACTGCTATAAACAACCACGTGCAGGTTTTGTATGGACATCAGTTTTTAGACTCACTTGCGGAAATACCAAGAAACAATCCATGACTGGTGGATCATATGGGGACTGTGTTTAGTTTTGTAAGAAACTACCACACCGTCTTCCCAAGTGACTGTACCATTTTACATTCCCACCAGCTATGAATCTATCAGTTTTTGCTGCTCTACATCCTCTCTATAATTTGGTGTTCTCAGTGTTTTGGATTTTGGCCATTCTAAGAGGTATGTAGTGGTATCACATTGTTTTAATTTGCAATTCCCTAATGACATATGATATTGAACATCTTTTCATATTTATTTGCCATCTGTATATCTTCTTTGGTGAGGTGTTTGTTCGCATCTTTTGCCCTTTTTTTTTTGAGACAGACTCTCACTCAGGCTGGAGAGCAGTGCTATGGTGTTGGCTCACTGCAACCTCCGCCTCCTGGGTTCAAGTGACTCTCCTGCCTCAGCCTCCCGAGTAGCTGGGATTACAGGCACCCACCACTACACCCGGCTAATTTTTTTTTTTCAAGTAGAGACAGGGTTTCGCCATATTGGCCACGCTGGCCTCGAGCCCCTGATCTCAAATGATCTGCCTGCCTCAGCCTCCCAAACTGCTGGGATTATAGGCATAAGCATGCCTGGCCCCATTTTTAAACTGGGTTATTTTCTTACTGTTGGCTTTTAAGAGTTCCTAGTATATTTGGAATAATAGTCCTTTTTCATATGTGTCTTTTGCATGTATATTCTCCCAGTCTGTTGTTAAGCTCATTCTCTTAACATTATCTTTCGCAGGGCAGAGGTTTTTAATTTTAATGGAGTCCTGCTTACCGATTATCTCTTTAGTGGATTATACCTTTAGGGTTATATCTAAAAAGTCATCACCATGTCCAAGGTTATCTAGATTTTCTCCTATGTTATCTTCTAGGAGTTTTATAGTTTTGTGTTTTACATTTAGGACTGTGATCTATTTTGAGTTAGTTTTAATAGGTATAAGATCTGTGTCTAGATTAAATGTTTCTGCATGTGGATCTCTAGTTCTTCCAACGTCATTTGTTGAAGAGACTATCTTTTCACTGTATCGATTTTGCTCCTTTGTTAAAGATCAGTTGGTTATATTTATGTGGATTTCTGGGCTGTCTATTCTGTTCTATTGATCAATTTGTCCATTCTTTTTACCAATACTACCCCATCTTGATTACTATAGCTTTATAGCAAGTCCTGAAGTCAGGTGGTGGTAATCTTCCAGCTTGGTTTTTTCCTTAAATATTTTATTGGCTATTCTAGGTCTTTTGCCTCTCTCTATAAACATTAGAATTCGTTTGTCTATACCCATATCATAGCATTTATTTATTTAGGAAGTTTTGCTCTTGTTGCCCAGGCTGGAGTGGAATGGTGCGATCTTGGTGCACCACAACCTCTGCCTCCTGGGTTCAAGTGATTCTCCTGCCTCAGCCTCACGAGTAGCTGGGATTACAGGCGTGTGCCACTGCTCCCAGCCAATTTTGTATTTTTAGTACAGACGAGGTTTCTCCATGTTGGTCAGGCTGGTCTCAAACTCCCGACCTCAGGTAATCCACCTGCCTTGGCCTCCCAAAATGTTGGGATCACAGGCATGAGCCACTGCACCCAGCCCATCGTAACATTTTTATTAAGTGTTTATGTCTGGAGAAAACATGCAGTCTTCCATTGCCATATTCCTTTTAAGTCTCATTTTTCAAGCCCATCTATGAGGTAGAATTCCTCTCCTTTTAAAAAATCTCAGTGTAATTTTTATCTGTTTTCCCTGATTTGTTCAATGGTATAGGAACACCTGTGTTTCTTCCTCCCTCTGAGAATTATTGGGAGCTTCCTCTGTTATTTTTCTGCTTCACTGGACATGCGTGATATCCTTTATAGCATCTGGTTAATTTCTTGTGTCTGGGTGTACCTTCCCCCTCCCTCTTGGTTATCAGTTTCAAGCTCTCTTGATTTGATCAGTGGATTTAAAGGCAGATGGATTGATTTTGACTTCTCACTAAGGAAGGAACAGAGCCTAACAGAATCAGCCTGCCATTTAGAGCTCCTCCTACCTGGTAGCACAGGAACAGTCAATTGCCGCTCAATAGTGGATGAAAGATACAAAGGGAGCCCTGTGATTCATTCTCAAATTTCACAAATCATCCTTAAGATGGTACATTTTAGTCCCTCATTCCTCATGGTCCCACTTCATTCATTGTTCATAGGCCAGATGCCTTTTCAATTAACATGGGAAACAAACATGAAAAAGAGCATTGAAATATTATTTTTCCTATTTGTATCCCTAAAGTGTTATGTTTTCTGCTCTTAGTTTTAATGGCTAAGCGAATAAAGAAAGTGCTGTGAAATATATTTTAAACCGAACAATGGCCCATACAAAAGCTTCCTGACACTTGCGTAGAAAGTCATAGTCTACAAAGGACTGGCTTCTTATTTGCTCCCTAGCCATCAGGAGCAAGGTGGGTTGCTGCACTAAAAGGCATTGAAAGGAATCTCAGCTGTAAGAAACTAAGTGGAAAAACATTTCCCATAAAAAATGCCCTCTCCTGTGTTTTTAAATTTTCTTTCCTTTATTTTCTTGTTTGAGATGGAGTCTCATTCTATCACCCAGGCTGGAGTGCAGTGGCACGATCTCTGCTCACTGCAACCTCTACCTCCTGGCTTCAATAATTTCTGCCTCAGCCTCCCGAGTAGCTGGGACTACGGGTATCCACCACCACACCCGGCTCATTTTTGTATTTTTAGTAGAGATGGGGTTTCATCATGTTGGCCAGGATGGTCTTGAACTTTTGACCTCAGGTAATCCACCCACCTTTGGCTCCGAACATGTTGGGATTACAGGCATGAAGCACCATACCCGGGTTTAAATTTTCTCCTCTTCGCTTTGCTTCACTTCTCTTCACTTCGCTTCTCTTCTCTTCCTCTTCTCTTTTTTTGAGACCAAGTTTCACTCTGTTGCCCAGGCTGAGTGCAGTGGCATGATCTTGGCTCACTGCAACCTCCACCTCCCGGTTCGAGCAATTCTGTGCCTCGGCCTCCTGAATAGCTGGAGGTTGATAGACCATATAGGTGTGCACCACCACACCCAGCTAATTTTTGTATTTTTAGTAGAGATGGGGTTTTATCATGTTGGCCAGGCTGGTCTCGAACTCCTGACTTCAGGTGATCCACCTGCTTTGGCCTCCCAAAGTGCTGGGATTACAGGCGTGAGCCTCTGCACCTGGCCTAAATTTTATTTTCAAAGAGCTTCTTCAGTCTGTTGCTTCCAAGATGATGTCTCTGACCACATGCTGCTCATGAGAAGGTATCTCTTCACAATTCTAGACTTTCTCCCAGACTGAGTAAGATCCTTAAGGTGGAAAATTTAGATGAGATGATCCTTATGAAGTCCAAAGAAGTGATGGAACTTCTAGGGAGTTGTGGATGCCTGAGGTTTAATATGTAATGGCTTCTCACTTTCCAAATGCATTTTGATATGGGAATCTGTTAGGTTCAGTTAGCAGAACCACCCAGAACATTCCTCAAGGTATTACACTAGAGAATAACCTGGGATTATCCACAATAGTTTCCTGTTTCTTAGAAGCAAAGGAGACAGAACTCTGCGGAGCGCCAACATTGAAAGGGTGAATGGAGAAGTCTACAAAGGAGCATGACAAAAATGGCTGAACTGTAGGAGGAATCCAGGACACAGGAGTGATATGGACTCCTCCCACATAGAACCACCAAGGGAGGGAGAGTTCTATGTAGTCGTGTGCTGCCAAGGGATCATGTGAAAAAGAAAAAGCATCTACTACATTCTCACTGGTGACCAGGGTGAGAGTTGGTTTAATGGAGGGGCAGAAGTCAGATTTTGGTGGGGTGAAGAGTGAATGATACCAGAGGCTGATCAGTGTTAACATTTTGTTTTAGCATTATATGCAAGGCACTAAAGCCAGGCAGCAGCCCCCCTGTCCCCCGCCAGCCCTCTAGCCTTGGTTGTTATCCTATACATTACTCATGGCAGCCATTTCCTGTTTTATTTTGATAGCCCAGACACCTGGTGCACTTATCTTACTAAACAAACATATTCGCAAACTGTTAGTGTACTTGGAGTACTGACGTTAATCCAAAGCTTGCATTGTTGTATGACAGACAGCATTCAGGGTTTGGGGAGCAGTCCAAAGGGTTGGATCTTCCCACTCTGGGGTTCTCAGAGAGTTCTGCTTTGCTGACAACTATCATAACTCCCCCAGGGACTGGCTGAAGCGTTCTCATTCATGTGACATTTTGCAGGTGTGTTTTTGCTACTGAGTTACCCCACAGAGCACACAGCAAGGGCCCTCAGACTTTAATGAGCATAAATAACACTAAAAAAATGCAGATTCATCTTTGATGTACATAGATGCAAACATCCTTGACAAAACACTAGCAAACAATTTGATAACACATGAACAATACACCCTAGGCCCTATTCCCAAATATTCTGACAAGGCAGAAGGTCCAGAGCTGCTCATGAAAAAAAAAAAAAATCATTGACGCAAAAGAAGTGGCCTTCACATGTTTGTTTTGTTGTTGTTGTTGTCGTTAGCTAGGGACCAGCAGAGGCTAAATGAGACTGTCTCTAAATCAGGGTCATTTTATAATTATAAAGAGATCAATTCAGCAAGAGCTTGTGACAACTGTAAATATATATGCACCCAACTGGAGCACCCAGATATATGAAACAAATAAGACGAGAGCCAAAAAGAGAGGCAGACACCAGTACAATAACAGGGACTTCACACTCCACTGTCAGCCCTGGAACGACCATCTACACAGAAAACCAGCAAAGAAATATCGAACTTGGTCCACACCACAGACCAACTGAACCTAGTAGACATTTACAGGACATTTTTATCCACAGCTGCAGAATACACATTTTTCTCCTCAGCACATGGAACTTTCTCAAGGTCAGACCATATCATAGGCCCCAAAACGAGTCTGAAATAATTTTTAAAAATTAAAATTATATCAAGTATCTTTTCTGACCACAATGGAATAAAAGTAGAAATCCATAACTAGAGGAACTTTGGAAACCATACAAATACATGGAAATTAAACATGCTTCTGAATGGCCATTGGTCAAGAAATAAAAAAGGTCATTTAAAATTTCTCTGAAACAAATGGAAATGGAAACACAACATACCCAAACCTGTGATACAGCAAAAGCAATATAAAGAGGAACATTTATAGCAATAAACACCTACATCAAAAATATAGAAAGGCTTCAAATAAATAACCTAACGAGAAAAGGAAGAGCAAACCAAAGGCAAAATTACTAGAAAAATTTATGATCAGAGCAGAAATAAAACAACGGAGGCTAAAGGAAATTACAAAAGATCAATGAACAAAATTTTTTTTATTTAAATAGGTACACAAAGTTGTTTGGACTCTTGTGAAGATGGCTTGCGCTGCCACGCAGTTCCCAGCCAACCAGGACAGGTTTATTTGTCTCTATCCTGCTTTACTTGAATAATAAGACCACTGCAGAGGGAAAGTGAATCCCCATAAGTAAGGCTGTTGAAAATTCTACAGCTACAGAGATTCAAGATGTATGTTCAGCAGTTGGACTTAACATATTTCTTGAGAAAAATAAAAGATACCCTAGAGAATGGAATCGTGATGTCCTATACAGAGGCAGAGTCTGGGTCTAGCTCAAACAGGAAGATGGCAGCCTCTGCCTTGTACAGTTTTCCCATCACATAAGTCAGTAATGCTGCATGCAGCAGAAATGATATCTAAACTAAAAACAAGGACACAAGGCCAGGTGCAGTGGCTCACGCCTGTAATCTCAACACTTTGGGAGGCCAAGGCAGGCAGATCACGAGGTCAGGAGTTCAAGACCAGCCTGGCCAACATATTGAAACCCTATCTCTACTAAAAATACAAAAAATTAGCCAGGTGTGGTGGTGGTGGTGGTGTGCGCCTATAATCCCAACTACTCTGGAGGCTGGGGCAGGAGAATCCCATGAACCCAGGAGGTGGAGGTTGCAGTGAGCCGAGATCACGCCACTGTACTCCAGTCTGGGCAGCAATGTGAGACTCCAAGACTCTGTCTCCAAAAAAAAAAAAAAGACACACACAAAAAAAACAGGAGGTGATGACCAAAGTCTTCAACAAGGACAAGGAAGTAAAAACAGGAAAGGAAAGAAAAAGAAGTAACCTAGTATCAGCGTCAAATATGTGGTACTACTATAAGACACATGAATGGAGGTTTCTAATTTATACTGGAGGAGAATGGAAGCTGTTTGTTTGCGTTGTTTAACTGAACTGTGAAGCCTTGTGCCTCTCATCTTTTTCATTGGAGTTGCCAGTGAAACAAATTTACATCAGAAGTTTGCGTCTCACTTTTATGCAGTATAAAAGAATTTTTTAGTCTTTCAATGCAGTTTTTTTTTTGGGAAGAAAGAATATTTTTTAATTGACAATAGACTGTACAATAAGTTGCTTGAAATAAGTTACTTGTTTCAGATAAATGTTAAATAGATTTGAAATTAACATTTTGTCCACCTTTTTAATGAAATAAAATTTGAAATTGAAAAAAGACAGGTAAACAAAATTGGCACACCTTTAGCCACACTAAGAAGAAAAGAGAGATGACCCAAATGAAATTATAGACAAAAGGAGACATTATAACTGTTGCCACAGGAATTCCAAGGATCATCACAGACTATTATGAGCAACTGTATGCCAATACACTGGAAAAAGTAGAAGAAATGGATAAAAGCTCTCAGCAAACTGCACATAGAAAGAATATACCTCAACACGATAAGCGCCGTATTTGACAATCCTACAGCTAGTATCATACTGAACAGGGAAAACTGAAAACCTTCCTTAAGATCTAGAACAAGGAAAGGATGTCCAGTTTCACCACTTTTATTCAACATAGTACTAGACGTCTTAGCCAGAGGAATTAAACAAGAGAAAGAAATAAAGGACATCCAAATTAGAAAGGCAGATATCAAATTATCCTTGTTTCAGATGACACGATATTATATTTAGAAAAACCTAAAGACTCCACCAAAAAAGCTATGAGAAGGGATAAATTCAATAAAATTGCAGGATATGAAATTAACATACAAAAATCAGTAGCATTTCTATACGCCAAGAGTGAATTATCTGTAAAAGAAACCAAGAAAGCGATTCTGTTTACAATAGCTACACATAAAATAAGAGAGCCAGACCCAGGAGACCGTACCTGTAATTCCAGCCACTCAGGAGGCTGAGGCAAAAGGATCGCTTGAGTCAGGAGCTCAACGTTGCAGTTGCCTGCCGTCACCCCACTGTACTCCAGCCTGGGTGACAGAGATCCCCATCTCTAAAAAATAAATAAATAAATAAATAATAATAAAATATCTAGGAATAAACTTAACCAAAGAAGTGAACGATCTCTACAATGAAAACTATAAAACATTGATGAAAGAAATTGAAGAGGACACTGAAAAATGGAAAGGTTCCATGTTCGTGGATTGGAAGAAACAATATTGTTAAAAGTAGCTCATCAAATTGCCAAGAAATGCAGTCTCAGAAAAGGGAGGAACAGAGGGAGGTTAAATTTTCAGAACCTTAAAAAAAAAAAAAAAGGTCAGACTACTAATAGTTCTATGAATATACTGTGTCTGCCACTTCAGATCACATGATTCTGGTGCTTTTATCAGTACCCGTGAACCCTGGACAGTGGATGCAGTCAGAGGCATGGCAGCCACGGTGTCTCTGAAGATGAGATGTGGCTGCCTTGGCCGTCTTCTTTCTCTGCTGTAATCCCAGCTACTTAGGAGGCTGAGGCAAGAGAATTGCTTGAACCAGGAGGTGGAGGTTGCAGTGAGCAGAGATTGTGCCATTGCACTCCAGCTCGGGGGACAATGCAAGACTCTGTCTCAAAAAAAAAAAAAAGAAAAAAAAAGAAAAAGGAAAGAAAATAATGAGGCACATGGCACATACATACACATATGAGTTGTTCTTCCAAATAATGAAAATATAATAAAAACATCATGAGATATTTGTGACTATTTTATGAAGGGTCATGGATAGGTATGAAAGGAGGATACTGCTTTCCATTCTATTGTCTTTTGACCTCTGAGCAGTCTAATTGTACCCATGTACCCAATTTCCTTTTCAGTGGCTTTCTTCCTCTAGCTAGAGGAACTATTTGCTCGGAGGTCAGAGAACATGACAGAATCTTTCTTTGTGTCCCTGAGGATAGCCCAGAACTTTGCCGATGGGCTTCAGGTTGCTAACCTAGGAAATGGAAGATATATTCATACTATGCTGAATCCGTCTCGCTGGTTTTTGGTAGAAAAGAGAAAGTCCTGAGGATGGGGACGAACTCCAGGAAGTTTGCCTTACTTTGCTGGACATTCGGAGGGACTCGCACCATTCCATGGGGGCTCAGAATAACTCCAGGGTAGTAAAACTACAGGCTCTTTGCACATTGGTCCAGGGACCTGGGAACCAACTTGTAGCATAGAGTGGCTCCCAGGGCGATTCCCCACAATTCAGGAACATCAAAGAAATGCTCTCAATTGCCAGACAGCAGGACATCTCAGGCTGTCTTCCTGTGCCCTCTGTAGCTACAAATGTAGGTCTGGTAGAAGAGCAGTCACTGGGGCCACCTCCTTAGGATGACAGCCCAAGTCCCTTCTCTTATGACCAGCATCCTCTGTAGTGAGTTCTTAGCAGCTTCCCACTCAGGCCTTCTTTTTTTTTTTTGAGATGGAGTCTCATTCTCTTGCTCAGGCTAGAGTGCAGTGGCATGATTTTGGCTCACTCTACCTCCCTGGTTCAGGCGATTCTCCTGCCTCAGCCTCCCAAGTAGCTGGGACTAGAGGTGCCCACCACCATGCCCAGCTAATTTTTGTATTTTTAGTAGAGACAGGGTTTCACCATGTTGGCCAGGCTGGTGTCGAACTCCTGACCTTGTGATCTGCCCACCTCAGCCTCCCAAAGTGCTGGAATTACAGGCGTGAGCCACCACACCAGCCCTAGGCCTGCTCTTGAGAACAAAACAAAATGCTTTGTTTCAAGCATGAGAATTCTTAGGCAGCAAAGATGCAACCACCCAGCCTGGGCCCACGTAAGACCATGGCTCCCCTCTCCTCTGCATGTACAAGGTTTCCTTTGCTTAAAGCTCATGGATGCCATCTTTTGAAACTGTGCTTTCACCTATGGGAACAGATACCAGATCAATTCCATGCCAGAGCAATTCTCGTCTTAAAAATGTTTTATCTTCTTGACACTCTAAATTATTAATCGCCAAAGTCTACTATCTGGTAATAGATAGTTTGAAACACACTTTTCCTGGGAGCCCTCTGCAGATCTTTGAAAGCAGCATGTGCAGAATCCTAGATGACTTCAGTACTGAGGGAACACAAGCCACATGCATCTGTGTGACTGCAGCAACCAGCTTCGTTCCTCCAGCAGAAACTTGGAGATTTCTAGATCCTGGGTTCTTGTGTCTTCCATAGCAGCTTCTTGACCCAGATCCTGCTCTCAGACATTCTTTGCTGTTCTTGTTCTTTCTGTCCCACAGCATGTCTGAGGGCTCTTGCTCTGCTTCCTAAGAAAGCCAGGCAGCCCTGGTTCCTAAGAAAACAAGCTCCTTCTGTCTTGTTGAATAAGCAGTAAGAGGGCCTGAAAGATAAAGTCCTCTAGCTTAGCCTGCCTCTGCCCCTTCTCCTTCCAGAAGCACTTCCTAAAATATTTAAGCCACGCGGACATAGGTGGCCTCAGGTCTTAGTCTATTTCAATAAAATTTTTATCACTTTTTTTTTTTTTTGAGCCAGGGTCTCGCTGTTGTCCAGGATGGAGTGTGGTGGCACAATCATAGTTCACTGCACCCTCCAACTCCCTGGCTCAAGCAATCCTCCCACCTCAGCCTCCTAAGTAGCTGGGGCTACAGGTATGCACTACCAGGCCTGGCTAATTTTACAATTTTGTTTTGTGGAGACAGAGTCTCCCTATTTTGCTTTAGGCTGTCTCAGTCCTGATAATTGATATGGGCACAGGGTGTTAAGTCTCAATGCACAGCTGTGACAACCCTGGGTAGATGAGCCTGGAGGTGGAAAGAGTGGGAGAGGGCCTGGGAGGCCATCCCTGGTGTTTGCACCCACGAAGTGCAGTCTAGAGTCTGGGAGGAGGTGGGGGGTGGGGGTGGTGTCAGCTAGAGCCTTCAAAGGATGGGACACTCTCCACATCTGTCCTGTGTGTAACTGTTCATTTATTCCTGACTGTTCATTCACTTGCTCTTTATGTTCTCAGCGTTTGCTAGGGCTGTGGGGATGGATTTGGGGTCGGTCCTAAGAAAAGCCAAAGGAAAAAAAAAATTCTTGGGTACCCGGTCCACCCACCTAGGGATGGCTTTGGGTCCTCACGGGTCCTGTGGGGCTTCCCCAGGTTGCCTCTTCTGGGTCTCATACCTTGAGGGCATAGCTCCCAACCAAAGCAGTTCATTGGAGCTGCTATAGCAATACTACACAACGGTAGATTATAAGCAACAGAAACTCATTTCTCAGCCAGGTACGGTGGCTCATGCCTGTAATCCCAGCACTTTGAAAGGCCAAGCGGGGAGGATCACTTGAGCTCTGGAGTTCAAGACCAGCCTGGGCAACATAGTAATACCCCCTCTTTACAAAAATAAAAAAAAATTAGCCAGGTGTCATGGTATACAGCTGTGGCCCTAGCTACTTGGGAGGCTGAGGTAAGAGGGTTGCTTGATCCGGGGAGGTCAAGGCTGCAGTGAGCCGTGATCACACCAGTGCACTCCAGCCTGGGTGACAGAGTGAGACCCTGTCAGGAAAGAAGAGAGAATAAAAGAAAAAGAAAAAGGAAAGATTGCTCACAGTTCTAGAGGTTAGGATGTCCAAGATCAAGGCGCCAGCAGGCTCGGCGTCTGGTGAGGTGTCTTCCCGATTTATAGATAGCCATCCTCTCCCTGTGTCCTCACAGGGTGGAAGGGGCTGGGGAAGCTCTCTGGATTTCCTTTTACAATGGCACTAATCCCATCCGCGAGGGCTCAATCCTCACGACTTAATCACCTCCCAAAGGCCCCACCTCCTAATACCATCACACTGGGGCTTAGATGTCAACATACGAGTTTGGGGAGACACAGACATTCAGTCTTCAGCAGGTAGGAAGGTTAGCACTTTGGTTCCCACTCATATAAATACCCCTAAGTCAGTGCTTCTCAGAACATCACTGTGCATAGGCATCGCTTGGGGATCTTGTTTAAGTGCAGATTCTGCTTCAGAAGTTCTCGGATAGGGGGTGCGGGGCTGCATTTCCAGTAAGCTCCCAGGTGGTGCTGATGCCATTGGTCAGGGGACCCACGTGAAATAGCAAGGCCCCAGGATGCTATTACCCTCTGGCTTCTCCTCTGGAGGTTTTGGTTTTTCCGTTTGAACCTGCTGGGTCAGACGGCCTCATAGGCAAGGGCACAAGAATGAGAGAAACCTGAGATCCTCACTCGCTGTATTGATTTAGCTCAGAGTCCGCTGAGGCAAAAGCCCAGGTGAAAAGTGTTTCTTCTCCTCGCCGGGTAATAAAGCCATGAGGCTCAGCCACAGAAAATCAACCACGACCTAAGGCAACGTGGAAGGACAGTCTCTCCAGCCTATGCCCAGTCAGGACTACCCTCTGTGCCCATGCTCACCTGATGAGACTGGTATCATCTGCCATGATCGGCCCTTCCACTGCATGCCAGTTCTTATCTTGTTTCCTTGGAGCTCCAGGGGCGCAATCTCTGGGAGTCTGGAGCTGAGAGCGTGCTCACTAATTACATGTATTGGGAGAACGTGGATAAAACAATCGGCTTGAACCTAGCATGCTATATTTCTACTAGCACCAGCCCCAGGACACAGTGTGTCATTTATCGGGAGGTACTAAGCAGGACTTCATATGGAAAACACTCCATGACAGCTACCACTAAAGGAATTCTTCAATTTCATTGCTTCCCCAAACACTGCCTTTCTCAGCTGCTGAGTTTTCCGTCTCTCATCTGCATGAAGTCTCTTCCCCCGGAAATGGGATTAGGTAGGGCCTGGGCAACCCTCCAAGGAAGGCTGAGGCTATTTGCATCTCTAACCACAAGGAAATTACTCCTGACAGTCCAAAGTAAAGGAGAAATATTAAGAATGATGGAGTGATGTTTCTGTACCAGGAGAAAGATGGAAAATTATTAAAAAGTTTTAGAGGCCAGAGCACAGCAGTAAGTTGTAGATTATGAATATATATTTAAAGTCTGCATGAAAGTCAGTGGCCTTTATTCCTCAGACTTTGCAAAAGTATGTTTTCAATGGGCTGTTTCAGAATTTTTTGATTATGATATCTTAACATATGACGTTTCTAATCTCCTTATATTATTGTCCTTCAGAAACACTGGCTCTATCTCCATTTTAAAATTCTACACACAAAAAAAGACAGGTAAGTAACACATTTAGGAATTTATTACCCAGTTTATAAATGGTCCAGATATTTGAGTTTTCCTGACACTGGATTTTGGCTAATGTATGCAAAAGAAGAAGAGTGAAGGGAGATAAAACTTACATCAATATATCTTGTACTTACTTATTAAAAGCTCTGGTGAAAAGCATGTGGACCTCAAAGAATACTGAGGTGACTATTGCTAGTCACCCTGAGGCCCCAGGGTCCTCAGTGATGGATTTAAGGTTTCTTCTCTACCGACTGTTGGTTGATATTTGTGATATACACACATGAGGTTCATTTGCTGAAGCCAAAAACTACTCATGAGTACAACAATAATAAATATTAGTTGAAGTTAAAAAATGAATCTGGGCCAGATGCCGTGACTCATGCCTGTAATCCCAGCACTTTGGGAGGCCGAGGTGGGCAGATCACCTGAGGTTGGGAGTTTGAGACCAGCCTAACCAATATGGAGAAACCCCCTCTCTACTAAAAACACAAAATTAGCTGGGTGTGGTGGTACATGCCTGTAATCCCAGCTACAGGGGAGGCTGAGGCAGGATAATTGCTTGAACCCCGGAGGCAGAGGTTGCGGTGAGCTGAGATCGCACCATTGCACTCCAGCCTGGGCAACAAGAGCGAAACTCCGTCTCAAAAAATAAAAATAAAAAATAAATAAAATGGATCCAGCTGGGTGCAGTGGCTCACCCCTGTAATCCTAGCACTTTGGGAGGCCCAGGTGAGCAGATCACTTGAGGTCAGGAGTTCGAAACCAGCCTGGCCAACATGGTAAAACCCTGTCTTTAGTAAAAATACAAAAAAAAATTAGCCAAGTATGGTGATGGTGGGCACCTATAATCCCAGCTACTTGGGAGACTGAGGCAGGAGAATTGCTTGAACCTGGGAGGCGGAGGTTGCAGTGTGCTGAGATTGCATCACTGCACTCCAGCCTGGGCAACAGGGTGAGACTCTGTCCCAAAAAAAAAAAAAAAAAAAAAGAATCCATCCATAACACCCCAAGTTTTACTGTCCAGTACCAAGGGCTTTTTGATGGTTTTCCTGTGAATTAATTAAAGGTCAGCATGCACTAGAACACTCTTCTGCTCCCTGCAATATGTGAAAGTAATATCTCCCCTCTGTGGGAATTTAAGTAGATTTTTGCTTGCTGAAAGGGTAGCAATGACTTTAATAAACACCAACGCCATTTTTTTTTTTTTTTAGAGATAGGGTCTCACTCTGTTGTCCAGGCTGGAATGCTCACTGCCAGCCTCAAACTCATGGGCTCCAGTGGTCCTCCTGCATCAGGAGCTGTGACTATGGGCATGTGCCACCCATACCCAGCTAATTAAAAAAATTTTTTTTGTAAAGATAAGGTCTGGCTTTGTTGCCCAGACTGTCTTGAACTCCTGGTTTCAAGTCATCCTCCTGCCTCAGCCTTTCAAAGTACTGGGATTATAGGGGTGAGCCACCATGTCTAGTCCAAACTTTTTTTTTTTTTTGAGACGGAGTCTCACACTGTTGGCCAGGCTGGAGTGCAGTGGCGTGATCTCTGCTCACTGCAATCTCCACCTCCTGGGTTCAAGCAATTCTCCTGCCTCAGCCTCCCGAGTAGCTGGGACTACAGGTATGTGCCACCAAGCCCAGCTAATTTTTTTTTAATTTTTAGTAGAGACAAAGTTTCACTATGTTGGCCAGGATGGTCTCTGTCTCCTGACCTAGTGATCCACCCGCGTCAGCCTCCCAAAGTGCTGGGATTACAGGCGTGAACCACCATGCCTGGCCTTCTGGCCCAAACTTTTTTAGACTAATGAATATCTTGCCAAAAGGTGTAAATATTAGAAACATGAATTAATGAACATAATTTAATTTCCTAGTCTTACACAAAGCCCGGTGTCTTTAGCTATGACATTTAAGTAGCTGAAATCAAATATATAATTAAATTCTGTGAGAAAACAAAACAGAAACTCAGATACCTTGGAATATTACACTAAAGATGTTAGCAAATCTCCATCTCATTATAATTGGAGCTGGCCGTTAGGAATGCTTTCCTTCACCTGGGAATACCAGCCGCAAACATAAAATCTCACTTAGGACTACTCCTTCCCTTAAGGATAATTTTTCTCAGCTGTAATGTGGGTCGCATTAGGGAAATCAGGTTAACTTTTGCACAGAGGAGATTAAAGGCTCAGGAGAATGATATACAGGATATATATTTTGATGGAGGGTTGGGAAGATGTATAAAGTGCGCTTGGAGCTGTTGCAATACCATCCTGAGTGTTGGGGAGAGTACCAAAATGCAGAGATGATTGGATGCTGGTGGTGGGAATAATGCTTTGAAGACATTCTGTCTGATAAGCGCCACCTCTGCACCAAACACAAGCAGATGCTTCCATGCGGGGCTCTTGGTTATAGCAGGCAGAGCTAGTCTGGGTTTCTGTTCCTAGGGAACTGCAGGGATTAAGAATGCTATGAGAGGCTGGGTGTGGTGGCTCACACCTGTAACACCAGCACTTTGGGAGGCTGAGGTGGGAAGATCACTTGAGGTCGGGAGTTCGAGACCAGCCTGGCCAACATGGCGAAAAGCCGTCTCTACTAAAAATACAAAAATTAACCAGGCATGGTGGTGTGCACCTGTAATCCCAGTTACTCAGGAGGCTGGGGCACAAGAATCGCTTGAACCAGGAGGTAGAGGTTGCAGTGAGCCAAGATGGTGCTACTGCTTTCTAGCCTGGGCGACAGAGTGAGTGAGATCCTGTCTCAAAAAATTAAAAAATAAGAATGCTATGAGATAGGGAAATGGAACTAGGGTCTCGGCCTGGATGCAAAGCAGGGGTGAGCTTCCCTCAAGTGAATAAAAAGGCTGGAAAAAGCTGTAGCAACAGTTGATTAGGGTTTCGTTTTTTCATCGCTGCATGCCCAGAAAGGGAGGTAGGAAGACATTAACGCAGCCTTTCTCAGAGGACTATAGCTACGCTGCTGCCTGATTCTGTGTCTGACTTTGCAGTATCTCAAGATTTTTATAAAAGCTGGTTCTGGACTGTTTGCCATGGGATGTGGAGGGTTGATTGGGACAGTAGCAGAGCCACCAGAGAGAAGCCTCCTAGCAAAGATGAATCTACAACCCAAAATTTGAAATTTGAACAGGAAAGTAAATATCAGGAAGATCAATTTAATTAACTGACTCCCTTGGAAATTAAAATAATATAACAGAGTTAAAAGGATTTTAAGTCATTATGTTTAAGATAGTTAAAGGCAAATGAAGGAAAACCACCTATAAAAATCAACAATAACTAGGCACAAATAGATGAAAATGAGAAGTGTATGAAAAACAAGGAATTTGAAAGCTAGGAAATAAAAATATCTAATGATAGTTAAAGACTCAAGGGATAGGATAAATTCTAGACTAGATACAGGTAAAAAGATGACTAATAATTAAAGGTAATACTATGTAATGCTCCTGAATGCAGGCCAGAGAAACAAAGAGGGTGGGAAAGAAGAAAAAAGGAACAGACAGACACAAAAGGTAGAGCGAGAGACTATAACATGCATCAATAAATATTCAAGAAAGTACAAAAGAGGAAATTCCAGACAAGCAGTATTTGAAGATTTTATTCCAGAATATTCCAGAACTGAATAAAGCCATGAGCCCACACCATAAAGATATTCTCTATGTACTGAGAAAAGTAAATAAAATCAAATCTTTACCTAGACAAATCTGTGAAACTGAAGAACATCGATGATAGAAAAATCTTTGGAGTCATCAGGGAGAAATGACTTGTTACCTACAAAGCGGCATTTAGGTTAAAAGATGACTTTTTGGCCGGGTGCGGTGGCTCACACCTGAAATCTCAGCACTTTGGGAGGCCGACACGGGCAGATCATCTGAGGTTGAGATCGAGACCAGCCTGACCAACAGGGTGAAACCCTGTCTCCACTAAAAATACAAAAATTAGCTGGCCGTGGTGGTGCGCGCTTGTAATCTCAGCTACTTGGGAGGCTGAGGCAGAAGAATCACTTGAACTTGGGAGGCGGAGGTTGCAGTGAGCCGAGATCGCACCACTGCACTCCAGCCTGGGCGAGAGAGTGAGACTCTGTCTCAAAAAAATAAAAATAAAAAATCTGTTAACCTGGAATTCTACCCTGCTTTACTATCACACATGAGTAGGGACACATTGATAAGCATTGTAGACATAGGATGACTAAGGGAGTTTACTACCCATGGAGCCTACAGATAAAGCCACCATGCAAAAGTAATGAATTCACAGAGAAAAACAAATGGAATCAAGGAACGACAGCAAACACCGGAATAAAAAAAGGAATTGGTAAATTTAATTAATTATTGAGTACTAAAAGACAAAAAGTAATGAGCACAGTTTTGTGCATTTTATTTTCTTTAAAGATGAAGCTCTGGACAATAACAAGAAGAAACAGGCTGGCACACGTCAGTTCCCCATTGAGTATAAGCTCCCTAAGAGACAGGATTTTTTGCTACCTTCTCTGCTGTAGCTTCACCTTCAATCCTTAGCAGCCCCTATCACCTAGGAGGTGTTTGGAAAGTATTTGCTGAATGAGTAAATGAATGAAGTAGGGTAGCAGCAGAGATTTAATGGGTAAGTATACCCAAGTTTTTGCTTTATTGTGGAAGGAACTAGAGATTCTGATAAGCTTGACACATTGTTAGAAATAAACAAGGTTAATGCTACAAGAATGAAAATATCAGTAAGAGCTTCTGAAAAGGAGAGGAAAACAATGAGAACATAAAAAACTTTATTAGCCCAACAGAAAGCAGAGAAGAAAAGTAAAAAGTTGGCAAAAAGAAACCAGATGGTAGAAATAAATTCAAATGTGACAGTAATCACAATAGATATAAATTGAATCAACCTACCTATTAAAGGACAAAGACCATCCAATTATATTAACACAAAAGAGCAATGATGATAATTATGATAAACCAAGTCCAGAGAATTTCTAAAACAAAGTTACCAATGAAAGATTAAAAAGAAAAGTTTGGAAATGATATTCAAGGCATATATTTGTCAAAGGAAAATTTTACAATATTAATAACAAATAAATATAATTGAAAAAGGTTACTAAGGACAAAAAAATATACTACATCATGCTGCAAAACAATGCACACAGCCAACATAATCTTGTATGTATCTAACATACAACCCTGAAATATATCAAGTAAAAACTAAAAGAATTAGAAGTTCACAAAACCAGAGTGGAAGATTTTAACAACCTTTATCAGAAATTGCCAGATGGGCCAAGCCTGGTGGCTCACGCCTGTAATCCCAGCACTTTGGGAGGCCAAGGCAGGTGGATCACCTGAGTTCAGGAATTTGAGACCAGCCTGGCCAGCACGGTGAAACCCCATTTCTACTAAAAATACAAAAACAAAATTAGCCAGGCATGGTGGTACATGCTTGTAATCCCAACTACTTAGGAGGCTGAGGCAAGAGTATTGCTTGAACGCGGGAGGCAGAGGTTGCAGTGAGCTGAGATCATACCACTGCACTCCAGCCTGCATGACAGAGTGAGACTCTGTCTCAAAAAAAAGAAAAAAAAGAAATTGCCAGATGAAGTAAGCAATACTTAGAAAGTCTATGGAAGATATGTTAAATGTGATACATAATTAGAGAGATTTACGTCCAAATATATACATACATACTCTTAAAGAGCATCTGAAACATTCAGAAAAGGATCACATATCAGGATACAATTTTCAAACAAGTTTCTATTGTTACTATTGTTAAAAGAAATTAACTGGAAAAATCAAGTAAAGATGTCAACATATTGGGAACCTGAAGAATGTAATTTTAAGAACTGGGTTAAACATCACTCCGTGATGGAAATGACAAGATAATTAGAACTGATGTCAGAAGCAGACTCACATATGGTGAACCACAATTTGCAATATATACTGATGATACTTAGAGGTGAATTAATAGCCTACACTTAATTTTTTTTAAATTTTACTTTAAGTTCTGGGATACATGTGCTGAATGTGCAGGTTTGTTACATAGGTATACATATGTCATGGTGGTTTGCCGCACCAATCAACCTGTCAACTAGGTTTTAAGCCCCATATGCATTAGGTATTTGACCTAATGGATAGCCTTATACTTACATTAAGAAAACAAAGATGAAAAACATATGAATTGTTAAATCTAAGAATCTAGGAAAAGGACAGCAGAGAAGACCCAAAGAACATTGAAGAAATATAATAAAAATAAGAGAAAAAAATAATAAAATAGAAAACAAACAGTAGAGAAGGTCAAACCATTGAACCCCCAGAATCATCAATGAGGTGGTGGTCCCTTGAAATGTGTGGGGTTTATTTCTCTCTCTAATTTGCATATGACTTACCAGGGTATCTAAAGTAACTGTCTACTTCCTGCTCTTCAGATTCAATCAGAATAATGTCAGCATAGTGTATGGGTGTGATGTCTTGTGGACCGTCAAGGTGATCACGCTGTCTATGGACCGCGTTAGGGCAGAGGGCAGTACAGTTGACAAAGCCCTCAGGCAAGACTGAGAGGGTGAACTTTTGGCTCTGTCAGGTCAAAGCAAATTGCTTCTGGAGATCCTTGTAATTTTGAATAGAGAAAAACATGTCATCTAGGTCAATAGCTGCTTGCCACATGTGTTAATTTTCTCAAGTCAAGATATTAGGATGCATCTGGGATGGCAGGTGCGATTCGAATTTCCACCTGATTAAGCTCATGGCAGTATCCAGCCATTCCCTAAGATCAGTTCGGCTTCTACAGGCCAAACTAGGGATGTGATGGATAGAATTACCTCCGCATCTTTCAAGGCTTTGGTGGTGTAATTTTACAATTTTCTCAGGGATGTAATATTGTTTTCTATTTACTATCCATGTCAGAACGGAAGTTCCAATGGCTTCCACTTAGCCTTTCCTGACATATTGGGAAAGGGGCCCATATGGGGATTACCCCAGTTTCCAAGATGTCTGTTCCAATTTTACATTCAATAACTGGGACCACAGAGTGGTCTGTAGACTTAACTAGGCCACTGCAAGTTGAACTTAAGCTAAGGCTCCAAATATCTCTTAACCTCTGAAGGCTCCCACTCTTGTTTGTGGGTCACAGTGCATTCTGTGTCTCTAAGAATTAGAATTATTCTCAGCCAGTGTCTAGTAATTCCCAAAAAAGTCCAGGTAGCTCCCTTTACCCAATGCACTGGTCAGCTAACAAATGGTCCCAAGTCTTTGGGGGCGGGGGGGGAGACTTTGAGGAAGAGTTATAATATGTGCCTCAAACATTTGTACATTTATTATATATAATTTTATGTATGTTTGTACATATGTACTTCCTCAAAGAGATTCAAGCTAGCTTCAATGAACAGATTAGGGGTCTGTTAATTGCCTTATGTCTGCAAATTCAGTGAATGGTCATGACTCTCCACTGTGGTGACTCAAGTCTGTTTTGGGGCTACCAGACTTAGAGTCTTCCTGTTACATACAGCAAGAAGCACTCCAGTATGCCGTCTTCCCCCCATTGACATTATGGTCTATTAACCACTACTGAATGTCTTTGAAAGTCTGGGAATTCTTATTACCAGTGCATCTCTGCATCCCTCTACAGTAGATGCGCCCAGCTTGACTGATGGTTAAATGTAGCCACTTGTTTTCTACTTCTCTCATCCTCTTTGAAATCGTGGAGCCCATCTCGATGGTGGTCTCCACCATTGTCATAACTGCCCTACCAAGAAGAGCAACCACGAAGCTCTTCAAGGACTCAAGTTCTCCCGTCTCTTATGTATTTCTCAATGCTTTAGTTGAGGGCGTGTCTTCTGGGCCTTTTTGTTGAAGGTAGATGGAGGTGAGTAGGGTGCAGATTGCAGATGATCAATCCAGTCCAACATTCCCAACTACAATGTGACAGATACTCATCCCACCAAGAGCTCAGGTCTGTGTTTCCTCCTTTGAATCTGAGTGAGCAGTTGGAACCACATTGACCAATGGGGTATAGAGGAAGCAACGCTTTGTGTCTCTGTCTCTGTCTCTGTCTCTCTCTCTGTTGGACTGCCTGCTCTGGGAGAAGCCAGTTACCATGCCATGAGGACACTTACACAGCCCTGTGGAGAGGTCCATGTGAAAAGAAACTAAAACTTACTGCCAACAGCTAACACCAGCTTTCCAGCCCTGGGAGTGAGCTGCCTGGGAAATGGCTTCTGTAGCCCTTATGAAGCCTTCAGATGACTACAGCCCCAGCCAGCACTGATTACAACTTTACAGAGACCTCAAGCCACGACGGCTCAATCAAGATGCTCTTGAATTCCCAACCCACAGATACTAGGAGAGAAAATAAACTATTATTATTTTAAGCCACTATGTTTTAGGGTGATTTATTACACAGCAATAGATAACTAATACGTATACCTTACTTATGAATACATACATGTATAATAAAAATAAAGAAAAACATGACTGGATGTTTTTATCTCAGGATAGTTGTTACTTGTAGACATAGAAAGGCGGGGTGGGATTGGGGAAAGGTCCAAAGTAAGCTTCAGAGGTATCAGTGATATATTTTTTTAAAGACCTAAAGCAAATATGACACAAATTAAGATTTGTTAAACCTGAGTGGTATATATATGATATATAATCATATATAATATTTTTCTGTCATTTTCTATATGTTTAAAAAACTAAATTAAAGCAGTGGTAGGGGCAGGGGGGACTATATAGTGCTTTTGTATAGATCACAATTTTGCCTAAGGTTAAATCCGCTCCATGTTCTCAATAGCTATTGACACCACACTCAATCTGTCCGGGCTTTAGCTTTTCAGTGGAGACCTCAGGAGACCTCAAGGTTTCTATTTTTGCTATAGAGAATGTGGCAGAAGAATGTCCCCAAATTGCTTGGCAATCCTCCTAGAAGCAGAGCTGTGGGGGTTTCTTTTCTAGAGCCGCACATGCACTGAAGGCGCTGTTCATAGCCCTCTAAGGAACTGCTTTTATAGGTTTTATCTTTAGAGTGAAAACATGTATGAGAAAATTAAAGGAACATCATATTATGGATCATAGAGATTTTGTTTTTGAGATGGAGTCACTCTGTCGCCCAGACTGGAGTGCAGGGGTGCAATCTTGGCTCACTGCAAACTCCACCCGCCCCCAGGTTCAAGCAATTTTCCTGCCTCAGCCTCTGGAGTAGCTGGGATTACAGGCACCCACCATTATGCCCAGCTAAGTTTTGTATTTTTAGTAGTGACGGGGTTTTGCCAGGTTGGTCAGGCTGGTCTCGAAGCCTTGACCTCAGGCAATCCATCCACCTCAGCCTCCCAAAGTGCTAGGATTACAGGCATGAGTCACCACACCCGGCTGTAGAGTTTTAAAGTGGAAAGGGAACTCCTGCTCATCGTCTCTCCCATGGCAGGGATGTCTTTTACAATGTCCATGATGGGCGGTGAATCCAGCCCTGCTTTAACACCTGGAAGTAACAGGTGTTCACTTCATGGGGCAGTGTGTTCTGCAAACACGCATGGAAGGCGCTCCACTCGCGCTGAGAGAAGCCTGGTGGCACTCACTCACTGCTTTTAGCTTCTAAAGCAACACATTAGAGGTCTACTCACTTTTACATGACAGCCCTTCAAATCAATGTTTGGAAACAACAATCTGGTCCTTCTTCAGACATCCCCACTCCTGGTAAAACATCCTCAGTTCTTTCAGAAAGAAACGACTCTGGCAATTCTTGAATACCTGTTACATATGGTCTGGTGCTTACGCAGGGCTTGATATAATCTTCAAATTTTCTGTGATTATCCACAGCACAGATAGAGAAACGGAGGCCCAGGGAACGTGAGTGACGTCACCCAAGGTTAGAAGACTGGGAAAGTAGCAAAGCCACATAACAGAGACTGACTGAGCCCACGGATTTCCTGCTACTCTGTGGGGCTTGTGAAACATGGAGGCTCACGGGACACCAAAGCCCTCCCTGCCTTCTTCACTTCTTCCACTTTCTGCCATGCAGCTCCTAAGATGTGATGCTGAGAACTGGACATGACAAGACGATTTTTAACATTAAAGGCAAAAACCGCTATTACTTTTGCACCAATTTAATATTTTGGTTTATTTGTTCCTCTTTCCAACCCTTTGAGATAGGCAGCAAAGGCAGTAGAGGGCCAGGTGTGGTGGCTCACACCTGTAATCTCAGCACTTTGGGAGGCCAAGGCGAGTAGATCATCTGAGGTCAGGAGTTCGAGACCAGCTTGGCCAACAAGGTGAAACCCTGTCTCTACTAAAAAAAATACAAAAATTAACTGGGCATAGTGGTGCATGCCTGTGTTCCTGGCTACTCGGAAGGATGAGGCAGGAGAATCATTTGAACCTGGGAGGCAGAGGCTGCAGTAAGCTGAGATCGCACCACTGCACCCCAGCCTGGGTGACAGACCAAGGCTCTGTTAAAAAAAAAAAATTCACATATAACAGACCAGGAAACTGAGGTTCAGTGTGATGGACTGACTAAAGAAACCAACCAAGCCTTCAGTGAAGGATTGGGATGCAAACCCAGCTCTTCACACTCCACATCAGCCCGTTCCGTCACACTGAGACCACAATAATCCAGAATCTCATCAGCATGAAGAACTGGTCCCACCTGAATTAATCTAGATTTAAGCATTAATTAACATGGACTAAAATACCTTTAGCCTCTTTGACAATCATATGACACCCTTGCCTTATATAGCGTCTGTTAGAAGGTACTCTCCCCACCCCAAGTCTCTTTTTGTTTTACAAAAACTGGTGCGATGTCATATCTTCTCCTTGTGTCAGGGAGTTGCATTGATCCTTATCAAACTCTCTCTCCCTCCCACTGTGCCGAAGCCCACAGCTCCAGCCTGGTCGGGGGCGGGGGCAGTGTTTTGAACTATCCCTGTGTCACCCAATGTAGTATCAACTCCCATAAGAACTAGACCACTCATACTTTTTTTTTTTATTTTTGAGACAGAGTTTCACTCCTATCACCCAGGCTGGAGTGCAGTGGCGTGATCTTAACTCACTGCAACCTGCGCCTCCCAGGCTCAAGTGATACTCCTGCCTCAGCCTTCCATGTAGCTGGGACTGTAGGTGCCCACCGCCACACCGGCTAATTTTTGTTTTTTGTTTTTTTTTTGTAGAGACGGGGTTTTGCCATGTTGCCCAGGCTATTCTTGAACTTCTGACCTCAAGTGATCCACCCGCTTCAGCTTCTGAAAGTGCTGGGATTACAGGCGTGAGCCACTGCACCTGGCCATTTGCATTTTTGCTATGTGCATGCTTGCTCTGATCATGGAGCTGTTGATCACATTGCTGGAAAACATGGTGCTAAGGACGGAGCCCCGGGGCACAGATTCCAAGTACAGTTTCCTGAGAAATATGATAGCAGAGTATATGTTCAGATGCCACCATTGCATCTTGACTGACAACCGTGGGTGTATAGACAGGGAGTGTCACCACCACCCCCTAACCCCACCTCGCCCCGAGATATATCCCCTCCATACAGCAGCAGGAGGCTGATGAATTTGGAAGGAGAGGGACACACGTGGAGACATCTCCCACATACTCCTGACATAAAATCATTATTCTATTTCATTACAGACCATGCTTGTGGTCATGATGAAGGTTATTCAATGACATTGCTTTTCCCCACCTCCGCCTCACGGGTAGACTTCAAGTTGCTTGGAAAAATCCTATCCCAGCTTCCTCATTTTGGAACTGCCTCTTAACTGAAGCAGATCCCCCTGCCCTCACTCAATACACACACACACACACACACACATACACGCACGCACGCATGCACACACACAACTTGATTCTTTCTAATTACTTAGTACCCTCTCCTTTTCCTGTTACCATTTTCTCACAAACAGATGGTGTTTATAGACAGAAAAGAAATGAGAGTTATTCAGCTGCAAGGCTGGTAATCGATACCCAGAAATCTACCCTCCAAAGACACCAGCAGAAGGCGGGGTGTCTCATGGAGGCGGCAACTAAAATAGCTTGGAGCAAGGACTGACTCACCTGGCCTGGGCCACGTCCAAGGGGCAGGACAACAACCTAGCGTGCTCGAAGCCAGCTAAATGAGGTGTGTGTTCCTGGCCAGCTTTCTCCTGCTTCCCTTTGAACTTCCAGGGCTGTATGTGTGAGCTTTATGTTCATGCACCAGTGGCAAACAGAGATCTGCTTTTTCCTGTGCTGGTGGACAGCCACCCTGCCAGCGGCGACTTCCTGAGCTTCTGCTCCATTCCTATACTCTACTCTCCACTTGTTGCTGTGGGAGACCCAAGGGAAGTGCCAAGGCTCTTAGGGTGATGAGCAGGCTGCACTGCCAGGGCACTCTGCCCTTTTAGAAATGCCTAGCCAAAGGGATTTTAAGATAAGACAGGAGGCAGAGAGGGAATGAAGGGGAGAGAGTGTGTTTCTATATTAGGAACTATAGGAATAATCATTAAATGTGGAAACAGACACAGACACACAGACGTACACACACACACACACACACACACACACACACACACTCACACACACAGTACCGAGGAATCTTGGGGGCAGATGGAAAGGAGGTTTCAGTTTAAGGTGAGACAGGGGCCTAATTTCTGAACCAGTTGCCTGGGGAGTTCTAATGTTGGGGTCCTCCCAGCTACATGGGAGGCCAAGGCAGGAGTATCACTTGAGCCCAGGAGGCGGAGGTTGCAATGAGCCAAGATCGTGCCTCTGCACTCCAGCCTGGGTGACAGGAGTGAAACTCTGTCTCAAAATAAAAAAAATATATATTAAAAAGTATGAGTGGTCTAGTTCTAATGGGAGTTGATACTACATAGAAAGTATGAAAATAGAAAGCATGGGGCAGCACAGAGGTCCCAGGGGCCCTGAAAAGAATCCCAGGCTCCCCATCATCCCAGGAGGAGGGCTTTCCTAGTCATAGACGGGCTTCTTCATGGGTCAGGGGTCTGTCTGCAAGAGGGTCTGGCAACGCATGGGATTTTGAGGCATCTTCCAAACCTTAGCCACTAACAATGTCAGGGAAGTCTTTACGACACTAACAATATCAGGGATCTCTTTCCTTTCCCATAAAAAGATATTCTCTCTCGGGGCCAGTGCCTAAAATGTCTGTAGCCAAGGGAAATATTTGTAAACCATAATTATACCCAAATCACAAAACTTTATGCATAATACACTCAAAACACCATAAGGAGATGAGGTCTACAGTGCAACAGGTTAAACGGAGGGGGAAGATACCAACTGGAGGTTTGGAGTGTAGGCTTTGAAGTTAGGTGGACCTGAGATCAGTCCCAGCTCCCCTGTTTGCTTCTTAAGGGGTTTCCATCACTCCCAGACTCTCATCTTCTTAAGCTGTAAACTGGGGACTGAGATCTATACCTTCCTTATAGGGGTCTTTCAAGGATTAAAAGAGCCATTGTGTTTTCTGCAGTCATGTTTGCAAACTGTCAATATAGAGCAGCTATTATGAGTCCATCCACGCAAATGTGTTTTGCTCTAGGTGTAAAAGGTTCATGGATCAACATATAAATCAAAGGATTTCTACTTACATAAGAGAACAAGCAAAGAGAACTTGAGGACACTGAGAGGATCAAAGTGGGAGAAAGAAGAGGAAAGGAAAGACAGGAGCAAAAGCAACGAAGGCTGGGCCGAAGACAAGACTGTGTAGGTTTATGATCTTGGCCAGAACCAGCTTTTGGTTCCCATGAGCAGGTGGAAGACTTTGACTACACTCAGCAAGGCACTATCATTCTGCCAGTTACTAAAGCAGGTAGTTTGGCTTTAAACCATTTCTGTGCTTATTTGGCTTGGGCAAAGAAACTTCCTTGCCAGGCCAATTGCTAATTAAATAGCCTCCAGGTTGAGACTTCGTCTCTGCCCTTGAGCCACATACAGTCTGGATGAGGAGACTGTGTACCAATGAACAGAAGATGATGAACTTCAAAGGGGTCAGAACAAGCATTGGAAGCAGAGCCCACGGCTGGGCTGGCTGGGGACCACCTGGAGGCATACTACGTGGGCCAAACCTTGGAGAGTAGGGCGTGCATAACCAGAACCAGTGGAAAGGAAATTCCTGGCCAGCAGAATAGCAAGGATTAAAGTGGGAGACCGGCTTCCCTGGAATAAAGGGCTGTGGCCAAAGGTGGCAGGGGGCTGGTCAGTTCCAAATGAGGCCACACCTAGGGAAGGTTCTATTTCATGCAGCTCAAAGACTCAGGTTCCCACGGAGGTGTGTCAATTTCCTGAGGATGGGGCAGAATTGATGGCAGGGAAGGGTGGGAAGGTAAAGTAGAGTATCCAAGCAGAGGGAACCATCTCAGAAAATGCAAGGCAAGCAGAACATGTTGTGGGTAGACGATAGCGACACCTGAGTTAGGGAAGATCCTCAATTTGGGGAAGTGGTGAGTTGGGTGGGAGGTTTCCTGTTTGCTCGTTTCTTTTTTCTTTTATTTTTTTGAGATGGAGTCTCACTCTGTTGCCCAGGCTGGAGGGCAGTGGCACGATCTTGGCTCACTGCAACCTCCGCCTCCTGGGTTCAAGCAATTCACCTGCCTCAGCCTCCTGAGTAGCTGGGATTACAGGCATGTACCACCATGCCTGGCTAATTATTCTTTTGCATTTTTAGTAGAGATGGGGTTTCACCATGTTGTTCAGACTGGTCTCGAACTCCTGACCTCGTGATCTGCCCGCCTCGGACTCTCAAACTGTTGGGGTTACAGGCGTGAGCCACTGCGCCCGGCCCACTCATTTCTTGTTTAAAGGGACAACAAATTCTACTACAACTAAAAACATAACTTAATCTAACACTCCATAGAAAGTACAAACTTTTGGGAAATCAGGCAACAAGTCTACACATGCAGAAGGAAAAAGACCTCAAGGCGGTATGTTTTTTAACGCCATTTTCTAGATTTGCCTCAATTGCATCAAGGATGTGTAGACAGCCATGTCCTCCAGTGCCTGATGTGAGTATTTTCAGACCTTATCAGCCCTGTCCTTGGAAGTCACTGGAGCCACCATGTTATAAGCTGAATGATGATAACTGTGTGGCAATTTCCATCTTTTGTTCTTGTCATTCCCATACGTATGACTTTAATGGCAAAGCAATGAGATTACTGGCATTAATGACTTCCTGTCCCCAAGATCGTCCCTGGATCATTTTGCCTGAGGTTGGAAAACAAACCAAATCAGCAAGCATCTTCCTTCAAATAAGGGCATATTCCTTGGTATTAAAAAATATATTTTTCAGTTGTTCAAAATTGGGTTTATCTGGTTTCTTTAGAATTCAAGAAAGCTAAAAGGTGATTTTGGGGGTTCAAATGAAATAATTTCCTCATGACCAACTTTGCTGTTAATTCAACCTGTTTTGTTAGGATATTTATGCCACAAATAAAGAATAAAAACTCAATACGTTATGGGAGAATTAGAATCTGAATTGTGATAAAATTCATGCCTGTATTTATCAATTATGAAAGTGATTGGGACACCCTCTAACCTGAGCTGAAGCCAGGCTTATCAAACCCACTCTGTTCATAAGGACTAACAGTTAACTTTAATTCAAAAACATCAATACAGGCAGGTACTCCAGAGAGCCTTCCCAGCCGCGATGAACCCAACATGCCAATTGACTAATAGTCATTAACCAGCTACTTTGCCTGAAAAGTCAGTATGCAGTGAAAGACCAAATATTTCAGGCAAAAGTGAAACAAGTGAGATGCCACCATGTGCTGTCACATGGCACCATTTTAAAGGTGGCCTCTGGGCAATTTGGAAATGATCAGCAAAATTCTAAATGTGCACATATTTAGACACAGCAATTCCATTTTTAGGACTATGGCATACAGAGATACTCACAAACGTGTACAAAGATCATGTATAAAAATGCTCATGGCCAGGCACCGTGGCTCATGCCTGTAATCCCAGCATTTTGAGAGGCCAAGGAGGATCACTTTAGATCACTTTAGCCCAGGAGTTTGAGACCAGCCTGGGCAACATAGTGAGACCTTGTTTCTACAGAAAATCAACAAGATTAGCTGGGTGTGGTGGTGTGAACCTGTGGTCTCAGCTATTCAGGAGGCTGAGGAGGAAGGACCACTTGAGCCCCAGAGGTCAAGGCTGCAGTGAGCTGTGATGCTTCACTCCACTCCAGCCTGGGCAACAGAGCAAGACCCCATCGCTTAAAAAAAAAAAGAAGAACACTCATCACAATCAAAACATTGTAATAGAAAGAAGTGGGCAATAATTTAAATAACCATCACAGGGGTTAGGTTAAATAAATGATAGTACCTTCACACAAAGGAGTACTATTCCTTCAAAAGAGTAAGGCAGGTTTATGTGTAGTGATGGGAAAGCATCCTTAGCATATGGTTTAGTGAACAGAGCAAGCTTCAGAATAGAATGTGATTTTGGCTGGACGTGGTGGCTCATACCTGTAATCCCAGCACTTTGGGAGGCCAAGGTGGGCAGATCACTTGAGGCCAGGAGTTCAAGACCAGCCTGGCCAACATGGCAAAATGCCATCTCTACTAAAAATACAAAAATCAGTTGGGTATTATGGCCCGTGCATGTAATCCCAGATACTCAGGAGGCTGGGATGGGAGAATTGATTGAACCTGGAAAGCAGAGGTTGCAGTGAGCCAAGATTGCACCACTGAACTCTAGCCTGGACAACAGAGTGACACTCTGTTTCCAAAAAAAAAAAGAAAGAAAAAAGAAAAAAAAAAGAATAGAATGTGATCTCACTGGAAAGAAGAAAAAATAATAGCTTCCACACATGTCATTATGGATAAGAGCAGGTCCTCTGTGGTCACACTGCCCCGGTTTGAGTCCTGGCTCTGCTACTTACTAGTTTGGTCACCACGGAAATGTGAAAGAGGCCTTGGTGTCCACTTCTGTAAAATGGAAATAATAAGAGTATCTGCCTCATTGGCATGTGATATGCTTTCAGAAAATATCAGACAAACTGTTAGTAATGATCAACTCTAGGGTATCAGACATGAAGGAAAGGGCAACTTTAATTTTTACCATATTCTTTTTCAGACTATATGTTTTACAGGAATGTTTAAACTGGCTTTTGAAAAGATGTCTCAGAACTAGAAGCCATCTATTAACCGATAACTACTCTTGGCACACCCTCATGTAATGGATGAGGATCAATGAAGGGTGAAGATATTTGTCAGTCCACCTGGGCCCATAAGACACCCTGAGACCCTCTTCCCAGGAGAGAGAGGCCTTGGTTCACAAAGAAGCCATGTCCACTCATGACTGCAAAACTCTAGGCACAAATGACTCCATCCAACCTCCCCACACTAAGACACTTGACCAAACTCTAGGATGGCTTCCACAGGCCCAAAACTTTAAGCCCAGTCCATCTTAAAGTGCCTGCCTGAGAAGGTTCAAATACTGCCTAAAGAATTTGTTCCAGCTAAAACAACTATAGGCCCCTGCCCTCCCTTTTCTTAGAGCATTCACTTTAGAAAACTTACAATTATAAATTCTTTCTCTGCTCCTTTGAGAACTCAATCTCCTTCCACTGAGAAATGCTTCCTGAGGACCTGGGAACCATGTCTTTGAAATGCAAACATCTAGGGAGATAGCTCCCTTGTCTCCCAGTCTCTGTGGGAGGGTAAGAGACCAAATTCGTGGGTGCCTTGCTCCAATTTGTAAAACTACTTCCTGCCGTAGTGTGTTTCTCCTCCACATAAGCATCAATTAGCAAACACAGATGGCTAATCACATTGACCCCCCTGCCACCCCACTTTTACATTCTTCAGTACTTTTCCTTTAGCACAACCCAACCCAGTGTTTAAAAAGCCAAGGCTGGGTACAAGTGGCTAATGCCTGTAATCCCATCAGTTTGGGAGGCCAGGGCAGGAGGATCACTTAAGGCCAGGAGTTCAAGACCAGCCTGGGCAACACAGCAAGGTCCCATCTCTCCAAAAAGTAAATAAATAAATAAATAGTCTCCCATCTATTATTTCAGTGGAGTTGAGTTTGGTTCTATACTAAAATCTTTCTCTCCCCTGCTGGAGTAGTCTGAAAAAAATCAATCTTGCCACTTCTAACAGCTGTCCCACTGTTTCTCTTTGACACCACTGACAAAGGAGGGCTTGGTCCCTGGGAAAGCCAGGACCATGGAGGGAGGATTTGGCATCTACCCAACTGGTATTTACATTTATTAAACCTCTGCCTCCCTGTAAATACCAGGGGAAGAAGAAGGCAGAGGTGCTCATTATGCAAAAGACAACTGAAATGTGCAAGAGAGACTTTTCTTTCATATGAATGATATGAAATCTTATTTGAGTACTTTGCAATGGACTGAGAAATATGCTAAGCTCTTAATATACAGCATTTTATTTAATCCTTACAGCAACTTTCCCAGGTAGGTGTCATTATTTTCTTGGAATTCATACCTCAGAAAGATTAAGAAACTTGCTCCAGGTCACACATAAGCTCATAAGTAGCAAACCTAGGAGTCAAACTCCAGGGTCCCCATTCTCCAGAAGCTTTTGTGTGGCCCAGATAAAAAGCCTTGCAGCTGTGCAAATGAAGTACGGCTGAAATTTGTTGTTTATCTTAGAAAGTTTTCTCTCCATGGAAAATAACTACATTGTAGTATATGGCACTAGTAATGGCATTACCAAAACAATAAGAATAACACACAGCTCTGTAGTGAAGCATTCAGCTTTATTTCTCCACAAGCTGGGTTTCAGGCCACAGAAATGGGTGATCATAGTACAGATCACAGAACCTTGCCTTCTTTTCTTCCTAGTGAGGTGACCAGGTGGGAGGGGGTCCCTGGCAAAACTCCAGCTGGCTTGTACACTGTGTGGAGCCTCTAGAAGTTCATGCCATTTGCAGCGGGGAGGACACTGGCCCCTCCTCTTCCTGTGTGGTAACTGGGATTCAAACTGTGAGATGGGACGTGCAGCAGCAGGGAGCTCTGGCGTTATGGAGAGTCCCTGTTCCCACTTATTTTCCTTTTCACCAAATAAAACCCTGCTTTACTCACACTTCAAATTGTCTGCAAGCCTATATTTTTGTGGCCATGGGACAAGAACATCTTTAGCTGAACTAAGGAAAAGTCTGGCAACATTTTTGGCGCTCCACATGGGGCTTGAGAAGTGAAGAGTGAGATGCAAACCGAGAATTCTTTCCCCCTCTCCCTTCAGAGTCTTTTCATCCTTACAGGACACCACAGCCCCACACCCTGTCACTCCTGGGGGTTGTGAGCCTTTTCATGGCCCTTCCTTCCTTTTTCAGGATGGACCTGGTGAGCAGCTGACTTGCCACTGCTCCCCCATCCTTGCTGGGGCTGGAACCTGTGGTCCAAGGGTCCCACACAGCCGGCTGGCTGGTTCCCAGTCATGCGCCATGCAGCCTTCCCCTTCCCCAGCAAAGGGATTTTACTCCATTGGACAGTAATTAAACTTTTCTTCTTGTGGAGAAACCAGTTGCATAAGAACAAGAGGTTCTGGCTGGGTGTGGTGGCTCATGTCTGTAATCCCAGCACTTTGGGAGGCTGAGGTAGGAGGATCACTTGAAATCAGGAGTTTGAGACCAGCCTGGCCAATATGGTGAAACCTTTCTTTACTAAAAATATAAAAAATTAGCCTGGTGTGGTGGCAGGTACCTGTAATCCCAGCTACTTGGGAGGCTGAGGCTGGAGAATCACTTGAACCCAGGAGGTGGGGGTTGCAGTGAGCTGAGATCGTGCCATTGCATTTCAGCCAGGGCGACAGAGCAGCACTGCGTCTAAAAAAAAAAAAAAAATTAGCCGGGCCTGGTGGCATACCCCTGTAATCCCAGCTACTCAGGAGGCTGAGGCACAGGAATTGCTCAAACCCAGAAGACAGAGGTTGTGGTGAGCCAAGATCGTGCCACTGCACTCCATCCTGAGCAACAGAGCAAGACTCTGTCTCAAAAAAAAAAGGGAATTAGAGGTTCTTCTGCAGACATGGCTTTTTGGATGAATTAGGGGCCCCCGATACATCCAGAAAAGAGAGGTAAACAGAATTATTTGACATTTTTAGGTACATAGTATTGCCAAAATGATGTTCAGTCTTTGTTAGGTTATATTTTGGTAAAAAAATATGTTCCAAAAATTGTATGGGATTTCTAAAATTCTTATGTCTAAGTATATGCTACCAATCATAATTAGGGTTGTTACATTAAGTTATTGTAAACTACAGAGATAACCAAACTTCTTTGTCAATTGTGTTTCTAACTGTAACTACCTGGACATTTTGCTATTCACAGATAATTGTTGTCTTGTTTGAATCCTTTTCAAAAGATAGTCTATTACAAGCTGTAAGACTTTAACATGTGCTTTCAAATATAGGCTTCTAATAACTTTGGATATTGTAACACTGGAATAAAGGAAAATGTACAGGACTCATAAAGAGCTGAAGTGTTCATGAACATCAAGCAAAACAAGAGTTAACTAAACAGACTGAACTCAGAAAGCTGAAGCAACCTTTTGACTTTTGCTTGGATTATTGCTGATCCTTGTTTTGTTTTTCAGAGTCAAGGAAACTTATTTTGAACTATTTATGACCTTTAATAATTGAGTAAGGCATATGCCTATGAACAAAATTTGGAACATGTTTGTTTTTCTCTGCTTGGTTCCTCTAAAATTTGGAAACTATCTGGAATATTCTTATGGCAATATATTTGTTTGCATCAGTGCAATGAGAATCCATTTTTCTTTTGCAACAAGACAAAAATTGGAGAAAGTGTTTATTTTACCAAGGCTTTGACTGGAAGGGTATGCTTCCCTTTAAGGAGTCAATCTCGACTTGCAGAGCTGATAAAAGCCCAGTGGGGAAACTGGCCTCATACCCTTGCCAACACAGTCCTGTACAGGGTTCCTGATCTGTGGTCAGCAAAGAATTTCACTTTCTAACAGGTCCAGAAGCTCCAAGTTTATCTTGGGACCTTGGGAGGAGAGGATCACCCAACTCACAGGTTGGACTCTGCTTTAAAAGGTCTTATCTGAGATTCCTTGAGGAACAGAGTTCCGTCAAAGCCAATCCAAAAAGCTTATATAGACATAATTATTCTTGCTGTACTTTATGCAAACAATCAAGCCAAGTATAAAACTCAGTCCTATGATGATTTGTTTTTCAAACAAAAATGAGGACTGGAGAGAGAGAGATTATGTTTCAAAACTTACCATATTCTTGTCATTAAATTCTAAACTCACTAGTTATTTTTAAGATTTTGCCTACATTTTAGACTAACCTTGCTTATTCCTGTGAACCTACCAGCCATCTCTAGCTACAGTTCGGAAAGGACAAGAGGGATGGAAAATGTAAAATTCTGGATCAATATTCTAGCTCTGGCCAGGCGTGGTGGCTCATGCCTATAGTCCCAGCACTTTGGGAAGCCAAAGCAGGTAGATCACTTGAGGTCAGGAGTTTGAGACCAGCCTGGCTAACATGGCAAAGCCCCGTCTCTACCAAAAATACAAAAAATTAGCCAGGTGTGGTGGTATGTGCTGTAGTCCCAGCTACTCAGGAGGCTGAGGCAGCAGTATCGTTTGAACCTGGGAGGCAAAGGTTGCAGAGAGCTGAAATCAGGCCACTGTACTCCAGCCTGGGCAATGGAGTGAGGCTCCATCTAAAATTAAAAAAAAAAAAAAATTCTTGTTTTGAGCAATTATTCTGTAAATCCTGTCTGGTAATGGGAATAAATAGGATGCCCATCATTCAGAGGTTTCCTTTTTGAGAAAGGGAGCTAACCAAAGCCAAGCACAATGCACTCAAATCCTAGCAAACATAACCATAGCCACCTGTTATCTGGGCGTGTCACAGGACATCTTTTTCCCTTTCTTATTGAAGGAGGACTCAGTTCCACAGTTTTATCTTAGCATTTGGCTTATGATAAAAAGTCCATGCAATAGCCCCCGGGATATATTTTTGTCCCAAACTCAATTTCAACCTTCAGGTCAAAGCCATAGGAAAGAAAGCTGGATCTAAGCAATCCAGAGGCAGATGACAACAGAGGTTAAAAGGCACACTGCAGGTGAATGTGGCTGATTCCTGCCAATTAAGACAAACCCCAGCTTCCTGTTTCATGGATAAAGGCCATGTTAGTATCCATGGCATAAATAAGTTCTGGGGAATTCAAAGCTACTGACAGCAGGGGAGATAAGGTGTATGCGGGTAAGAGTGGATGACTCCCACCTCCCAGGCCCTCTGCTTCATGGGTGAAAGCTGCTTTGGCACAGGCGGTGCCTGTCAACGTCGCTGGGACTTGGAAATGCAAGGTCGGAAGAGGAAAGCGGATGATCTTCCCTCTCTCCCTCATACCCCGGGTATCTGCTAGAAAGAGAAGGGAACCAGGGATGCCTGCTCCCCTCTTTCTAGATGGGTAGCCATTCATCTTCATTCTGTACCCCTTTTGAATTCATCCTGAACCCCTGGGACTCCTTTAAAAGCTGACTTCTTTCCTTTCTTCTCCTCTGTCTGCTATTCACTGATAGGTAATTGTGTTTCTGTATGATGGAACACTCCCCTCAGATACATCCTCCAAACTGAAAGAGTTAATTTCCCAGACCTTAAGCTGGTTGACTTAAGATTGGGCTCAGGGAGAGGGAACCCAGAAGCCCAACATGCTGGCAAAAGGGTCAATTTTTTTTTTTTTTAAATCAGTCAGGCTTTTAATCCCCATCTCCCTGTGCAAATTGGTAAAAGGCATTGAGATTTTTGACCTGTCCTTACCTCCCCCTTGTTTGATTTTGATACATATTTTCTAATAACCTGTTTCATCCGTTCTTGCCTTCAGGCCATCAAACTCTGAATGGTCATGCAACCCGAGCCTATGACGATGGCCCCTTCTGCTGGGAGCCCTTAAATAGGTCTCTGAGATGTGACTACCATTTCCCCAGAACAGCACCGGCTGTCAGCAGGAAGCAGCTAAGATTGGTCTTCATCTTTGGAAGGCCAAGGCCAGTGAATCACGAGGTCAGGAGTTCGAGACCAGCCTGACCAACATGGTGAAACCCCGTCTCTACTAAAAATACAAAAAAATTAGCCAGGGAGGGTGGTGTGCACCTGTAATCCCAGCTACTCAGGAGGATGAGGCAGGAGAATCAGGAGGCAGAGGTTGCAGTGAGCCAAGATCATGCCATTGCACTCCAGCTGGGGCAACAGAGCAAGACTCCATCTTGAGAAAAAAAAAGGATTGGTCTTCGTCCTTATCCTTATTTTAACAGCAGTTAGATGTACTTCTTTAGCAGGGGTAAGGGGTCCCTGGCAAAGCTCCAGCAGGCCTGCGCACTTGGGCGGAGCTTCGGGAAGCTGACCACTTTGCAGCCTGGAGAAGCCTGGCCCCTCCTCTTCTGTGTGGAAGATCTCTCTGGGATTCAAAGTGTGAGGCAGGAAGTGCAGCAGCAGGGAGCTCTGGCCTTGCAGAGAGTCCCTGTTCCCCCTTCTTTTCCTTTTTACCAAATAAAACCCTGCTTTACTCACACTTCAAATTGTCTGCAAGCCTATATTTTCGTGGCCATGGGATAAGGACCACGGCCTTATCTGAACTAAGGAGAAGTCTTTAGCTGAACTAAGGAGAAGTCCTTCAACACCAGCACCCACTGGTCTCTGAAATTCCTCCCCTTGCAAATGATCTCACTGTCCAGCTAGAACATCAGCTCCGTACCGGTGGGGAATTTTCTGTTTTGTTACTTTCTGCATCTACAGTGTCTATGGAAGTGCTTGGTCCACAGTTGGAGTCCAGTAAATATTTGCTGAAGAAAGGAGGAAGGAGGGGGAAAAGTGGGGGAAAGAAGAAGGGAGGAAGGAGAAAAGATGGATGGAATGAAGGAAAGAAGGAGGGGAGGGAAGGAGGGAGGACGAGAGGGAGAGGGAGAAAACATAAATGGGATTTAGAAATTTAGTACCTCTAGTTCAATTCTCATCCGCATTCAGACTGAACAATGAGGGAACCCTGGCCAGAGAGGTAAAGTCAACAGCTAGTTGGTGGCAGTTCTCCATGTCTCAATCAGGTTAATTATTTCCTCTTTCTTGGTGGTGGTGACAGGGGAGGGGAAGGGGTGGCTTTGGGAAGAGCTTAAATTTGACAGTTTCTCAACCTCAGCACCGTTGATATTCTGGGCCAGAAAATTGTTGATTGTGGGTGTTGTGCTGTGCAGTTCATTGTAAGGTGATTAGCAAGCACCCTGGGCTCTGCCCACTCGATGCCAGCAGCACTGTCCCCCTCCACTTGAGCTGTGACAACCACAAAGGTCTCCAGGCATTGCTAAATGTCCTGGCGGGGGCGGGGTGGGGGTGGGAGCCAGGGATGTGGACAAAATTAGCACCACTGGAGTATTTAAAATTCAGTGCTCCAAGAGAAGTGGGGGACGTTTCAGGCTTTCAGGTATGAAAGCTGTGGTGCAAATCAAGGAGGCAGCAGACATCGTAGGATCTGGCAGGATCCCAGACACAGAGACACAGGAACATTCATCAACATGATGATGCAGGAAATGAATATTCTCGTGGTCTGCCAGCCCTTCCAGGTAAGAAGTTAAGAAATTTAATAAGAAAATTGATCTCTACGCACACGAGGAAAGAGAATCTAATGAGCAACAAGCCAGGCAGATTCAAAAGCCTCCAGTTATTCTCCCTAACACAGGCACAGCCATTTTTGAACACAATTATGAACTTGAAACCCCACAGGGGAATTCAGGGGAAATCATTAAAACATTTATTTGATGTGAAACCTCTGACTGAAACAATTCATAATCAATTAAAGGGGTTGGGCCTGGAAGATTTGACGATAGCATAGTTCTGGGTTTTGCTGACAAATGGTCAGTATGAGTAATAATTGGTGGCATCTTAAATTAGATCTGAATGTGAATAAAAATCAAGAAGGATTCCACAGAGCTCAGTACCGGAAACTGTATTATCCAATATGCAGTGCTCATTAACAACCTGGAGGTAAAAGTCAATTTGACTTAGATTACATTTTCAGATAATGCAAAATGAGTGAGAAATGGCAAATACAAGAGATAAATTAAAGTGAAAATTACCAAAGGGCCTGAATATTGGAGAATCTTGCTCAGAACTCAATAAGGTAAAATGTAACATGGAAAAGGAAAATATCACGTGGTCAGGCTTGGTCACACCTGAAGGTCTGAGGAATCAGAGAACACACACAGGGAGGCTGAGGTGGGTGGACAAGCTGAAGGGAAACCTGGCATTCCTCCCACATGCCTTGGAAGGTTGACTTAAGACTTTAGCAGATTGTGTCTTTAAGGAGATTTTGCAGCTGGAGAAGCAGGCCAGTATAATAGACCTGCCATCCTAGGTCAGAGTTACAAAGTTTTGCTGCAGGAAAATGGAAATTCGGGTAAAGTTTGTATCCTAATATGGCTACAAGGTGATTCAGTGCTTTGCATGTCATCGTTCTATCATCATCACCACCACCACCACCACTACTTACTGAGTTCTTATTGATTTGCTAGATTCTGTTCTAAGAACGTTATTTAGCTCTGAAAAATCTTCACAACAACCAGATATTATTAGTCACATTGTACAGATGAGAAAACTGACAGAGAGGTTAAGTGTTTTTCCCAAGGTCACACACTAAATGGCAAAGAAGGGGCAGGGATTATCAACCCATGTTCCTTGAGAAATAATCTGCAGAAGAGGGAATCTGAAAAAAACCTAGGAGATTCCTAGCAGATTTGAGGAGTGGAGAGCTCTGTAGGTGAGACTGGCCCTAGAGAAAGAAAGGTAACATTGACTTTCAATATACTCCTCCCCTATATCATCTAGGAATTTATTTGGCTATAACAAAGACCTTAACAGTGGCTTAAAGAAATAGGGGCTTATCTGTTACATGTAACACGAATACAGTGGTCGACAGACACTAGCAATGATTTCCCATTTCAACAATGCAAGGCTGAAGTCTCTGTGTATTTCTTGGCCTTTCTCTTAAGGTTGCAAGATGGCTGCTAGACCTCGGTGGAATGTCTACAGTCAAGGCAGGAAGAAGGTAGAAGGGCAGTGCCATCTATATCTGTTCCCTTGACCACAAAGGTGAAAACTTTCCCAGAACCCACTGCAGGCTGACTTCCACCTAAGTCTCATTGGACAAAACTAGGTCACATGGCCACTGCTGCCCAGGAGGAGACTGGGAAAGCAGGACACAGGACTACCATAATTGAGTTGAACCATGGTCCATTGCCTGAACCTAGACCTGGGGATCTCTGCAAGGAAGAAAGGAAAAGTGGGTATTGGGTAAGCACTGTAGATGGCACTGCCCTTCTACCTTCTTCCTGCCTTAACTGTAGACATTCCACCGAGCTCTAGCAGCCATCTTGCAATCTTGAGAGAAAGGCCAATAAATACGCATAGATTTCAGCCTTGCATTGTTGAAATGGGAACTCATTGCTAGTATCCGTCCACCACCGTGTTTGTGTTACATGTGACAGATAAGCCTCATTTGTTTAAGCCACTGTTAAGGTTTTTGTTATAGCCAAATAAATTCCTAGATGATATAGGGGAGGAGCATGTTGAAAGTAAATGTTTTCTTTTTTTTCTCTGGAGCCGATCTTACCTACAGAGTTCACCACTTCTCAAATGATATCTACCACTATCTTTTCTCTCTTCTCTTTAACTAAGCAACCTGATTCCTGCAGTGTCTTGATTGGAGCAGCTGACATATTCTAGCTAAAGTGTGAGCCAGGAGGGAGATAAGATGTGCCTATCCCCATTGTTCATGAACTGAAATCATGAATCTGTCAGAGCAGGTTCTGGAAAACTCCTTTTCCAGGGCAAGAACTCATGGAGGAGTTTGAGCATTCACTAGAATAAGGGTCCACCAGGCATTTCTGTGCAGTCCATAAAGTCAGAATTAGAGGCACATTCAAACATGGAGAAACAACACAATGGCTTCTCCAAACACAGAACATTGGCCTTTTTTTTTTTTAAATCAGGAAAAGATTCTAGCCAGCAAACAGAAAGCAAAATTTAAAAAAAACCCACAAACCCCAAAAAACTGGAAACACCCAAATATCCATTAACTGGTAAATGAGCAAACAAATTGAGGGATAGCTGCACAACAGAAAGGAACAGGTTGTGCAGAAAGGAACAGTTCTGTTCTCCCATAAAGGAACAGTTCTGTTCTCGAAGAAAGGAACAGTTCTGTTCTCGCAGAAAGGAACAGGTATCTGATGCATGCCACTGCTGGTCTGAATCTCAAAAGCATTGTGGTAAATAAAAGACACCAGATACAAAAGGCCACATACACTAGAGGACCATCTATGAGAAACTCTTAAAAAAGACAAAACAGACCTAGAGTAACAGAAAGCTTATCAGTGATTTACTAAACTCGGGGGGAATTATTGGAGATGGCAGGAATGTTCAGTATCTGGATTGTGGTGTTTGTATATATTTGTCAAAACTCGACAAAGCAAACCCTTAAAGTGGGTACATTTTAATATGTAAATTATACCTCAATAAAGTTTATTTATATTTTTTAAAAGTCTGTCTACATCTCCATTTTCATGTTTTCCTGTTTGCTTCCTTTGTCCCTAGCCAGATTCCTTCCAAAAGATTCCAATTTTGTTTAAGCAGCACTCCAGGGAACGTGGTGTTTTCCCATCACCTAGTAGAAACGAAGAATGCTATAGGGGCTGTGGCAGCATTGACAGTAATTGCCCCAATTCAACAGTAGGAAGAGACAGTGTGATGATGAATTTTGTGTGTCAACTTGGCTAGGCCACAGTATGCAGATATTTGGTCAAACATTATTCTAGATATTTCTTTGAAGGTGTTTGTTTAGACGATTAACAATTAAATTAGTAAACTTTGAGTAAAGCAGATTACCCTCCATAATTTGGGTGTGCCTCATCCTATCAGTTGAAGGCGTTCAGAGAAAAAGACTGACCTATCCAAGCAAGAAGAAATTCTGCCAGCAGACTGCCTTTGGACTTGAACTGCGACTCTTCCTTGGTCTCCTACATGTGCCTAGCCTGCACGTTTTGGACTTGTCAAGCTTCCATAATCACTTGAGCAAATTCCTTACAAGAAATTTCTGTCTCTTTCTTCCTCTCTCATTGATTTATATATATACACGCACACACATCTGGTAGGTTCGGTTTCTCTGGGGAACTCTGACTCATGCAGACAGGTAACACCATGGAATTAGAGTAGTAAAGATCTAGGACCTCCACGTACAAGTTGCAGGTCCAGGGTTAGCCATGAAGGGTGGTACTTAGAAAGGAGAGTCTGCACTGTACTGCCAGGGTTCTAACGGCAGCCAGCTGCTTGGCCATGGACAAGTGGTCATGTTTTCCAAGACTCTCCCATACCAAGAAAGAGACAATAAAACCATCTACTCATCGATAAGAATTTAATAAGATATTAATACCAAAACCTTATCATTAATGATATTTACTACCAGAGGGTGACTTACCGAAGGCAACACAAAGTCTCCCAACTTTTGAGGCAATACTCCTCTCACTGCCTCTGGATACCTACAGAGTGCCCCTCCTTTGTCTTCGATGACATCTGAAGTGGACCGCACTACTCTGTACCTTAAGAGGGCCAACACTAGTTTGAACTTGGGCCAGGTGCAGTGGCTCACGCTTGTAAATCCACCTTCCCTTGGGAGGTGAAGGCAGGAGGATCACTTGAGCCCAGGAGCTACAGACCAGCCTAGGCAGCATAGCAAGCCCTTGTCTCTACAAAAAAAATTTAAACATTGAAAAATAAACTTGAATTAAAATACCGATTTTGGCAGGAAGGACTGTCATGGTATTATAATATTTGGTGCCATGATCAGTAGTCTTAAGAGGCTTTCTGATAACTCATCTGAGTTGGCCTTAGTCTTTCTGTCACCATGGTGGGCAGGCTGCGAATACCCATTCATATGCATGACACCGCTTCACCATCAGGGCCCATCCCTTCTTGGGCCTTCCCAGGGGGCTGTGCAGAGAGGCTTTGCCTATTATTGGCCCTTCCAGATACCCTTGTTTCTGCCATAATGTAATCTATGGGTCTAAAAACCTGGGCGCTGCAGTGCTGGGCGCCATCAAGGAAGAGAACAAGAGGGATGGATGGATGGATCTTGATTTGATAAGTCAAATCAGATTAAACTAATGGCATTTCAGAGACTTGTCTAAATAATTTTTTCCTTAGGAACTTGTTACTGAACTTCGTTGCAACTTTTCTTGGCTGAAGTTGAGAGACTATGGCTGGGAGAAGCCAGCTAGCTGAGGGTAGGGTAGGAGTGGAGGTGGGAGGGTGGAAGTGATGATTCGGTCGGGGATAATCCAGCTAGCTGGGGGTGGGGTAGGAGTGAGGGTGGGAGGGCAGAAGTGATAATCGGGGATAATCACTTTACTTTCGTGCAGTCAGCTCTTTATGTAGAGATATGAAGTTGTTTCATACCTAAAGTCTTTTTTTCTTTCTTTGAGATGAAGTTTCACTCTGTCGCTCAGGCTGGAGTACAGTGGTGCGATCTCGGCTCACTGCAAACTTTGCCTCCCGGTTCAAGAGATTCTGCTGCCTTAGCCACCCAAGTACCTGGGTCTACAGAGGAACACCACCACACTTGGCTAATTTTTGTATTTTTAGTGGAGACTGTGTTTAGCCATGTGATCTGCCCACCTCAGCCTTCCAAAGTGCTGGGATTACAGGTGTGAGCCACTGTGCCCAGCCAATATGTATAATCGTTTTAAACTTTGTCCTGACAAAGATAGTTAGAAAGCCAGGATGAGGGGCATGGCCCCTGCAGATGGATTCTTAGAAGAAAGCACAAGAACTGCTCAGCCCCCAGAACCCTGCCAGCCCCACCCCTTGCATCATCACTTACTCTCTCTGGTCCCCCTCCTGCCTTAGTCCTCATCTCTGTGTTGTCTGAGGAGTGGGTATCACATTTGGAGCCTCCCAGGCAGGGTTGATCCAGAGCACACAGTGGCTTTCATTGTCCCAGGCCTGGGTCCCTTGGCTAAGATGCCTACGAATATACCTGTGGAAAGTTCTGGAAAATAGTACCCCTTCCTCACCAAGTCCCTTGACTGATGCTCAGTTTCCTCTGGAGGTGATCCAAGGAAGTGGCTCCTTTGCGGCCACTCTCGACACCCCTGTCTCTCATTTTCTCAACTTTAAAGGAGAAATACTCACACTGACAGATGCTCAGATGGATCAGCCAGGGTGGGTAAGGTAGGAACGATCGTCACATGCAAGCAGCTGTTGACGGCACAGGGAAGTGCAGCACAGAGAAGACTTAGGGTGGGCATGATGGTGTTTCAAAAACTCAAGGACCAGAGGGCAGTTCAGAATAGGACCATGTGACAGCGAAGAGCTAGGGAGACATATTTAGGTTCAAGATAAGGAAGAGTTTTCTAAATTCCATGTTCTCGGAAGACAAGAATAAGTGAGTTCCCCAGCACTGGAGATGTTCAAGAACACCAGGAGCACTGGGCAAAGATCCAGTCACGGAAAATGGGCAGTTAGATTAGATGACTGTTCTCAGCTGGGGCAACTCCACTTCTACCCCCAGAAGGGGACAATGGCAATGTCTGGAAATATTCTGGTTGTCACAACCGAGGGGTTCTACTGGCCTCTAATGGGTAGGAACCAGGGACACTGCTAACATCCTGCCATGCACGGGATGGCCCCACCACAAAGAATCATCTGGCCCAAAGTATGAATGGCATTGAGGTTGAGAAACCCTAAATCAGATAAACTGGAAAGCCTGAATGGAGGCAATCACCCCCTCCAATCTGTTTGGCAACCCAGAGGACCGTGGAAGGGAATCAGCGATGCGCTGGGAAGAGCTGAATTTCAAGCAGGACCGTGCAGTAAGATTTTCAAGTAGTTGAATCTCAGAAGTATATTTTCAGTTTCAAACATTGTGGGTTATATTTTGGGACGCTGGCCATTTCTGCTGTAGCCAAAACTATGAGCCTGTTATTCTCCCCACAGCAAATTTTCTTTTTGCACCATTTCTACCTACTTCTGTGTACAAGTTGGAAGGCATGGGTCTAGAGACAGGGTGGGCTGGTGGGTGGAGAACAGGAAACAAGCAAAGAGAGAAAACCCCAGTGAGGTTTCACTCAAAGGCCTCTCAGAACTGTCCCTGCTATCTCTTCTAAAATTATCTTTTAATCCCCCTTTTATGCCTGCTGGGTGGTGCCATTTGTCAAACTCTGGATAAACCATGGGACTACAAAGAAATTTGTTGTCACTAGATGTGTAAATCAGATGGCTCTGAGGTCACCTCTTGGCTCTTTCTGTCAGTTGCCATCTGGGTACTGGGCAAGTTATTTAACCTTCTGCCTCAGTTTCCTCATTTATAAAATGGGGTAAACAACACGGACCTCATAGGACAGCTGTGAAGAGCACACGAGCAAATGCACACAACAATCACACGCAGCCCCTGGCCCATAATAAATGCTCACTAAGCAGCAGCTATTATTTGTATGATCACCTTCTCAGGAGACTTAAATAGCACAACAGTGTGTTAGGCTTTGAACAAGAAAATGATGCTATCTTGAAAATCACAATCTAACACAGAAATTAGCTTGCCGCAATTATAGTTGTCCATTGTCATTAAAGAATAAGTAGCTGCTGGACAATAGATACGCATGATCTCATTTAACTGCCCTAACACTAGGGAGGAAAGCATTATCAACTCAATTTACAGATGAAGAAACTGACACGCCCTTGCTAAGTGAGGTGCCAATCATAGTTCCTAAATGTCAGAGGAGGAATTGGAACCCAGGCCAGCCTGACTCCTAAACTCCTCACCACTGCCTCCCTGTTCTCCGTCATTCTCCTTATTTCTCTGCTTCCTCCATCCATCCTGGACCTGGGAATCTTGGAGCATCTCACTGCAGCAAGACCAGCCCTCAAAGCCTTCACTGGTTCCACATAGAAATGGCCAGTCACAGCTTAAGGTATTTCCCCTTACCGAGCTATTGCCATTTGGCAAAAATAGCCACTAAACGTAAGCAGAGGCTCTCAGCCTGGAATCCCGGAAGAGCAATGGTAGAGATGCATGAGCTATATTCCATGTTTCAAAAAGCCACAAAGAAACTGAAATGCAGCGTTTCATTGATTTAGGTTGGAATTACATTGACTTTCTGTGGTGATGCTCATTATTTCAACCTGATTAGAATCTTGATTGATAGATGGTTTCTTACATCTTTGATGAATAAAAATGAGAAATCTAAATACATATTGCCTGTTTCACAGTTAAAAGCTCATCACAACCTGAACTCAGCTGTGCATGGTAGCTCACATCTATAATCCCAGCACTATTCGGGGCCAAGGTGGGAGGATAGCTTGAGCCCAGGAGTTCAAGACCAGGGGCAGCACTGTGAAACCCCATTTCTACAAAAAATACAAAACTTAGCCAGCCATGGTGGCATGTACCTGTAGTGTCAGCTACTCTGAAGGCTGAGGTGGGAGAATCACTTGAGTCCGGGAAGTCAAGGCTGCAGTGAACCGTGATTGTACCACTGCTTTCCAGCCTGGGCAACAGAGGGAGACCCTTTCTCAAAACAAAAACCAACCCCCAAGTAACAAAATCCCGCTGAGCTCCATGGAATAAAATAATTTTACAAATGCACTCGGTGATGAAATGTCTGGGGTCACTGAGCTAAAAGGAAGCCACATAAATCATGGACTATCAGGCTCTAGATTGGTTCTGGGAGAGTTTCTTAGCTATCCATCAAACTCTATGGACTCCTTCTTCCACAGAGATGCAATCAGAGCCAGGTATAACTGACTATTCCGACTGTAACCTCCCAATCTCTCTTGCAGTTAGCTATGACCATGTGGCTGATTTTTTGCTAATGAAACATGAGCAGAAGCGACAAATGCTTCATTTTGGCTGGTATATTAAGAGAACAGGTGTGCCTCTTCCACCTTCCCCTTCTTAGCAGCTCCCACCCAAGCCATGCAGACAGGAACAGTGCTCTGGGAAAGTGCTCGTCACATGTGGTCCATAGATCAGCTTCTCATCCCCAAACTGTTTTTTTCCCCATCAACAATGAGGTAAAGATCTTGTGTTAGGACAGAAATCAATGACATCCCTATGCACATTGTTTAGTATGGCTGATATATTTTTTTTTCACAGCAAGATGCTCTCAATGAAGGAAGCAGTGCATTGACTCACATTCTGATGCAAACTCCTTCTCTCTCTGCAGGGTAGCCCATGGAGTAGTGCTGCTCGAGGAAATGACAGAGACTCAAGGTGGTATGAACCCAGGTTTCCGAATATCAATGTGGAGCCGAGCTGCCTGCCAACCTGGAACACCTGCCCTGAACAGAAAAGAGAAACTGACTTCTCTTTTGAATGGGTCGTTGCACTTCAAGGTCTCTTTCTCATAACAGTTCAGCTTTCCTCTGGCTACATCAGTGGGGTTAATCATTTTTACCTGGCTGTCTGTGGTGAGGATTTTAAGAGGTCTGTGAGAGGGCACCCAGTCAGGATCTATTGGGGCTTACTCATATCAGCTGAATCAAACATGCAAAGGTTCCATTCTCTAACTGGAAACAGTCCACTGTCTTTTCTGCTTAGGAGTTTGGACTCAGCCTCCTATTCCTGGAGGACAGTGTATCCATTCCAATCTCTTGAGTCGCTTCTTTGTGCCTAAGACTGGGCCAGGCATTGTGGATGCAGTCTTGAGCAAGATGACATGAGTACTACCCTTACGGGGTGCCACAGCAAGTCACGTGGCCCAGCCAAGCACTTTGGGAGGCCAAGGTGGAAACTTGTGGGCTGGGGTGGGCTTACAGCAAGAGCTAAGGTGAATGGAGGGGCCTAGTCATATCTTGGCCTGTAAGGGACACATGAAACAGTGTTGCCTGAATTAGCAGAAGTGTTGTGCTTTCTTTTCTTTTTTTTTTTTTTAGATGGAGTCTTGCACTGTCGCCTGGGCTGGTGTGCAATGGCGTGATCTCGGCTCACTGCAACCTTCGCCTCCAGGGTTCACGTGATTCTCTTGCCTCAGCCTCCTGAGAAGCTGGAATCACAGGTGCACATCACCACACCTGACTAATTTTTTGTATTTTTAGTTGAGACAGGGTTTTACTATGTTGGCCAGACTGGTCTCAAACTCCTGACCTCATGATGCACCCGCCTCTGCCTCCCAAAGTGCTGGGATTACAGGTGTGAGCCACTGTGTCCGGCCATGTTGTGCTTTCTAAAGAACGATTTCTACACTTGAATGAATGTCTTTACAGTGGTTTCCCCTTAGTTTTATGGGGATGGGGGGAGGTAAGGATTTCATTTGAAGGATTCTAAAATAATCCTGGTTAAACTAAAGAGAAAGAGCATTTTTCTACAACTTAATTTGGAGAGATAAGCATTTAGTATGTCTCCAAAGATCTAGGGTTGCAGAGCTGGGCACTTCTTAGGTTTATTGCTCATTCATCAAATACTAAGCACCAGTATGATCCAGGTGCTCTGTAGACACACACAAGAACAATACTAGGTCCCTGTGTTGAAGCAAGCTCACTGTGCAAGCTCACTGTGCAAGCTCACTGTGTAAGCTCACTGTGTAAGAGGGAGCAAGCTTAGGGATGATCAGTTACCTGCCAGTGGAACAATTGCCTACTGACAGAGCCTGGGGACGGAATGCAGAGTGGCTGGGAACCCAGGATGGATAGAGCCCAGGCCAATCTCTGCACTTTTTCTTTTGATTTTTGCTTGGCTCACTCCCTGAGGATAGTATTATTGTATTTTGTTGGCTACTATAGTATTAATGATCTTCAAATTAACTTTTTTCTTTCAGACTGAGACGTAGACATGAAAATACTCATCAAATCCAAGAATACTCAGTCACACAATGTGCATATATAATCACTTAAGAATATATTGAAGGCTAGGCGTGGTGGCTCATGCCTGTAATCCCAGTACTTTGGGAGGCCAAAGCTTACTTGAAGTCAGGAGTTCAAGACCAGCCCGGCCACCATGGTGAAACCACTAAACACAAATACTACTAAAAGTACAAAAATTAGCTGGATATGGTGGTGCATGACAGTAATCTCAGATACTCCACAGGCTGAGACAGGAGAATCGCTTGAGCCGGGGAGGCAGAGGTTGTAGTGAGCCGAGATTGTGCCATTTCACTCCAGTCTGGGTGACAGAGTGAGACTCTATCAGAAAAAAAAAACAAAGAAAAAGAAAGAAGGAAAGAAGGGAAGGAAGGAAGGAAGGAAGGAAGGAAGGAAGGAAGGAAGGAAGGAAGGAAGGAACAGATACTCAGACACAAGCGTGTGTTTTCAACTTCATCAATATCAATACCATGTTGACATGGAACACTAAAGACCCACCAGGGAGGCAATTAACCAGCATTTGCGAAGAAATAGACTTCACCTATTCCAACCACACGACAAGCTCTGGCAGCCAGGACGTGGGCAACAGCATCCTACCAGCTTCTATTTATTGTTGCATTGCTATGGTGCTGATCCCCTTTGTATCCATGGTATTTAGAATCTCAGGAATTGGGCTGATGACCATTCTTTAGATCTGAGAACAGAAGCAGCAGAGGGACGTTGAGCAACTTTAGAGAGGTGTGTATGTGGCTGTTTAGGGACAGTTTGAGCTTTCTGGTAGATGCAGCCTAGGGAACCTGGCATACAAGCAGTTTCTTTCTCTGTCTCATGGAAGCTGCAAGCTTGTGAAAAGGACCAGGTATCTTCTGCATCATCTTTTGTTTTGCCATACAGGTGGGCAGGGCTGCCTGGGAATACTGGATGGGTTAAGGATACTGAGAGAGAGAGAGAGAGAGAGAGAGAGAGAGAGAGAGAGAGAGAGACTTATGAGAGAGAGAGAGAGAGAGAGATCTGCAAGAAGGAGGCAAGGTCTGGAGCCCTATCTACGTCCAAGCCCTATCTATGGGCTGGGACAGCAAGGAAGTGACCTACGAGAAGGAAGGTCTGGAGAAGCAGAAGGCCCTTTCGATGGCAATGCCACATCCCTCCAGCAAAGCCCATCCATCACAGGGCATCCATCTTTAGAGCGCACCCTTCTGCAACTACACCCCCTCTCCACCCTAGATCAGGCAGCGGGGTCGCCCCCTCGAGGAATCTCCAGGCAGCTAACACTGGAGGCGCCGGCGAGGCTAGAGAGGGAGGCGTTGACTAAATTGTGCTGGATGGAAGGCGTCGAGGACCGGAGGAATTAATCCGATGTGGGGAAGGCGGACTGGGCTACGAGGAAAAAAGAGGGGGCAAGGTACACTCAGCCTTTTCATCAGTCGGCGGGGAGATGGATGGTTTTCCGGACCGGGCGTCCCAGCGCCCCGGCTAGCTATAGGGAGACGTCAGAGCGCTCGGGTCCGTGGTGGAAGAGCCCCGCGCCCCCCCGCCCGGGCTTCCATATAAAGTCGGGGCCCTGGTGGAGGCCGCAGCAGTAGCACCAGCGGCTGCGGTAGCGGAGAGCCTCTGAGGTCCGGGTCACCCGTCGCTGCTCGGCTAGGAGGGCGCACTTCCCAGCCTCGCCCAGCCTCTCCGCCACGCTCCAAGGGCTTCCCTCCGGGACCATGCGCGGCCGCGAGCTCCCGCTGGTCCTGCTGGCGCTGGTTCTCTGCCAGGCGCCCCAGGGGCCCGCGGTCCCGATGCCGGCTGGCGGAGGGACCGTGCTGACCAAGATGTACCCGCGCGGCAACCACTGGGCGGTGGGTGAGTGTCCTGGCCGCAGGAGCCGTGCGCTTGTCCTCTTCGGGCTCAGCCAGCCGGAGGGGACCTGTCTCCCCATTTCTTTGCGTTTCCCGGGCCCAGCTTTGGGAGCTGGGTTTCTGTGACCCTTATACCGAAACGCCTTCCCGGTTCTCCTAAAACTCCACCCCACCTTTCCCCATTCTAGGGAGCCCATCAGTCCCTCACCAGCCTCAGGCTGGTTCCCTAATCCTTTCCCTCTCGCTTCCCGCCTGTCTCCTCGCCTTCCCCAGGGGAAACAAACACCCAACCACAGTGCAGATCACCGTCCCTCTGCGCCCATCCTACATCTCCTTTTGTCCGCCTAGTCTCAACCAGTCTGGCACGCAACTCTCCTTGAATAATCTTGGACAGCTTTGTCCCTCGAGAGCATCTCAGAACCTGGTCCAGCTCGGTAGTTGGCCTCAACTCCGACCCGTGTGGGCTGAAATCTAAGCTGTGCCCATACGCCCTGCAAAGCCACAGGTGTGGGGACCGAGGGCGCAGCGCTCCTACCTCGCGTTTCATATCTGTTCAGCGAGCAGTGCCTGAATCCCGCCTGTTTGCAGCTCCCTGGAGTTTTCTCAGTCCCTCTCTTCGCTTTGCAGCGATATTCTTTTCCCTGCCCTTTTGCCCTCCCTCTTCCCAGCCAGCAGGGTCTGCGCTTGGGGAATCTCACCTGCTCTCCAAGCTCATCCCGATCTCTCTGCCCCTCTGAGCTCCGCTCTTTCTCCGCCCCTCTAGACTCAGGACTTCGCCCTTTTCCCTAGCTCTTTCCCTTTCCCTCTGCAACAAGTCCTGCTCTCTAGGCACGGGCTTGAAGGCTCCCTCGCCACGGCCCCCAGAACCCGGGTGGAGAGGATCGCCGCGCTGCGGGTCCTGAGGGCGCCTCCTGGTGGGGTCAGGATTCCGCACCTCACGCACCCATGGCTTTTGCGCAGCTGGGGGGCAGGAAGCGTCCAGCAGCCTCGGCTCACCCAGCATTACCTTGGGGCTCTCGGCCTCGCCAAACACAGCTTCCAGCAAACGCAGAGCGTCCAGCTTCCTCACTCCGTGACCCCACCCGCCCCACAATAGCCAACTACAACCACCCCGACCAGCTCCCTGGGAAGCTGGTTAATCCCTGAAGAGATTTAAGGTTAAGGCTGTGTGTGTGTGTGTGTGTGTGTGTGTGTGTGTGTGTCTGTGTATGTGTGTGTGTGTCTGTGTATGTGTGTGTGTGTGTGTCTGTGTGTGTGTGTCTGTGTGTGTGTCTGTGTGTGTGTCTGTGTGTGTCTGTGTGTGTGTGTATGTGTCTGTGTGTGTCTGTGTGTGTGTCTGTGTGTGTGTGTGTCTGTGTGTGTGTTGTGTCTGTGTTTCCTTAGCCATCTACTTAGAAGGGGGGGCGGGGAACAGTGTGTTGAACAGATACTTGCTAATTCAAATATCGGCTGATTCCCAGATCTTGATAGAAGACCAAGAATTTGGGGAAAGGGGTAGGACTGGAGCTGTTGCTTCCTGAGCTCTTCTGTGTTGTGTGTGCTTTTGGGATGGAAGTTGAGATCTTTGGCTTGCAATAGAGTGGTTTTCACTGTTGCTGAAATAATCATTTGCCAAGTCTTGAGAGTTCCGGGGATGAGAGGATGTGTGATTGCTGAGGGACGGGAGGAACCCAGCAGTCTGGTGCAGAGAGGAGAGATTGGAATGGGTGAAGCTGAAAAACCCTCCATTTCAAGAATGAAGGATGCAGGTGTTGAAGAATCCACACTTAGAATTATGCTTCTTAAAGAGAGCTTCTGGGAGCTTAGATCAAGTGGCCATTATCTGGCCCAGCCACCCACCAGTGGAGCTGGAAATGTGGAATGAAACGTTTGGATTTCCAATCTCTTTTTACTCATCTATATTATTGTACTAATAAAGCTTATTATTAGGTAACCCTTGCAGTCCCAAAAGAGGACAATCGAGTTAACTTGGAAGCCAACATCATGTTATATTTCTGGTGCAAGTCAGGCCAATCTTGATTTTCTATAGTTCTGGAGAACATCTACCTCCAGGTATTTAGTGTGTCTGCCATTTAATTGCCCTTCATAGCGGTACTTGAGGATTCTTAACCCAAAAGTGTATCAACCAGTGGTGACCTCAAATACCATTGTCATATTTATTCTCAGATGCGCCTCTTTTCCTCCCTTTGATAGCTGTGCAGAGTTGAGAAGGAGCAAGGGAGGTGAAGTAGAAACTCACATTTTGGCCTAAAATTAACTTGTGGTTGAGAAAAAGTTTGCTTTGAGTAACATGCCCTCTGTTAGAATGTGAGCATTTACAAGGATGAATGATGTTAGATTTTAAATTTAGCCTTCAATTATCCCAAGAAAATGCTTACCCTCCCCAATCACCAAAGACATGCAGTTTAGTTTTAATTATATAAAACTAAAGCTACGTATTGCTGTCCATGAGTACGCTGTCAGCACACATTTACAGGCTTGTTAAGTGAATTGCTTCTTCCAGCTGAGAGAAGCATGGTGCAGCAATGGAAAACAGGTTAACAGCTTGAAAACTTAACAAATTTTTATCCGGCTTGATGTTCGTGGAAATGTTTTGTTTGTGTGATGAAAATATATGCCAACACTTCCACTGGCGACTATTCCATGTGCACCCATGAAACGCTCCTAATTGTGGTTCTAACTTGGATGTGAGGCATGCCCCAGAAGGTTGAATTTGGAAATACCAATATTCAGCTGCAGAATGGCTTGTTATGGTCCCAGAAACTGTGAAATAGAATTTAAGTGTTGGTCCAGAAAAACTAGTTCTTAGGAGTACTCAACACTTTCATCCATGCCTTATTTATTTATGTTTCAAACCTGCCCTTTACTAGTATCTTTAAACGATTAATAAAAAGAACAAAAGCCCTTTTTTTCTCTGAGCAAGGTTTTTTTTTTTCCAAGTGCCTGTCTTTTGTCTATGGTGAGATTTCCATTATTATGATACGGGCACTTGAAAAATGATATTGAGAGAAGAGGTGGAAGTGGGCATCATCTCCACGTTGCCATGGAGATGATGATTTGGTTGACAGAGCCTAGCTCAAAAGTGAAATAGGATCCAGGGAACATGTGCTTCCCTGGGACATTCTAGACAGTGTGATTTCCTTAACAACCAGTCTGGGGATCTAGAGGTAAAGAACTGATCCCCACACATTCCCCATATATGCAAGTACTGAAATTTAGTACAATCACAGAATGGAGAATGACTTTCTCTTCCCATTTTAGAAGAGTCCACAAAATCAGGCATGACAAAAACGAGGTTGTTATGTGTGATATCTCCACCACTCCTCTGCCTCATTAGCAATAACTCCTTTCTTGTTTCCAGCATCCTAACTAGATAACAGGCAGTTAGGAGGGCAAGGTGATCTAGGTGATTACTGGGAGTATCACAGTTCTAATCCTGCTTCCAAGCATCATGATTCAATTTCCTCCATGTAAATAAAGCCAAATGCATTGCTACTTTCTAGGAAGTTGCACAACATAATCACTGTTATGGCTGAATGCAAGGCTATTGAGTGGCTATCTGAGTACCACGTGACCAAGCTGATAAGTGAGAAGTCACTCATTCAGGATTCCAGGACTTCACTTGGGACAGTATCCCCAGTTAGGGTCCTGAAATTGTGTGAAGTATTGTGTCATAAGCGATTTGGCAAGTGCTCACACTGCAATGCAGTAGAATCTCATTTTAATGCTCCTTAATACTCAAAGAATTCATTTTTCTCAATTACATAATACATCATGATATATTGACATATAATCCCTATTTTTATAACATCAGAAAGCCTTCTGTAGACCTTATCCTTATTTCCAGATCCCAGAATGATTTTAGCTACCTTATATTTCTTAGCAAGTTAAAAGACATTGACAAGCAGTATAATAATGTAGTCTAGATTGTGAGCGGATTTGAATCCTAAAATAGTTGCTTACATCTGTGTGACCTCTGGCAAGCCTCGTTTTCACAAAACCATTTAGCATATGGATCAAATGAAATCAAGCACATTTAAATATCCCATAAACTGCAAATCGCAATACACGTAAAAGCAATACAATTACAGTGAGGGCTTCTCTGCTGGTAGATAAAACTTCTGGGAAGGGACCTCTTTTCATTTTAAGACTGAAGATCTTTCAAATGTGATGTCTGCCTCAAATACTTTTAATGCCAGTAGTGTTGGGACCACAAAGACCTTTTTCCTTGTGTGCTTTAGATCAAAAGCACCACAGTTTTGTTGACGTTAGAAATTTCAAAGTTCTACAAAGCCCAATTACAGAGAGATAGGAAAAATCAACTGTAAAAAGTAGATAACATGAGAATAATAAGCAAGCATCCAAAGTGTTAAGAATACAGACCTTGAATTCTGTACTCACTTCTGACTCCAAGTTATCCTCTCTTGTATACATAAATTTTCCTGTTTTTAGTGGTTTGCCCTCCTTAACAGCAGTTTTAAAAATTTTTATTTACATGGCAGGTACACATTCCTGGAGCCATTGATAGACTTTCAGACGCTCAAGAGAAAATTCTGCATTTATGCGCTGGAAAGTGTTACTTAGGGCTTGTTTTAACTTGTTTTTTGCTACACTCTTAACAAACAGTAAATCTAGGTAGTTCCCTAGGTTAAATCTCAACAAAAATTCTGAGAAAGTTTAAATGAAAAATTCCTTTGGTACTTTTCTACTACAGATAAAAGGAAAGCAATATTTTGTAAAAATCACACAAAGAAAAGCATGGAGACTTTTATTTTCAGCAGCAATTCAAAATTGGCTGGGGAAGATGTTTCAACTCCGTCTTTCAGTTGGGAATAGAATTTGGAGCACACAGAATTGATGATAGAATTTTAGATATGGAAGGCTCCTTAGATTTAATCTAGTCTACTCTATTCATTTCATAGTTGAGAAAATTGGAGACTAGGGGTGCTAAATGACTTGGCTGAGGTCACCTAACTAGTTAGCAGAGGTGCTGGAACCAAACCCAGGGTTCCTGGGCTGCAGTTCTGAATTCTGTCTAGCTCATTGAACATTTTGAACAGCGAGCAAATCTATCTGTTGTTTATGAACTAACTCTTTATAATAAAATGTGATTTATTCTGCATTTAGGAGGAAGCAGCACAAACACAATTGGTATCCTTTTAAATTTCTCATTTATTCATTCCCTTTGGTTAAATGTGTGGCATTCTGAGTATTTTTGTTTCGGATTTTGCAGGGCACTTAATGGGGAAAAAGAGCACAGGAGAGTCTTCTATTTCTGAAAGAGGGAGCCTCAAGCAGCAGCTGAGAACATACATCACGTGGGAAGACGCTGCAAGGAATTTGCTGGGTCTCATAGAAGCCAAGGAGAATAGAAGCCACCAGCCACCTCAACCCGAGGCCCTGGGCAATCACCGGCCTTCGTGGGATTCAGAGGATAGCAGCTACTTCAAAGATGTAGGTTCAAAATGCAAAGGTAAAAGAAACATACATGCGAGATGGGGTGGGAGGTATTTGGGGAGAGGTGAAAGAGGGCAAGTTTAAATAAGGAAGAACAGAATTGCTTGTGCTAGAAAACTTCACAGCTGCTACATTAGGCTAACACCAATACATGCCAAGCCAATAGACAATTTTTATGTTCTCTTCTTTTTGACCTAATAGTCAAAAGGGTATTGATTCCAAATTCCAATTTAGGAGTTTTTTTTCAGCAATTTGTCTATTTGCCATTATGCACTGATGGGATATACATGTTTTTAACAGCCAGTACATTTTGATAGTCTTCAAACTATTTGAGTAAATCCCCGTGGATCTACAGATTCTACATTGATTTCTGGTGAACATTAGTGGACATTCCTATTTTTAGAAGAGAGGATTCTTGTTTTCTACCTTTGACACAAAGTAGCACTTCTTTGTATTTGTTACAGAAGTACCAAGTTCAGGGTTCATCCTAATATTTTAAGACTCGGTGAACATATCTGAGGTCAACAAATTCATCCTCTATGTGCTTTTATAGAGGACAGGGAAAAATAATTATACTAAACTGGTAATGCTTAGTTACAGAGAGTGAACAAGATACGAGAGAGAATAAAATTCATAGGAAGAAAGTAAGGCAACTGAAAATGAGGCGATTATCACTAACTTTTAAGTTTCCATGAAATGTATAATAAACTACAAAACAATAATTACAATAACAACAATGGCTAGTTTTGTTGAATATTTACTATAATCCAGGTACTGGGCTAAGCAGTTTATCTCCATTTTCTTGGTTTATGCTCACAGCTACCTTAGAAGGAAGATTCTCTTATTATCCCCATTTTAGAAGGAAGGAAACTAGTCCCATCGCTTTTCATTGATAAAATCAGGGTAAAAGCCTATGCTCAATCTGCCTCAGACAGTCTGCGCCATGCAAGACATCTTCCAGAAATGGTCCTCATTGATCTTAATATAAAGGATGCAGGTTGAAGGCCTTGCTTCATGCTGCTTCACACAATAAATAATGTTGCTTTCCACTCACAGTGCTTGGAGGGCTTCCTTCTTCCCTCTTTCATGGTGAAGACTGACGGCCCCTTTTGCCGAGCCTCAGCTGGCTTTCTGGAGGCAGGCTTTCTATTTCACTGCCTTTTGGGCCTATTTTGGTCTTTGTTTCTCTTTCTTTTCTTTTGTTTTCTCTTCTTTCTGTTCTTTCTGGCAAGGTCTGGCTATGTGCTTGTCTGTTTGTCCGTCTATCTTTCTTTCTCTCTCTGTTTCTTTCTCTTTCCTCCTTTTTTTTTTTTTTTTTTTTTTTGACGAAGACTGGCTATGTTGCCCAGGCTGGTCTCAAACTCCTGGGCTCAAGTGATTTACCCCAGCCTCCGCCTCCCAAATGTGGGTTTCTATGCTAAATGGAAACTAAGGTCCATCCGTTGCACTAAGCACCTAGAGGGAAAGTCTTTGTAGCTTTTGTTCAGGAAAAAAAAATCCAGGATTAAATAAACCAATACAGAAATAAATACCAACTTTGGACAAAACCCCAGGCGATTGTCTGGTCCATACCTGTGTCCCAGGTGTCATGCCTTCAGACTCCTTCTTTCTAGATGGATCCCATACTCCGAGGGCTCTGTGAACTTGCGGTCGACTTCTCAGATTCTAGCTGGCCATGCCTTTTTCACCGTCAAGTGCTTTGCTGGAGTTCCTGTAGGTGGATATTCAACAGTAGAACCTTTCTCATTTGTCTAAAGAGTAACAAAAATCGCTACCACAAAACCCTCGAAAATAATTTTTATAGACCTTGAAATTGACTTGCCCTCCTTAGCTTGCCTATTAAGTACTCCCCTCTACTAACACACAATCATGTTGCTATTCTAAAGTGTCTCATTTTTGAAACAAACAGCAGTGTCCAGTTTGAGTTATTTTATTTCCTCAACCTGGCTCTGCATATCTTTGAAATCTTCTGGAAAATTCAACTCCTTCCTTAAGGATCCAAAATTTTCCACCATATTCCAAAGACTATTCTTTAAGCTTCAAAGGCAATTGCAAAAAAAACAGCCCCACAAAGGGCTCTGAGTAGCAGTATAGCAGGATGGGTTGAGTGGGAGGCCGTGAAGAGTGACTGCTTAAAGGGAGCAGTACTTATCCCAAGTGAACTTAAAAACGTCATCAAAAAGATTATAAAACATAATCAGGCTTCACTTTTCTATTCTTTTTATGCATTGTTTCTCTTTCTACAGGTTTACAAAGCCCATCTCATTTCATTCCACCTCCAGTTGAATAATTAGTTATTGCACACATTGGTACTATCCTTTTGGCTATATTTCCTGATAACATGAAAACAAATTCCACAGTTAGTCTTTGCAGAGGCCAAAATATTTTATGGCTTCTCTTGCACTGGAAATTCCACCTCGATGAAAGTATGTTGTTATGAAAATTGCAAACACCTTACAATGACCTTATTCAAAAGGAAGAAGTGACAAGAGAATAGTTCTATTAGAAACCCATATATCTCCCATATCTTAGAGTTATGGGAGTGTTAGAGAGAAGCTTAATAACGTGGCCAAGCATTGCCAGAATGAGCATCAGGAGTTTTCAGAGGCTGAAGGACTGTTCTTAAAATTAAAAACTATCTACAGATGCTCTCCTCTCCCATCTTAGTAATAAAACATCAAGCACTGTTGCCAACTCTCTTGGAGCTGTTGTTAGAAATTCCCAGCATGTCCTATGTTTTGATGACAAAGATATTTACTTAATTCGTAAACGATGTATGTAATGTGCACTGAAACCAGATTACTCTATCATGGAAACAGCTCCAGAACTTTCAGAGCAATTATGCCCAGCAATGTTCAAGGTTAACCTTAATCCTTTTAACTGTGCCCTTCTCACAAATCTTTTAATTCTATTCTGCAATTAATGGAACTCTGTCCCCATGGGTTCTGCAACATGAATCTCTGTTCAGGTCAGCTCCACGGCCTCATCCATGATCCTGGAGGTGGTTGTGTGTTGTCCTGAGTTTCAGTGGAGTTAGCCTTTGATCTCCCTTTATAATTGGACTCAGTCCTTTACTCTTTGCAGCTTAGGTCTCTCCTTTTATTTAGTGGGCAAGGAAGTGAGCTACAAAGGCTGTTATGGAAAGTAAACGTGTCCGTTCCTCACTTTCAAGGGACTGCTCTCATTTTCTCATCAAATCAGTACAGAGAATAGCAAGGTCTTGTTTCTGAATATTTGAAATGCTCCAAAGAAGTGCCAAATATAGAAAAAGCAACATACAATCAAGAATCACTCATAACCTTCTGATGACCTTGGCAATTTCTATGAAGGAGCAGAGTAAAGCTGGCTCCCACTTAGAATACAGCTCCTCCCCACCCCCGACAATGGACCCTGCCATTGCCTCCCAGGTCCTTAATCTTCCTAGGTTCCACAACCCTCTTTTTCCTTTTAGCTTCCATTCCCTTCAGCCAAACCTCTCTTATTCAATATTTTGAGCCAATGGGGGACTTACGTAGATTTTTTCCCCCACACATTAGCTGGCCCCTTTTATGACCAGTGACTCATAAGGCAAGACATGTGGTGGCTTCTTCGGACAGGTGGCAGCCTTTAATAGGGCAGCCTGGGTTGGTGCTAATTGGCATGCGTGGGAATCAAACCCCAGGCCCTGGGCTCATTAGTACATAGTCAAAACAACTGAGCCACAGAGCAGGTAATAATTTGCCCAAGAATAGCAGGAGTTCCTTTATTAGAAACAAATGGCTGATATGGAAGTTGGGGAATCTGAATTGCCAGAGAGAATCTTGGGAAGAGTAATAAGCTCTAGTCTCAGCAAAAAGTGTTTTTTCGTCTCAGCGTGTAAAGGGTGCTATACAGAAACAAAGAAGGATTTTTAGAATTATAACTACTCATTCTTTCTTTAGTCTTAGTTAATTTGAGCAGAAGTCACAACAAGCAAACCACAATAAATTTAGAATTGGCAGAAATCCAAATTAAATCCTCTTCCCAAGTTTCCCACACTACTACCATTTACAGTTGTAGGTTTGTAATGTATAATTATGTAATTCAGAAACCAGTTTTGATTCGTGTCATGGTGCACTGTCAAAGTGAGCAAAGTAAGAATTCAAATTCCACATTCCCAGAATCTACCACCCAGATGCTACTCTAGTTATAAGTTCCTGGAGATAATACGTTAACCAACATCAGTTAAAACATACCTGAGTAATCATATCAGGGTGCACGTTAAGCTGATAAAACAAAAAGACCCCAAAATGCAGCTCAAAAAACAAGTAGAAGTTAGTCTCTTGGCGGGGGACGGCTCTGGTTCTCAAATTTTACACGCTCAGAATCACCTGCAGGGCTTGTGAAAGCACAGATTGCTGGGCTCTGCCCTCAGAGTTTCTGATTTAGCAGGTGTTAGGTTGAACCAAGAATTTGCCTTTCTAACAAGCTCACAAGTAATGTTCATGGCTTGTAGGAATGGATTTATTTCTAGGATTAGACTTCAGCTCACTCTGTTTGCTGAACTCTTTCTAGTATTTCTTTAGTTGGTAGACTCTCTGCTCCAGGTTCTCAACGTGAAGGAAGGAATCCCCCAGCTGAACCAGCAATGACAATGATGACCTCTCTCCAAGGAGAAAAGCAAAACCCGTAAGAGACTGCATTCGGCAAGCATCAATTCTACTGGATTGTCAACAAGATTTCCTTGCGCAAAATACTTGACTATTCTTGTATCTTTCATCCTCGACTATATTCATAATTTTCAAGCAGCATCTTCTGGTTTGAACTTGTTTGCTGTGAGCAAATGTCGAAGAGTCTTCCAATTAATGCTTTTTATATCTAGGCTATCTGTTGGTTAGATTCAAGGCCCCAAGCTGTTACCATTCACAATAAAAGCTTAAACACATTGTCCAAAGGGCAGGCTCTTCTCTTATTTCAATCCCAAATGAGAGGATAGTGTGGCAGAGATGAACAAACAGCTTCAGGACATACTTGTGTGCTCACTGATCAAGTCAGGCTGAAGCTCTCCCTCTGAATCCTTGTAGTGACTTAGAGCCTTTCCAGAGGCTCCTTTACTTTCTCATTCCCATCAGGTGGGCTAGGTTGAAGATGGAGGCTAGCCCTATCCATCACTTAAGAATTCCCTAATCTTCAACCCTTTCCATGACCAGGTATTTTGCTGATATTATTGCTGGACATCTCCTAATAGTCCTTTAAGCTGAGAATTATCATTTTCATTTACCAGATAAGAAAACAGAGGATTAGAGAGATCAAGTGCCTTGTCCGAGTCACATAGTAAATGGAGCTGGGATCTAGACATCCACAGTCATCAGATTCCCTGCATTACGCATTTTAAACCTCCCTTTCAGTATATTTATGCCTTGCAAGTGGCACTGTTTTTTCAAAATTTCGTCGCCAGTCTGGGAGGAGTCGTCCTCACTGCCAGATTTAGTTAGCTCCACAGCTAAAGGATAAGATGAATTCAGTTCCTTCCATTTTCAGAGAATATGGCCTGGCAGTTCGTTAACACTCACCAGTTCTTTTTTTTTTTTTTTTTACCAGTTCCTTTTTTTATCATGACATTTGCACATTAACAGATTTCGAAGCCTCTTGCCATATGTTTAGAACTTCTTCATTTAGGAAAATCACATTTGCAACCTTAAAGAGATTTGTCTTGCTCTTGTTTTGATTACCTAAGAACCGCATAAAAGATGATGTGTTCTAATTTCTTTTAAAACCGTGTTGATTCACAGCATATGCACAGCTAGACCTGGGAAAATGTGTGAACTGTGTTTTCAGTGTTACCACCTTCCTCAACAGGGCCCCTGTTCTCTGTCACGAGACTATCTTCAGCCTCTTTCCCAAGAACTTGATCCTGAGCCGTGTCAGCTAAAGCCTCCATGCGCTGATGATGAAGGTGTAAGCCCTCTCAAGGATTTGCCTTCCAATAGGACACTCCTAGAGCTAAAAAAAAAAAATGTTCCAGACTTAGGGGATGCTTTCTCTAACTGTGGCATTTCAGGCAAAGAGAAAAGGTTTCCTGGACATAGGGCAATGCTCCTAGAATAACCCCATCTAGACTATCACTTGTTAGGCTGTTTCATAAGAGTAAACCTAGGTGAACCCGTGTTTTAGCAGCCATCACTTTTTTCCAGGAGCTCTGACTGTGACATCACAGCTCAAATCTCCTCACCCTTGCAGTGCTCCTCTGTGCCAAACCCAGGTCAAGGCTAGAATCTTTTTGAGAGGTATGCTCTTCCCTGCAAAATTAAAAAATATACATTTGCAAGGAAAGTTTTGTCACATTACACATGTGTGTACCTATTGGGTCAGGTAATTTTTAGCTACGCTTGGATAAAGTAGAAGAGGAGAAAATGGATGAGTAGGTGTTAGTCAGGGAAGACCAGAGAACTGGGCTCAAGCCTAAACTTGCAGGTTCAATACCCAAAGCCATGTCTCTAATTGTATTGATGAGATGCATGCTGTGGAACTGCCTGAGTCTGCAGTCACTCTCTTCCTCTGCCTCTGCTATCAGCTGTGCCTGCAGTAGGATGCTCCCAGAGACTCCCAAATCAGTCTTGAATGAGTGTCTGATTGGTGGAACCTACATCATATCCCTGCACCTAGCTGCAAGGGCTTCTGGGAAATGGAGTTTTTAGGATTCTACTTTGGGAACTTGGGATTAAAATAATGGGACTCTATCAAAATGGAGAGAGGGTGTTCAGAGATGTGGTTGACCACAGATAATATATGCCCCTCTCCTTCCCCACCCCAAAGTTTTCCCTTTGATTCCTGCCCATTCCCACTCTAAAGAACAGTTAGTCCCTAGCCTGGGACTCAGGGAAAGCAGGAGCCTGGTGGCTGTTCTGCACAGCATACAGTCCAGGTGTGTCCAAGGCACAGCGAGATGAGAAGATTGCTTTTAAGAGCAGATGTCTTAGAAATCCTTGCAGTAAAGCAGGATAATCAGAAGGAAGAATCCAAAAGGGAAGAAAGCAGTTATGGCCTTTGGATTTGTCCTTTGAAAAGCAGTCTTTTTTATTTTTACTTTTTAGTGCCACAGGGTGGATTGCTCTGGGCAATTTGGCAGTCTTTGCATATGATTAGAGGTTCAGTAACACACCAAGCAGGCATTTCCAGCAGTGCAATACAATTTCTAGCCTCAAAATGCTCACCTTTTAGTCCCTATTTGGGGGATATTTAATCATTATGGAGCATCTTAACCCAGCTTGGATATGTGGGGAGTAATCTAAGCAGAATGTGGAGGTTGCATTATTCACTTCCTTAGCCACCGGCTGTTTTGTTCAGACAACATGAAATAACTCTTCAAAGGAGACGTGTAATTATGCACCATAGTCATCCTCATAGCAAAGGATCAGTATTCATCATATGCATGGAAAAGGCTCCTAGCTCCACCTCTAAGGGCTTTGTTTTTTTCAATTAATCACCGTATATCAGACCCAGATGTGACACAGAATCCTCTCCTCCATTTCTTTCCACTCTACTTAGTTCACAAATGTTATACAACATATATATGCATTGTATAACACATATATGATGGACAGAAGAGGTAGATCATGACATGGGTGGATTGAGAGGGCCACCTGATTAATGCCAAAGGACGCATCAGATGCCAAAGGAAACTCTAATAGCCTCAAGGAAGAAAATGTATTTTTCATCCTTCCACTCTCTGCCACTGATATATACTACTCTTTCCAAGACTGTTTGGATTCCTTAGCTCATCTTGAAAGAAATATTTAAACATTAAAAATATACTTTGGTGGCTAAGTGCAGTAGCTCACACCAGTAATCCCAGCACTTTGGGAGGTCGAGGTAGACAGATCACCTGAGGTCAGGAGTTTGAGACCAGCTTGGCCAACATGGCAAAACCCCATCTCTACTAAAAATACAAAAATTAGCCAGGCATGGTGGTGCATGCCTGTAATCCCAGCTACTTGGGAGGCTGACACACGAGAATTGCTGCAATATGGGAGGCAGAGTTTGCAGTGAGCTGAGATCATGCCACTGCACTCCAGGCTGGGCAACAGAGTGAGACTCTGTCTCAAAAAAATAAATAAATAATTATATCTATATATATGTGTGTGTGTATATGATACAAACTTGATAATTCATATTTTAAAATATCCTATTTTGCCTCTTTATTTAGCTCCAAGAGTTTTTAATGTATATTTTTAATGTAAAAATCTACTCTGATGATAATTATTTTTGTTTAATATTTCCAAATAAGAGATTTCTTCTATTGATTTATACCAGTGATTGACAATCCAGCACACCCTCTCCTTTAGAAACATGTGGCACTTTGGCTGTCAGTTGTATCTATGTTAATTAGAAATCGTTTTTGGATACATGTGACAAAACCAAATTAAACCACATATCCATGGCTTAAAGAAGATAGAAGTGTGATTTTCTCTTATATCACAAGAAGTCTAGAGGCCAGAGGTGCAGGCCAGCGCAGTGATCCAAGGATTTGGAGCCAAGACCTTTGTGATTTTCTTAAATTTCCCTTCATGATTACCTATAAAATGGTGGCTGCAGCTCCAGCCAACAAACACACCCCAGTTTCATTTAGAAAAGACAGAGGGAAACGGAAAAGGGTGAGATCTGCATCATGAAAACAAAACTTTCTGAGAAAACTTCAACCTCTGTGTTTTGGTCAGAACTGTGTCACATGACCACTTCTAGCAGCAAAGGAAGCTGGAAAACACCATTTACCGGTGAGGACCTTGCTACCACATTACCTCCCTGCTCCACTGAAAACAAAAAAAAAACCAAAACAAAACAAATTTCTCTTAATAAGGAAAAGAAAATGGATGTTTGATAGGTAATCAGAAGTGTTTGCCATGTCAGCTATGATTGAATGGCAAAGATTGAATCTGAGAAAGAACCAAGCTGGAATCTTAAGTCTGATGTGACTAGAAGATACCTAGACAATTGGCCTCATGTTTAGTATGAAATTGCCCTGCCCTGTGTCTCATTCTCGATGCTGAGTGCCAGGAAACCAGGTTTACAAACATTCTGTCTTCATGACTTCACCTGCCCTCCATCTCTGAAAACAAAAGGCTGCAATAGAGACTGTGTTTTATAGATTGGATGTCATCTTTAATCCTTAAATGTATTAGTCCGTTTTCATGCTGCCAATGAAGACATACCCAAGACTGGGTAATTTATAAAGGAAAAGAGGTTTAATGGCCTCAAAGTTCCATGTGGCTGGTGAGGCCTCACAATCATGGCAGAAGATAAAAGGCACATCTTACATGGCGGCAGACAAGAGAGAACTGAGAGCCAAGTGAAAGGGGAAACCCCATATAAAACCATGATATCTCGTGAGACTTATTCACTATCATGAGAACAGTATGGAGGAAACTGCCCCCATAGTTCAATTATCTCCTGCTGGGTCCCTCCCAGGATACGTGGGGCTTATGGGAGCTACAAGTCAAGGTGAGATTTGGGTGGGGACACAGCCAAACCATTTCACTAAACTTAAACCCAAGATGTGACAATTTCCAAGTATCTATTTACATGAAAAAAAAACCACTTCATGCTGTATCACACCTATCTTTATGCATGCATTTATGTACAAACACATGAGAGAGGTATATTTGCACTCCTCCATCTACATCCTCTTAGAAACAAGGAGACTTGGTAAATAAACTGGACCAAGTTAAGCAATCTGAACCCTGGCAGAAGGGAAACCATGACACTGTTTTAGTTTTTCCTGTGATCCGATTCACTAAACTAATTAAAAGATGATGATGACTGAATGATTTCCCAGGACTCTAGATAGAAAGACCATTTGTGTAGACCTTCAGGAGTAAACATTGTATCAGTGATCATACCTGTGGCTGTTAGCAACAGAAACCCCCCAACTCAAATTAGCATGAAAGGTAAAAGGATTTATGATCTGAAATACAAGAATTCCAGGCTGGGTGTAGTGGTTCATGCCTGTAATCCCAGTTTTTTGGGAGGCCAAGGCAGGTAGATCACTTGAGGTCAGGAGTTTCAGACCAGTCTGGCCGATATGGTGAAACCTTATCTCTACTAAAAATACAAAAATTAGTTGGCTGTGGTGGCGGGGTGCCTGTAATCCCAGCTACTTAGGAGGCTGAGGCAGGAGAATCACTTGAACCCAGGAGGCAGAGGTTGCAGTAAGCTGAGATTGCACCACTGCACTCCAGCTAGGGTGACAGAGTGAGACTCTGTCTCCAAAAAAAAAAAAAAAAAGAAATCTAGAGGGAGGGAAGGAGGAACTCTTAGGCTTGTTTAGTTCAACATAATTCAGTGACTCAACTATATCTTCAGAGATGAGGGTCTTTCTGTCTTCCCACTCTGCCAGCAGTGTTTCAAATTTGTCCTTAAGCTAACTTCTCTCATGGTCACAAAATGGCTGCTGGAACACCAGGTGTCACATCCAGACCTGACAAAGGAAGAAGAAGGACTATCTCTTTTGAAGCTTCACCTAATCAACAGGGATATTTATTAATTATCTCTATTAATAATAATAGGGATAATTAATAGGGATAAATCCTTTCTCAGAGGTCTCTAAATGCCTCACACCTTAGTAACCAGCTGGGCTACACGTCTACCCTAAACCCAACACTAATGAAGGGAATCAGGCCACGATGATTGGACTCGCCCAATTAGGATTTACCAATGAGTCATGTTGCAGGAGGGGCAAGTCCCTAAACAAAATCAATACTCTCTCAGTAAGGAAGGAGGGTGGCTTTGATTCAGAATAGACACCTGACAGATCTGCCACAAGTGTGAAGTTCATTTCTTATGATCTCACACAGCCTTGCTTTTATCAATACAGCAATCTCAAGAATTAGTCACTGCTATTAAGTGGAAATGTTCTAGGTTTATTTCCTACTCAGAGGCTCATGTAAAGTCCTTCTGGATAGTTTTAAAGCCATGAATCTTTAAGAGCAAGAAATAGTCGATCTCCCTTACTCAAAGCACTCAGGCTGTGATTCCAGTTGACAGCCTCTTCCTCCCGTCTGGGCTCCCGTCATCCTTTACTCCTCTCTTTGCCCTGCAACACGAGTGGCTGTTACTGAAACAATATAATTGCTGCTCTGATTCCACCACTGAAATAAACAGAGATGAAAAGGAAATACAGAGCTTCAGATTGTGTTCTCCTCCACCTGGCAGTTTCCCAAAATGCCTCAGCTAGAGACAGCCCAAATGGACAGGCTGGGGATTGAACCTGAATTAAGAAATGAAAATCAAAAATCGGGCCCAGACCAGATTGAAGAGGGAGCTCCTTTCTTCCTGCTTAACTCCTGGGGATGGGAGGAGAAGAGAAAGGCAAAAACATGAAAAAAATGTTTAATTCGGTGTCAGGAATTGGTAGCATGCTGGTCTGATGCTGTTTGTAGATACACTGTTTGCCTGCAAAGTGTCTTGAAAATTAGAATTAGTCACAGCCATTTAAACATCCAGGGATTTCATAGAAAAATCCAGGTTGCAAGCTTTTGCAGAATCGGAAGATCTGCTACCGGGCCTGCTTTCCCAGAAGACAATCAGTCCTGCCTGGTTCTGCCCCTATAAATGGGGTACACATTTGTGACTTTGCCACACTCCTCACCACACCCTAGTGCATACTTCTGCCTGCTCTGTTTGTTTATGGTACCTGCCTGCTCCCTCTAGGCATTTGAATTTATGCTCCCAGTTTAATGTACTGCATGTCAGGGGAAAGGGGACTGCTCCATGATTTGTTCAATTATATTATTTAAATTCCTGTTCATGCTTATGATTGTCTACTGTGTGTGTAACATATGTTTTTTTGTTTTGTTTTTTTTTGTTGTTGTTTTGAAACAGAGTTTCGCTCTTGTTGCCCAGGCAGGCTGGAGTGCAGTGGCACGATCTCACCTCACTGCAACCTCTGCCTCCCTGGTTCAAGTGATTCTCCTGTCTCAGCCTCCTGAGTAGCTGGGATTACAGGTGCCTGCCACCACATCCAGCTAACTTTTTGTATTTTTAGTAGAGACCATGTTGGCCAAGCTGGTTTTGAACTCCTGACCTCAGGTGATCTACCCACTTCAGCCTCCCAAAGTGCTAGGATTACAGGGTGAGCCACTGTGCCCAGATGTGTAACATCTTAGAAGAGGTTTTACCCATACATCTTAGAAGAGGTTTTACCCATATAATATTTGCTCCTCCAGATGATTTTGAAGATTCACTCCTTCCCAGGCTGGTCACTGAGATATAAGGATGGAAGCCTGTTAAAAAAGAGGCGAGTCTGCTGGGCAAATGCAACTCACTCTGAAGTGCTACTGGTGAGCAGTTCTCAATAAGCGAGCAGAGCCTGGGTGGAAGCTAGCGGAGTGTTTGGGAGCAGATCATCCTCTTCCGAGATTCATTGGCCAAGAGTTTTCACTGTATCTAGAAACGAACCAAAAAGCAGTTCTTACATAGAGTTATGCTGAGCTTCTATAATCTGTGTGGCCCAAACCACATCTGATCACCCTCTGCTCTGTTTCACCTAATTTTGCGGCACTTCATATGTTCGTAAGACAACTGAAAGCACAGTTCTCATAAAATGAACAATCAGCAGGGTATGGTGGCACATGCCTGTAATCCCAGCTACTCGGGAGGCTGAGGCAGGAGAATCACTTGAACCGGGAGGCAAAGGTTGCAGTGAGTCGAGATCACGCCACTGTACTCCAGCCTGGGCAACAGAGTGAGACTCGGTCTCAGGAAAAAAAAAAGAACAATCATTATTTAGAGGTTTTAACTTGGCAAACAGAAGTTTTCACTAGTCTCCTGATAACTAGCTTGAGAGAGAGATTTGACTTGCATGAAGGCTTCACTGATTTCATATGATTTTTTTTAAGAGATGGGGTCTCACTATGTTGCCCAGGCTGGAGTACAGTGGCTATTCACAGGCACCCCATCATCGTTCACTAAGCCTCATACTCCTGGGATCAAGTCATCATAGTCCCAACTACACAGGAGACCAAGGAAGGATGATTTTTGATAGGTGAAATGTTAAAATACAGTTTAAAAAAGAGTTACATGGAGAACCTCTTTGTCAAGTTTGAAGGCAATAATAAATGTCTTTGTCCAGTCTTGGTCCTGGTGGGGTAGTGGGGCAGGGACTTTCCTGTATCTCACCTAACTCTGCTCTACTTGCTGAGGCGCTGTGTCTTGAGCTTCATGTTTGACTTATTCCTACTCCTCCAGGCCCTGAGAGCCGGCTTTCTTCATTTTGAGTTGGCCAAAGCAAAAGATGCAATCCCAACCACTGCCACCTAAACAAGAAGCCAGGTATTCTTTAAACTGAAAGAACATTTGTTACAGGCAGAAGTGCAAGTCAGGTGACCATAGGATTCCAGCTGTGGTCCTGGTGGGTTGTCAGGGTAACCCAAGCCCCACCCCATGGGTGTTGGTTTCCGGGGCATAACCCAAAAAAGGAAATCCGAAGCGGTTACTCAACTGGTGAAGTGACCTCTGGATTTAGTTTCTTGTAGACCTGAACCAGGATTTTTCAGCTGGTTTTCCAGTTTCTGCTGAGGCAGAAGGTTGACAGTCATAACAAGCCCTTTAATTTATTAAGTCCAGGGCTGAGAGGCAATATTTCTCTGCTTGTGTTCTCTCAATGAGTTCAAAATGAACCTCATCACCCGAATCTTTTTCTTGAGGGAGGTTGGAGTAATCCTCCCACCGTACTACTGCATGGCTGAAAAGGCCTCTCCGTGTGCCACCTGGCTGCCTTCCAAGCCATTCCCCACATGCCCCAAGACCACAGGAGTTCAATCAACTCTCATGCTTGAAATCTTCCATGACCTCCCCTTGTTCACAGGCAGAAGATCAGCTCCTTACAACAGACTAATGCCAGGCCAGACCTGGCCACTGCCTCCAGCCTCACCTGACACCTTCTCTGCCTCAGCGACAAGGCTCCACTCCCACTGGACTTCTGTTTCCATGGATTCACCAAGCCATTTGCTGCCTTGGGCCCTTGCACATCCTGCTGCCCCTCCTTACCTTCATATCTTAGCTTGCGTGTTCCTTCCTCAGAGAAGCCTTCTCTTTCAGCACCACCTCTGCAAAATAAGTTACACTCTCCCATTTTTCATTGAAATTTTGGTCATTCAACCCAGCAACCCCATTACTGGGTGTTTACCCAAAGGAATATAAATCATTCTACCAAAAAGACTCATGCACTCACATGTTCATGGCAGCACTATTCACAATAGCAAAGATATGGAACCAACCTAAATGCCCATCCACAGTGGACTGGATAAAGAAAACGTGATACATATACAGCATGGAATACTACGCTGCCATAAAAAATGAAATAATGTCTTTTACAGCAACATGGAAGCAGTTGGAAGCCATTATCCTAAGTAAATTACCAGGAAAACAGAAAACCAAATACTGCATGTTCTCACTTATAAGTGGGAGCTAAACACTGAGGGCACATGGACACAAAGGGCAGATCAATAAGCATCAGGGCCTACTTGAGGGGGGAGAATGGATGGCGGGTGAGGGTTGAAAGACCACCTATCGGCTACTATGCTCACTACCTGGGTGATGAAATCATTTACATGCCATACCCCAGTGACATGCAATTTACCCATTAATAAACCTACATATGTACCCCTGAACCTAAAATAAAAGTTGAGAAAAGGAAAAAAAAAGGGACTAATACTGAGCGATCCCTTTTATACTTTGCCTGGTTTCTTCCAATGGTAACATTTTGCAAAATTATATTACCACCACAGTGAGGGTACTGAACGACGTCAACACTGCAGGATCCCTGGGTGGCCCTGTTTTAACTACACTCATTCTGGATTCCACCACCCCCTTTTACTCTATCTTCCATTTCTAAGATTTGTCATTTAGAAAATATTATATAACTGGAATCATACAGATTACACATCTTTGGGATTGGCTTTTTTTCCTCAGCATCATTCCCTGGAAGTTCATTCAAATTGTTGCACGTATCAATAGTTGGGTCTTTTTATTGCTAAATAGCATTCCATGGTTTGCATGTACTACAACTGGTTAAGCCACTCACCTGTTGAAGGATATCTGGGCCAATGCCAGTTTTTGGCTACTACAAATTAAGCTGCTATGAATATTCAAGGTTTTTATGTGAACATAAATTTTAATTTATCTGGGATAAATGCCAGAGTGTGATTGCGGGGTTGTATGGTAATGACATATTTAGTTTTATTTTTTAAAACCTGCCACACTGTTTTCTAGAGTGGCTGTATTTTACATTCCCACCCCTACTATATGAGTAGTCCAGTTACTCATATCTTGCCAGCATTTGGTGTTGTCACTATTTTTGATTTCAGCCATTCTGAAAGGATACAAGATAAAACACACATAATATTAGTCACATTCCTGTGTAGTAACAAAAACATACAAAAACTGAAATTAAAAGCACAATATCATTTACAATATATTTTCAACCACTCCAAAGAAAATGAAATACTTAAGAATTCACTACACAAAAGCACATATCTCACTGCAATTTTCATTTGCATTTCCCTGATGGCAAATGGTGTTGAGTATCTTTTTACCTGCTTATTTATCATCTATATATTCTATTTGGTGAAATATCTGTTTGTGTCTTACCCATTTTCTAATTAGTTTGTTTTTTAAAAATACTGTTGGGTTTCGAGAGTTCTTTGTATATTTTTGATGACAGTCTTTTCTTGAAGATGCGATTTTCAAGTCTTTTCTCTCAGTCTGAGCCTTGTATCTTCGATGTTTTCAAAATGGATTTTCCCAGAGCAAAGGTTTTTAATTTTGATGCCGTACAATTTATCAATCCTTTCACAGATCATGATTCTGATGTCAAGTCTAAGAATTCTTTCTGTCTGCAGATTCCAAGGGTTAATGCTTTTGGATTTTTTCCTAAAAGTTTATAGTTTTACACCATTTTGAGTTAATTTTTGTGTAAGGAGACTTAGGCTGAGATTCATTTTATTGTTCACTGTTCCAGCACTGTTGATTTAAAAGGCTGCCCTTTATCTATTAATTTGCTTTTGTACTTTGCTGAAATTCAGTGAGTGTATCTGTAGGTCTATATCTGAATTCCTGTTCGATTCCATTGATCTATGTGTCATTGTTCTGCCAATACCACACTGTCTTGATTACTGTAGCTGTATGTCAGGTAGAATGATCCTCCCATTTTATTCTTATTTGTCAAGATAGTTTTATTTATTCTAGGGTATGTGCCTTTCTGCATAAATTTTCGAATAAGCTTATCTATGTCTACAAAAAGTGTTGCTGGAATTTTTATGAGAATTGCATTAAACCTATAGATTAATTTGAGGAAAACTGACATCCTTACTACGTCAAATCTTCCAATTCCTGAGCATGGTATGTCTCTCCATTTATTTAGGTCTTTTCAATTTCTTTCATCAATATTTTGTAATTTCAGCATACACATCCTGTACATGTTTTGTTAAGTACATACCTAAGTATTTAATTGTATTTGAAATGATAGTAAATAATATTGTGCTTCTTTTAATTTCAGTTTCTTGTGTTCTTTGTTAGTATGCACAAATGTGATTCATTTTTGTATGTTTATCTTATATTCTGCAATTTTGTTAAAATCTTCATGCTTCCCCTTAGATGAAAAGCTCCTCCTTTTCTGCTCACATTCTCACTCACGCAAAATCAACCCAACCACAGGGCTTTTTATATCACTAAGACCACCCTAAGAAAAATCAAGAGGCTAAGAAAGCTTATGCTTCCCATGTTTTCATGCTGCTCCATCATTCTCACCAGGAAGAAATTAGTTCTAACTTAATTTATTCAAAGCGTGATTGACTTCACCGTTGAAACCCTCATGAGCAAATACGTACTTACATGAAGTTCAAGGACTCGGGGCAACTCAGAAGGGAAGGTCATTTTCTGGCTGAAGCCTTTATGGCTGAGGATTGCAAGAGGGAGAGAGACATTCTACCAGACGCGTCTACTGCACACTCAGCAGATGAAGTTCTCAAGATAGCCATCAGATGGCAGCCTCAGCCAAATTACTGAAGTAAATTTGTTTGCTGGATCAGAATTTTGTAGCTGGGAGATATTACAGATCCTGTAGTCCCGACCCTTTGTTTCCCAGCCAAGGGACTCTAGCCAGAGTGAAGTCTAGTCCTGCTTCAAGCCACATATCAAGTCAGTAGCAGAACTAAGATTCCTACTATCTCCCAACAAGGAATCCAATAATCTCCCTATGATCGTGATCTGAGAGAAGTGTCCCCTCACCCCAGAAAGAAACAAAGTAAGGTACAGAAAAAATATAGAGAGTTGCGATTTGAGTTCTCAGACAGCTGTTTGAGTTTGGGTACAAAGACTTACAGGCTAAAACTTGAGCCTTGAGCAGATTTTTGGTCAACTATTAGAAAGTCAAGCTAACCGAGGACCCATTTGCTCTAAACAACAACAGAAAGAAGTGGGTTTAGGGGGAGATGGGAGGGGCTAGGAAGGGGTGGTGGGTCAAGGATAGAAGAAAACCAAGGAGAAGTCAGCCACAGTGGTGCATGCTTGTAATCCCAGCACTTCGGGAGGCCAAGGCAGGCGGGTCACTTAAGGTCAGGAGTTCGAGACCAGCCTGGCCAACATGGTGAAATCCCAACTCTACTAAAAACACACAAAAATTAGCCGGGCGTGGTGGTGGGCACCTGTAATCCCAGCTACTTGGGAGGCTGCATAGAGCGGAGATTGTGCCACTGCACTCCAGCCTGGGTGGCAAAGCGAGATTCCCCGTTTCAGAAACAAACAAAAACAAAACAAAGAGAGACCCCTGGAGGAGATGAGCTTTGAAAGAATAGAAAGACGCAATGAGAAGAGAAAAAGCATCCTTCAGAGGAAACATAGTGTGTGCCCAGATAAAGAAGGAGAAACGAGCCCAACATTTCAGCAGGGCTCACCTCTGCAAATGGGAAGGAAGCCAAGCCTCCCTCGAGTCCAAGCCGCTCTCTTCTCATACTTTCTCCCAACAAGACCTCTGGCCTCAGCCCCACCACCTCACTGAACTATCACTGGCCAAAATCGTCTCTAGCCAGTCTTTGACATTACAGAGTGCATTTAAGCAATTATTCTCTTTCTCAGGGTAGCTAACTCTTTAGGCTTGTCTCTAATTTTGGATAAAAAGGCATCGTCCACACCAAGCAATAGTATAGAGGTCAGCAGTATGACCTTCAATGCTATGACGGTCAGCTGCTTAGAGCAGACGATCTCTGTTACTAAGAAGATAAATGGAAGACAAGATGGATGAATGAGGCTTGTGGATGAGCCTTGAAGGTAGAAGAGGCGTTCAGGTTTGAAATTGCAGAATTTTGTGGCTGTATTTATCACTGCATTTAAGCCAGTGGACCCTCAATATCTGTTAGCTAATCAATGCATCTTTACTGACTCCAAATAGACCGAACTGGTAAGAGAGCAACATGATGAAAATGGTATTTAGGAAATGTTTTCCAATGTGAGTACCTGCTGTAATGTGTGTAAACAGCAAGAGCCTGGTGGGAAGTCTAGTTTTGTCTTATTTTTTACAGCTTTATTGAAATATAATTAACATACCCACCATTCGCCCAAGATGCACCACCCAGTGGCTTTCAATATGCTCACAGATATGTGCAGCGATCACTACAGTCCATTTTAGAACATTCTAATCACTTCAACAAGAAACTTCTTATTTTTTTTACTTATTATTCCCGTTCTGTCCCCATGTCCCTGTATCTCATCACAAAGCAACCACGAATCTACTTTCTGTCTCTATAAATTTCCCTATTCTGGACTTTCGGATGAATTTCCATTCACATAGTATGTGGGTTTTGGTGACTGGCTCCTTTCATTTAACAAAATGTTTTCAAAGTCTACACATGTTGTAGCATATATCAGTACTCCTTTTCATGGCAGAATAATATTCCATCATATGGACATACCACCTTTCATCAGGTCACCTGCAGATGAGCATTGAGTTGTTCCCAGCTTTTGGCTATTATGAATAATGCTATTATAAACATTCATGTGCAAGTTTCTGTGTGAGCATACAGTTTTCATTTATCTTGGATGTATCTTACTCGGGAGTGGAGTTGCTGGGTCATGTGGTAATTCTGTGTTACTCATTGGAAGAACTGCCAGAATGTTTTCCAAGGTGGTTGGCCTATTTTATATTACCATCCACAGTGTATGAGTGTTCCAATTTTTCCGCATTCTCACCAACACTTCTTGCTACCTGACTTTGTTATTCTAGCCATTCAAACGCATGTGACATGGTATTTCACTGTGGTTTTGTTTTGCATTTCTCTGGTGTCTAATTATGTCAAGTATTTTTTCATGTGCTTATTGGTCATTTATAGATATCCTTTGATAAATATTTATGCAAGTCCTTCGACCATTCTAAAATTGGGTTACTAGTCTTTTTATTATTGAGTTGCTAGTGTTATTTATATGTGCTAGAAATGAGTTCCTTAACTGATACATGATTTGCAAATATTGTCACCCATTCTGTGGGTTGTCTTTTCACTTTGTTAATGGTGTCCTCTGAAGCACACATGTGTGAAATTTCAATGAAATCCATTTTATCAATTTTTTATTTTGTTGCTTTTTCTTCTGATATCATATTTAAGACTCTTTTGCCATAAACCATGATCATGAAAAAATTTACCCCAAGTCTTCTTCTAAGAGTTTTATATTTTTACTCTTACATTTAAGTAATTGATCTATTTTGAGTTAATTTTTGTATGTGGTGTGAGGTAAGGGTCCAGCTTCATTCCTTTCATGTGTATATCCAGTTGTTTGAATTGAGAAGACCATTCTTTTCTCATTGAATGGTATTGGAACCCTTTTTTGAGAATCAGTTGGTTACAGATGTTTAAGCTTCGTGTATGGATTCCATTCTTTCAATTGATCTGTATGACTATTCTTACACCAGTATCACACCATCTTGATTACTATTGCTTTGTAGTAAGTTTTGAAATCAGGCACTGTGAATCTTCTTGATTCTTTTTCAGTGTTGTTTTTGGATATGCTGGGTCCCTTAAAATTCTACATGGATTTTAGAATCAGATGTTAATTTGTACAGGGAAGTCAGCTGGGATTCTAATAGGGATCATGTTGAATCTGTAGATCAGTTTGGGACTATCACTCTCTTAACGATGTTGTCTTCTGATCCTTGAACATGGGATGTTTGTGTATTTATTTAGATCTTTTACTTCTTTCAACAAAGTTTCGTAGTTCACAGTGTAAGTTTTGAACTTTTTGTTAAATGTATTCCTATTCTATTCTTTTTTGTGTTATTGTGGTTGGAATTGTTTCCTTAATTTCATTTTTGGATTGCTCATTGCAATTAAGTAGAAATGCAATTGAATTTTGCATACTGATCTTCTATCCTGTAACCTAGCTGAACTCATTTGTTAGTTCTAAAGTTAAAAGCCTCCAAGTGGTGGTCCAGTGAAAATCAGAGTGCACTGATGTCATTTTAACAAAGAGTGAGGAAAGAAAGAAAGTAGAGTGTGAATGCCAGCCACAAGCCTGGAAAGATAGATGAGGTCAAATTTGGGAAAAGCTCCAATGTCATACTTAGGAGCTTGGCTCTTCTTCCATAGGCCATAATAAATTGTTTTTAAGAAGAGGATTTGTTTGAGACAACCAATTCTGACTATAGTGTGAAAGATAGATGGAAAGGATTGAGGAATAAGGAGACCAGTATGGAGACTGTATTTTTATAGCTCCACAGCTTAGCAAAAGAAAGAGATCTGGGCACAGTGGCTCATGCCTCTAATCCCAGCATTTTGGGAGGCCAAGACAGGCAAATCACTTGAGGTCAGGAGTTCAAGACCAGCCTGGCCAACATGGTGGAGCCCCATCCTACTAAAAATTCAAAAATTAGCCAAGTGTGATGTCGCATGCTTGTAATCCCAGCTACTCAGGAGGCTGAGGCAGCAGAATCGCTTGAACTCAGGAAATGGAGTTGCGGTGAGCCAAGATCATACCACTGCACTCCGGTCTGGGTGACAGAGTGAAACTCTGTCTAAAAGAGAGAGAGAGTGAGAGAGGTGGGGCCGGGGGTCGGGGGGAGCTCCATTAATTAAGAAATATCATAAAATGGGCCTATATGTAGGAAGTGCCATAACAGAAGCGCTGCATGCTATGGGAGGCCATGCAGCATGAGTGAGATGATAAAGCCCTCAACTGGAAAACTGTCAGGAAGAGGAAAAGCAGAGGTAGGTGAATCCAAGAGACATTCTGAAATAAAATTGATGGGTCTATGTACTTAACTGCATATAAGGGTTGAAAGAAAACAATGAAAGAATTGGATTTAGGTGTGGTTGATCATGACACTAAAAATTAGGATTAAAATAGAGCCCAGGTAGTAGTTCAGAGTGAGTATGGCGCTCCACAGTGTCATGGACCTGGATCTCTCTTTTTTTGTGTTTTTCTGAGACAAAGCCTCATTCTGTCACTTAGGCTGGGATGCATTGGCGCAACCTCTGCCTCCCAGGTTCAAGCAATTCTCCTGCCTTAGCTTTCCAAGTAGCTGGGATTACAGGTGCCCGCCACCATGCCCAGCTAATTTTTGTGTTATTAGTAGAGATGGGGTTTCACCATCTTTGCTAGGCTGGTCTCGAATTCCTGACCTCAAGTGATCTGTCCGCCTAGGCCTCCCAAGTTGCTGGGATTACAGGCGCAAACCACTGTGCCCAGCCAGGAACCTGGATCTCTTCTATGCTATTGTTCAACATCCTCACCATGTGGCTTCATGGCATGGGCCAAGATGGCTGCCCCAGCACCTGCATCACACCTGCATCAGAGCCAACGGACTGCAGGGGAGGCGCACAAGAAGGGTTTTCCCTTAATAACATAGGCCACTTTATTTATTTATTTATTTATTTATTTAGATGGAGTTTCACTCTTGTCACCCAGGCTGGAGTGCAGTGGTGCAATCTCAGCTCACTGCAACCTCTACCTCCCAGGTTCAAGTGATTCTCCTGCCTTAGCCTCCTGAGTAGCTGGGATTAGAGGTGCATACCACCACGCCCAGCTAATTTTGTATTTTTAGTAGAGACTGGGTTTCACCATGTTGGTCAGGCTGGTCTTGAACTCCTGACCACATAGGTCACCATTTAATCACATCTAATAGAAAGGGAGTCTGGGAGATGTCTTTATTCAAGACATCCAAGTGATCAGCTAAATTTTGGAAGACATATGGCTGAGAAATAAGGCAGAAAGGAAATTGGGATATAACTTGCCTCAAGGGGTTAAGAATTACTCTAAAAAAAGAACTATTCTCATCATGTCCATTGGATGCATATAAATGCTGAAAGAGGAACAAGGGTTTTAAGGAGCTTTTAGGAGCCCACAGAGCAAAAAAATAAGTTTCTATTTGAACACATTTATTTTGGGATAGCTTCTGGGATGCTCAGGTGTAGAAAACCAGTAGGCATTTGGGAATTTGTGTGCAGGTGGGTCCTTATTTCCCCTCCTTAGACCGTGCTGCTTAAGTGTTGGGACTTTATCATTACAGGCCCACAATGGGTTCTGTGTGTGTGTGTGTGTGTGTGTGTGTGTTTGTGTGTGTGTGTGTGTGTGTGTGTGTGAGAGAGAGAGAGAGAGAGAGAGAGAGAGAGACTTGCTCTGTCACCCAGGCTGGAGAGCAGTGGCAGGATCTTGGCTCACTGCAACCTCCATCTCCCCTGTTCAAGCAATTCTCCTGCCTCAGCCTCCCGAGTAGCTGGGACTACAGGCACCCACCCAGCTGTAATGCCCGGCTAGGCCCACCATGTTTTGTAACAATCTGCAGATTAGATAAAGACAGCATGAAATTAAGATGGTATGGGAAAGAAACACAACTAGAGACACATTAAAAATATATATATATATCCCTGGAGAGATTACATAATCCAGCCACTGTTAGGATTGGAGAAAACATTTTGTAGACAACTTTAGACAGGAAGACATCCTTGTATACAATTCATTCAGAACCCACTAACATGAACACACACGCTTATACTAAGCACAGAGCAGAGGAAAGACGCTTCTCAAATGAGCTGTCACATTTAGGTGTCTACCTTCACCTTTAGATGAAGTAAGGAGGGAGCAGAGAATTTCGAGACCTAGTACTCTAGTGAGGTTTGCTGCCAGTACCCTGTTTAAGGTCCCAGTCACAACTGGGCCACAGATCTCCTGGCTCCCAGGCAGAGGAGCTGCCACTGCACCTGCCATTAAGTAGCCGTCTGGCTCAGGGTGCTGAGGAACCCGGCAGTCTCCGTGTCCACCAGGGCTGGGGGAGACGTGCCAAGGATCTAGATGATTTAATCCAGTTTACCAAAGGAGTTTTACAGCGAGGAATTAAGGCGTGGTAAAGGCATTAATCACTAATGAGTCATTAACTCTGCCCACTATTGTACAGTTAACAAGCGGAGACCAGATTATTGGAGCTAGTCCCCAGTAAAAGAGAAGACAAGTTCACAGAGAGCACCATCCGCCTCCACAAGGGTCGGGTGCACCCGTCTGGCGCTGCGGGGCCTGCCTTTCCCAGGAGGGAGAGAAGGCACCAAGGGCACCTGCGGAGCTCCGGCTACCCGAGCAGAGAGGAAGTGCAGCTTTTAATTACTTTAATTGTATTTTTAAATAAATTAATTTTTAATTTCGTCTTCCCTGAAAGCCTTTTTCTGCCCGCCTTCTGGAGGCTTGGATTCCATTCATGTAATAAGATTCTGTTGGTGAGAAGGTGCTCTTGGAATGGAGGCTGGAGAAGCGGACTGAGCGAGGCTGGGAGTGGGGCTGGGAGCCTGGGGTGAGGGGCTGAGCTGGATGAGGTGGATGATGGAGAGAGCATCTCATCAGATGCTAAAGCCTCCAGGCCTCTGGGGTCTGCACCCAGGGTGCCCTCACCGTAAGCCGATCCGACGTGTGAGGAGTGCTCTCTCTGGAAGCTGAGTTGGGGGTCGTGGTCTCTCTTGCCGCCCCCGCCCCCTACTTCCTGCGCGTGGGCTCTGGAGGTATCCACAAAGACTTTTAACTAGCCCGTGAATTTGGACTAGAAAGGGAAGAATTGGCATTCCCTCTTTACCCTCACCAGATTCTTGATTAACTGGGGCGGGGTCTGGGACAGGCAGGGATTGTCTCCATTAGTTTGACAATTCCCATTCCCCAAACATTAAATATATATTTAGGATAAATAAATGCAGTAGGGTGGTCCCAGTTTAGTTGCCGACCTCTGGCCAAAGCCCACCCCTCTCGGGGGTTCTTTTCCAGTCCCTCCACCCCATCCCACCCTCACTAGTTCGGATCACCCTCCTGAGCAGCGCAGGTTGGGGCTTGGACCGGCAGGGGACAGAACCGGCTTCTGAACTAGGAAGTCCACTAGGGATACACAGCCCGGACCCGTCCAGGGCCACAGTCGAACCTCAGGACAAGGAGCGAGGGCTCCTCCGCGATCCTACGGCTGCTCTCTTAACGTCGAGCCTCTGGAGCCGAGCAATCCCGAGCAATCGGGAGAGGCTGAGCCTTGAGCCCCGGAGGTCGAGGCTGCAGTGAGCTATCATTGCACCACTGCACTCCAGCCTCGGCACCAGATGAGACCCTGTTTCTGACAAAACAAAACAAAAACTACTGTAGGGCTGGCTGATGGTGGCCTGGGTCGCGGGGGAGGTCCGCTCCCGGCAGTCTCCAGCTCTCGCGGTCAGCGGAGAGTCCCTGAGGCTCAAAGGGCGGTCAGCGCTCCACCGCTCCAGCAGTGCCTGACTCCGCCCTTCTCTCGGCGCGGTCCAGTCCTCGGCGTCCTTCCCCGACCCGCCCTCGCTCTATGCGAGTCCCGCCCAGGCCCCGCCCAACCTAGTTCGTAGTAGCAGAAGAGGATACCAGTCTACAGACCTGCTTGCTTTCCTCCTAGGGCCGGCCAGAGCAGACGTTGTCAGGGGCTGGGAAAGAAGGATCTCCAGGCCTCTTAAATTGACCGAAGCCAATCGAGGCTCGCCTCAATCTAGGTCTGTGCTTGGAGCAGCACGGTAACTTTGCTTCTGGAACCTCTTGAGACTCATGTGGTTCTTGTTTTCCTTCTGTGAGCACTGGTGGCATCACCTGAACCAAACCTGCTGCCTCATTAGGGAAGATTCAAGAACAACTGAAAGTGATTCTCAGGAAAGTGATGCAGGCTTCCCTCGGGGTCCCTGAAAGGCTCATGCCCGTCCTAACCAAACCAACAGTCCAGTTTTGGAAGCTTGTGCCCCAACATCGGCCGGCGCTTCTGCAAAGTGTTTTCTCTTGCCATGAGCTTGAGCGGAGGCCCCAAGTGTTTCAGTGTCGTTCGGGCTTTAATGCTCTTTATCACAAGCTGCTCACCTCCAGCCAGAGTTAAGAACTGGATTCCCGCCCCATCTGCACCCAGACTCCTGAGCTGGCAGTGAATCTCCCACCCTCAGAGCTGCCCTGCGGGGTTGGGGATGGGGGAGCCCTGGGGCAGATGCTGTGTGCAGATCTCTTCAGGAGGCCTTTGAAAGCACAGCTAGTGCCCACCGCTCAGAATCTTAGTTCCCAGTATGGCCTAATGAGCTGTCCTAGAATTGAAATAAGGAGCACTTATCAGCAATGTTTTCCCAACACACACTATGATGGACACTTCTGGTTATTTCAGCCCCAACGCTTAGAAACAGTGTAAACTGGGACAACCTCTCAGTGCCTCAGCCTCCTCATTTATAAAATGGAGCTAATTGTATCTTCCTGGTAGGATTGTAGTGAGGCTTAACTGAGCCAGTAGACATAAACCTCTCAGAAGAGTGCTGGCACATAGTCATCCTTCAATAATCATTAGCTACCGATATTTTTGTGACCATTTTCCAAGGGCTTGTCTCTGAAATCCGTGTATGGCTCACTCTCTTGATGACGGTTTAGAAGAAAATCTATTCTCATCTGAAACCAAACAGTGGAAGAAAACAGTAGAAGGGGAAGTAGCAGAAAAACTCATAAGGAAATAATTGAAAAACAGTACAGAGGAGACAAAATGAATAATTTCTGCAATGATCTAAGGGAAGTGAAGAGGCTGATGCTGGGATGCTCAAGGTCACAGGTGCCCAAGACTGCAGTAAGAAGGGGGACAGAGCAAGTGTGGTACTCACTTGGAGCCTATGAAGTTGGAAGTTCTGTAAATAAATCAACTCTAGGGAATGAAAGGATGAAACAAATGATAGGCCAACCACACACTCATTCTAGCGTTGTTTTTTTTTTTTTTTTCTTGCTAAGAGGTGGTAGCACATGGGATATTCCATCCACCTCCCCCAAGGAGACATCCTTGTGAGGTAAAGTGCAGATATTACTCCCTGCCACTTGGGGAAAAGAATTTATTTAGTAAATTTTTACTGATCAGCCTACTGCGTGCAAGGCACCAGTTGAAGGTCTAGGGGTACACAGCCCTGGTTATGCAATAGCCTCTTAGGACCCGCAAAGAAAGGACTGGATGATGAAGCTTCCCTACTCCTAGCCCCGGAGTGGTCATCCTTTTCCCAAGTCGGTTTCAGGAACCGGAGAACAGCCAGGGAATATTTCGGGTAAAGGGGAACCGTGATTACAATGCATATTACGTCATGCCAGGGTCTTGGTAGTTTTACATAAAGCCTTTACAGGCGATCTTATTTCATCTTTTCCACCTTCCAGGTAGAGAGGGTTCATTTAGATGAGGAAAGGGTACTGGGAGCTTCACTAATTTGCTCAGGGCCAACAGACAGTAGCCAGTTGTTGCTAATTAAGGCTCTGGCGGCATCATCCCGAAAGCACGCTTAGGGACGGGGGTTGTAGGGTGGACTGGGGGCCGAGGACCTGTTAGCGAGCAACCTGCTGGAGGTGGCCCAGCTCCAGTGTCAACGGTGGATGCCGAGGACGCTCAGGCGGGAGTCCTGGACTCTCCCGAGTCTCAGGAGCTTGTGAAGCGGGCTGAGATTTCGGGATTCCTTCCTCGCCCTAGAACAAGAGCCAAAGAATTGCAGATACTGTCCAGGGCAAGCCTGCAAGAATTAGCACTCAGGGCAGTGGCGCAGTGCGCTCCAGGACACTCTCCCAGAGCGGCACCTAACCAGCCGCACCTTTTACCGAACTCTGGGTTGGCCGGTGTGCGGCGAGTTGGGGAGGTAACAGTCTCGCCGCTCCGAAAAGGAAAAGCATCTCTTTGCCTAGTTCTTGTACCGCTAGTCATCAACCCTGGGTATGAGGGACTGGCACCGAACCGGAGATCTATCTGCAAGGTGAACTGAGAGGAGCCCTTAGGGGAGCGGGGACGCCAGGGGCTCTCACGCTAGGGAAGGTGGTCCTGACGCTTTCTGTTAAAGTGAAATTTCAAACTATCAGCCGCCGCTAACTATGGGGCTAGCGGGGTAACTGGGAACGTGCCAGCGGCTGAGCCTTAGTACCATACACTCCGGACCCACGTGCGCCCGCCCGCTCCAGGGAAGGGCCACTCGCGTCCAGGTCGCTGAAGCCTTCCAAATGGGAACGATTCTCTGCGGCAGCCAAGTGTCCCCAGAATTTTCACGAGGGAACTCTGAGCTTCATCGCAGTCCTCCGCTTTCCCTGACCCACCTTGCCCATCAGCGCACCCCCCTCCCGTACCCCCATATTCACTCCTCACCCCAAGTCCTGAGCGTGTTTAAACAAATTCGAAACAAAACAAGCAGGTCTTTAATTCTCCTCTCAAATACTTGGAAACTACGTATACAAAAGTTCCTCAAACTATTTTTCCACCTCCCCTTCTTCCCTGTTATGGTTATCTGGGGGTCTCCAAGCCTCCTGGGAATGCCAAGATCAGGAGCTTCAGCCTGTTGGGCCTGGAGGCTCCAGCACCGGTGGGGATGGGAGCGGCGTAGCCGGCGGGGCCCGGCAGCCTCTTGCCCTCCAGCTGCAGGGCTGAGGTCCGCGAAGTGTGTGGAGGCGGCCAGAGGGCCTCTCCTCGGGCCTGAAAGTCACCCTTCTCCGCGTGCGTCGGGAGCAGGCGCCCGGCCCTGAACTATGCCTGGCAGGTGGCTGACTGGCAGGCGACGGGGAAAGAGTGGCCGAGTGGGGGATCCCTGGGAAAGAGGATGCGGGTACGGTGCGCTCCGCCAGGGGTCAGCTCCCTAGACGGTCCCCAGTGCCCTAGAGGGCCTGCCACGGCTTCCCGATGGCCTGGATGTGCTCCTTGGCTTTCAGACGCAGCGCCGCGATGCTGCTGTTGCGCGGGTCCGCTTCGTCCAGCGGGAACTTGTCCCCGAAGCCGGGCCCGCATGGGTAGGAGGGTGGCGGCGGCGGCGCGAGAGGCTGCAGGCCGGGGCCCAGCGGCGGGGAGTTGAGGAAGGGCGGCGGCGGCGGCGTGTAGCTGGCGGGCAGGCTCTGCGCCGGCGGCCCGAAGCCCGGCAGGCTCTGCAGAGCGGTGGCGCCCCCGCCCGGCAGCGGCGGCCCGAGCCAGGACTCCAGTGGCAGCGCGCCCCCCGCCGGCCCGCCTCCGCTGCCTGGGCCCGCCCCGAGGGGCGACAGCGTGGCCGAGGGCGGGGAGCGGCTGAAGGAGAGGAGGGGCGAGTCCTGCAGCTTCATGGAGGACACTTCCAGCTTCTCCTGCCTCCGCCACTTAGCCCGTCGGTTCTGGAACCACACCTGCAGGAGAGAGCGCAGGGGCCGTCGGGCGGCAGCTGAGGCTGCAGCGGCGTCCCCGACCCTGAGCCCGTGCAGCCCGGCCGGCTCCACTCTCTCCCACTCAAATAAAACTCGGGGTGCAACTGTCACGCACCTGCCGAGCGAGGCCCGGATCTTCCTTCCTGCCACACCCCCCCCCGACCCCTCCCACCCTCAATCTCTTTTCTTTTCCATCCCTTCTCTCTCTCTCTCTCTCTCTCTCTCTCTCCCTCTCTCTCTCTCTCTGCCTCTTCTCTCCATTCTCGCTTCTTCTGAGTCTTTTTGTCCCATCCTAGTTCTCCGTGGCGTCCCACCGTTTTCTCTGTTTATCTCACCCATAGCTGTGGGCGTATTTGTTTCCAACTCCTACTACAGAGCAGAAACTCAGGGGGAAAAAAGTGAATTTAACTCTGCAATCGGGTCTTGGAACTTTGAAACGAGATCTCACCAATTTTCTGTGATCTGTCGGCTGACAGCCCCTCCTAACAGTTTGGCTTGCTTCTTCTCTGCATGGTACAGCTCTCAATTGCTGTATTTTGGTCTCAGACTTTCTGTGCTTTATCTACCCTTTGTCTCTAAACACAGGTATAAATATTGTTAAGTAGAGTAACTGGAAAGAATGGGTGTTGAAATTCAGCTCTTTTCACCGATTACTGGTTATGATAACTAGTTAGGAGCAAATGGGTTTATTTGCCCCAAGCATATTTGAATTGCTGCTTTAATATTTTTATTTTTATTTCATTGATCTCTGCTTACTATTTCTGCTGTTTCTTATTACTTTCAAAGAGTATAATCCTTCAAGTCTATTATATCTATTTTACGTTACAAAGTTAATTTTGCCATTACCCTAAGACCTTAGCTCAATGACAAGGTTTTTTGCTTCTTCTTTATATATATAGAAAGTCCTTGCCAAGAGTAACATCTGGTTTCTTCCAATGAAACTTCGTTACTGATTTGATAAAAACACTGGAAAATGTGTAATTATATTTTTACCACCAGTTCCACCTTCACAGGCAAGACAGAGAGAACCCGTTTAGCAGAGAACACAAAAGAACTTCAGCCAAACTGGTGGCTTTAGTGTTACATTTATGAAGGGAAATGAAGGGACTGTCACAACCTCAGAAGGGAGAAAACAGTTTTCAGTCAATAAGGGCAGAGGACCCCCTAGGAGAGCTGAAAAAACAGCAATCCAGCACCTAAGCACAGCAGGGCAACTGTGTGAGAGGCTGCAATTAGGGAGAAAAAGAGAAACAACAGAAGTGTAAGTACCCTGTACCCTCCCCTGAAAGATTCATCTGCATAGCTAAGGGCTCAAGTCTCCCTTAAATATTAGATATTTGCCAACAGCAGAGAAAAGAAACACTGACTTGGGTGAAGGCTCCTGTCCCACCACCTCCTGGGTTTCCCTGCTCGTCCTACTCCATTCCCGACCACATCAGCTGTAGCCTTCAGATCCAGCATCCCGGATTCTAGACAGAAGGATTGAGGTAGGCTATTGCAATGCTCTACTGCTGCCCTCCGTGCATGCGGAAGACCCTGCCTAGTATCTCCACCATCTGATTACATCATAGTCATGTGTTAAGAATGGCCATATGCTGGGTGCTGTGCTGGCCTGTGGTCACAAAGAAGTCACAGACACTGTTCTCAAGAATCTCACAAGGTAGAGAAGCCAAAACCCCTGAACAAGCAACGAGGGAGGATGCAGGTGGGCTCAGGTGCCCAGGGAGCTCAAGTCTGCTTTGCTTGAATTCTGTAGGTTACTGGAAGACTTTGCCTCTCCTCTTTCTCTTGTATTCGTTCCCTCTCCCATCCTTCCTTTCTTGAAAGTAGGTGCTAAAATTTCCACCCCTTCAATGAAATCATTGCAGCTTTACTGCCCCAAATTAGGAGACATTGAACTGTCCTTGCTGGTTAATCGCAAGTCACATTAGGGAATTACATTTTTTAAGCCATGACTTTTACTCATTATTTTCAACTCTTAAACTAAGCAGAAAAAAAAAAAAAAGCAGCAGCTTGTCCTCTTTTACTTTTAAGACATGGATAAAAGCTTTGAACACTTGACTTTTCTCATTTCCTGGAAATCAATTTATTAGACACACACGAAAATCCCATCTTAGTTCCACTCCCTTTCAGATGTAGTGAAATTTGTTCCCAATGTCTCTCTTTCAGCCCTCTGTAAACTCTCCCAATTTGGAAATCCTCCCAGATTTTTCACAGATGACTAGCAAATATTTAAGGCTTTCAAATATTTTAATGATCAGGGATTAAAGATAATTCAGCTTTAATTAAAGCGAAAACCCCTTTACAATAAAAAGAAAAGGCCTTTGCAGCGAGAAGTTTGGTTGGATATGCACCAAAAAAGGAAAAGTCAGTTTCTTAAACAAATCCACCCAAGGTTTCAACTTCGAGGTGCCAGGCCCTTCGCAAGGAAACGGGGTTTTCGTTTTCAACACAGTATGCGCAGCTAGTGACGAGGGTGGCATTTGGGGCCCCCATACTGTCACCCTGGAGCAGCTACCTGCATCCTCTTTCCACTCAGCAGCCCCCAACCCCTTCTTATGTCTAATGAACTGTCGGCCTCTTCATCTTGCAAGTCATTTCCGTCTTCCCTTTTTAGTTTAGAAGAGGAAAACCCTCAAAAGGGAGCCCGTACCACAAACTGGAACAGACGGCCTGAAGGGTAGTGCACAGCCAACATCGAAGATCTGTGCCTCTCCCTTGCGACTCTGGGCGTGCCAAGTCGAGGAAGGACAGTAATACATGCGTGGACGCCCGTGAATTCCGAGAAACACTAGCTGCAGTTTCGGCCTCGGGCCCTCCCGGATCCCAGTTCCTCAACCTGGGCGCTTTACCTGGACCCGGACTTCGGGTAGGTTGACCTTGCCGGCCAGCTCCTCGCGGCTGTACACGTCCGGGTAGTGGGACTTCTCGAACGCGCGCTCCAGCTCATGCAGCTGGTACGTGGTGAAAGTCGTGCGGTTCCGCCGATGCTTTTTCTTGGGCTGTTCCTCCTCTGACAGTTTCGCTTCGCCGGTGGCTGGCCCGATGGGCAGCCCTGGGCTCGGCCGTGCCTCCCCGGGCTCCTTGGGGCAGTAAGGGCGAGGGGCTGGGGCGACGAGGCCCAGAAGGGTCAGAGACACTCCCCGGAGCACCCTTGGGCCCGGGCCGACCACGCCTTGCCGTGGGCGCTGGCCAGCCCGGCAGCGGGCTCCGAGATAGCCACAGGAGGTCCGGGTTGAGGGTGGCGATGGGTCCTAAGCTTTCTCTGAATGCAAACTGGAAGCCCTCGCCATAGACAGAGCCCCCAACCCCGCACCCATCTGCCTTAATAAAAGTTAAGGAAGGGGCGCGCTCGTCTGGCAGACTCCTAAGCTCGGGCGCCCGAAGGGCCTCGCACAGCCAAGGGTGAGCACTCACCTTCGTACTCGGGGACAGGCGCCGGGGCTGGCGGCGTGGAGGGCTCGGCACCTCCTTCGGGCGCCTTTGGGCAGGCGGACCGCGCGCCCAGCCTCCTATCCCGCTCCTTCGAGCCCCGGGCGCCCCGCTCCGCGGGGAAGGTGCCGAGGATCCCGTCGTCCTTGGTAAACCCCAGGATGGCCTCGATGCTGTGCAATCGCGAGGTGCTCCCGCCCGGGCTGCGGAGCAGGTGGCCAGCGAGCGAAAAGCTCCCGTCGGCCATGGCAGGCGCGCAGCCCGGCAGGTGCATGGGGAGCGTGGGGAGGCGGGAGGGCGCTTTGGAGACGGAGAGGAGAGGCTCGAAGTCGGCTCTTCCCGCGTTCCGCGGTGCAAACCGACGGGTCCCGACCCTAGGTCAAGCTCCGCGGGCGAAGCCCGCCCGGGCTGCGCACGCTGAGGGTGGCCGAGCGCTCAGCCCGCTACTGCCTTAGTCCTAGAAGTCGGAAGTTCGGGCTCGGAGTAGCTGGGGCTCCGGGCGCTAAAGGCGGGGAGCCGACTGGCCCCCGGCTCCTCCCCTCTTGCCCCGGACCCAGCTCCTTCTCTCGGCCCCTCCCTCCACCGAGGGGCGGGTCCTCACCCAGCCCAGCCTCAGGGTCTTCGCGCGGCCACCCCCGGGCGGGCACTAGGAACATTCCCCTCCTACCTCTTGATCCGTTTTAAGCTTTACAAACACACTCCGGGGATCCGCGGCTGGATGCTTGACAGGCTCGGGAACCCGATCGCGGCCACCCCTAGTCCTGCCTCAGTGGGGCCGACGCCCTTGAGCTCGTCTCTCTCCTTGCGTTTGTCGCTCCCTGCCTCCGGCCTCTTACCTCAGACTACCCCACGGGGATCAGCTCCCTTCCTGGACGCAACTCCTCCCCAACTGCAGACTCGCCCCTCTCGCCCCCTCTGGCTCACCTCCGCGGGGCCGCCACCCTGGCCTGGTGTCCTCTGGAAGCGCCGAGGCTCAGCCGAAGGCTTCCTAGCTCCGCACTCGTCCGAGTTTGAATTTCCCCTCGCTTGCTCCCTTTTCTCTTTCCACTCCGTTCTGGGCTCTGTGGTACCAAGTCCCAGGCCTCGCGTTTAGTTTGTCCGTCTATATCTGTTTTAACTCCTCCCAGTCCCCTCGGACTTCAGCGCCCCAGCCTCCCTCCCTCCCTCCAGCGCCCACCCCAGGGCCATTTATGCCCGCTGGTCCGGTGACCTCTAGCGCCCGATCGTCCAACAGGAGGTTGGGAGCCCCGCGTCGGGTGCGCCACCGGGCTCAGGCCCCGCAGGAGATCCACCTGGAGTTCCCCGCCCTCGCTCCCTGTCCTGCGGGAACTCCCGCCTCCCTCCAACACTTCTCTGGGACGAAGAGAGGGCCCCGAGCCGGCTGGGGAAGGACCTTTTCCCTGGGAGGAGGCCTCGCGCCCCCCTGAGGGTTCAGGAGTAATTGGCTAGCAGTTCTTTCTCCTTTGGACCCCGTGGAGGCTTCCGTGGCCCACGGCGACTGATCGGCCACTTGGAAAAGTGCTTTGCGAGGGTGAGTGTGTTTCACCTCCCGCGGCGCGGATCAGCAATGGCGCTGTGAACATCGCATCCCCCAAATCTGAGACAAGACCCTAGGAGGGCCCTTGGCCTTCCCTGAACTGGTGGCCTGAACCGTGAATTAAAATGCTTTCCTATAAAAGCCCAAAGACCTAGAGGACACCATCTCTAAAATCTCCTTTTCATTGGGCGCCCTGATCTCCACGGCAGGGGCGTCTTCTTCACAGTGCTTGCGTTCAGACAAGCGTTTGCTGCGTCCCATCGGAGGGCAGAACACCATCGAGGGCCACGTCGTGGGCATCAAACAAACTGGGAAAGGCCAGGGCCGCTGGTTTGGGGGAGTTTAACGTCCAGGCTGGAGGACAAGACAAAGGAATAAAAGAGGGAAAACACACATCCTCAGATCCCCCACCTTTAAATTGGTGTTAGGAGGATATTTGTGGAGGATAAAGCAGTTCCTTAAAGATCATTCAATGGTTAATTCCCCGTGATGGGCATATCTATTTTTAATAAATCTATATAAAGGCAAATTGAAATAAAGGCAATCATGTGACCATAGGAGATAAAAACTCAACTACTTCAAGTCAGAAATTAGTTTTAATTTTAAGAAAAAAGCTAATGTAAGTTAATAGCACTTTACAGTGTTCACATGTCATATTTATTTATTTATTATTTGTTTATTTTAGAGACAGGGTCCCTCTCTGTTGCCCAGGCTGGGGTGCAGTGGTGCGTTGGTGGCTCACTGTAGCCTGGAACCCCTGGGCTCATGAAATCCTCTCGACATGTCACTTTGTAATTTTCAGAATCCTCTCACATTCTTCATGTCATCTGATCTTTACAACCCTGTGAGGTGAGCAGGACAGATATATTGGTTCCCATTTTACAGAAGAGGAAACTGAGGCTCAAAGTGAAACAGCTGTTAAGTGGAGGGGTCAGAACTAGAACTCAGGCCACTGACTCCTTGTCCAGTGTTTTCTGCCTGCAGCTTGTTTGTAATTATTATTGTAGAGTAAGATCTTTTTGAAAAGAATCAAAGCCCATCTTAGCTTGCAGTCTGTCTTTAATCCTTCCCTGAGACTGAATCCTGCAACAAAGAGGTGGAGGTAGAAGCAATTTAGCTCCCAGAAGAAATAAAGTCAGGGTCTATAGAGGGTGGCCTTTGGGCATTGGCATCCAGGGCAAATTAAACCCTCTGTAGAGTCCCCTGACAGACCAGGCTTTGCCTCCTCCTCTGCCCCTCCTCCACATTTCCAGGCTTCCAGGCCCCACAAATTGCCTGGTGGCACCCACAAGGTTGGACTGCCAGTTACATAGACCAGGTGGCTGATGTGCTGAGGTGGTGGTGAGCAGAGGGCAGCCGTGGGGATAATTAATTGGTATTTGTTGTTTCCCCTCTGACCGAGAATGCTTTTTATGCAAACTTCCCCAATATTAACTTGATCTCGATAATCACTGCTAAACAAAGATTGGCAGCGTTTTCTTAAGCTCCTGCCCACACGCTGCTAAGGGGTTTATGGCCTTGTTTTCCAAAGTTAATTCCTTTGAAACTGCCCAGCTCCTCCTGATAAGTCCAGGTGAGGTTAGCTTTTATTTACTGTTTATTTCAGAGTCTAGGGAGAAAAGCAGAGATGACTTCAACAGCCACTGGCGAGGGCCAGGGTGGCGGTGATGGTGGGGGGTGGGGAGCAGGGCAGAGAAGGACAAGGAGGAGTTGGGGCTTTCTTTGTGCAGGACATAAAGAGCTAGTCAGTACCATTGTGGGCACCGTGGAGGGTACTCCAAGCAATCAGCCGGGGGTCATTGTTAGGGGCTAATCTACGTGTGTATTTCCCAAGAACTCGATTAAGGAAGATGAATGGACTGGGCCATGTCCCTAATTCTTCTAGCACGAAGCTCCATTTTTCCAGCAGTTAGGCTGGCTCATAATCAGCCCTGCTTCAGCAACAGTAAGGAGCCTGGCTTCTGAACCCCACCTGATGTTAATTCATTAATTCATTAGATGGATCAAAGAAAACTCTCTCCTTCCATTCCCCACCTGCAGCCAAACTTAGACACAGCTAAAGCCCCATAAAACTTGCAGTGATTTGGAGACACACATTTCCAAAAGTGAGGAAGTTGTAGTATAAAGCGACTCCTTGATGGTGGATATATGAAGAAGGTCCAGTTTCTGGAAGTATTCTGGATGAACCATCTCACCTACAACATTGAGGAGATATGCATATCCTTCTGCACTGGACGGAGAAGGAGAGGAATGCTAGTGAATTAAGGACATTTGGCCACAGCCTCTAGTCATTTCACCTCTCGCTGATGTTTTACATTTGGATGGAAATGTCTGTGGAAAGGCCTATGAGATATCAATTCATAAAGTGTATCAAACTAGTTTAATTGGCTGCATGTAGATTGTCCCCATGGCAGATGTATTTTAATCCTGGAATAACTCTCCCTGTGCCATACCATACTCGAGGACCTCCCCTCCCACTAGCTGATACATGTGCAAGAAAGGCAACTTACCTTTAGTTTTAGCCAGAGCAAAACACTCCAGTGGCCGTGAGAGAACCAGCAGATACATTAAAGCAAGAAAATTTGAGAGTCAAGGATAACAAGACTAATATAGTTCAGAGTGGTGTGGGGTTGAGAAAGGTCTAATGGATAATCTGTAATTTATTAAGCCATTTAAGATGCTTACAGATTTGCTATAAATAAATAAATAAATAAATAAATATCATTCAACTTTCCAAGTCTGTCTCATGAAGTTTAGAAAATTTTCCCTGTTCTGAGTTTCAAATCACTCTCAGTGGTTTGTGAACAATATATTTTTAAGCATCTAAAATATATTTTTCAACATGGGTCTTTGATGCTGTGAATTCTTCCCTATATTGGATTATATATTGCATATCATTGCGGAGTTGCAATGGTTGCAAAAATATCAGTAGCTAAGGTCTTTTTAATACTGACACTGCATCCAGAGATAAAATATACTATACTTCTTCATCTCTCACTACCAGATCTTCCTAATTTATGAAATATTACCTACTTGAAGCAACCCAGAAGGTATATCAGAAAAATGTTCTTAGAGGTGCCTACCAAAACCCCATTTTTACAAGCAGGCAACTAACAATGAATATCCTTGGCCACTTTCATAAATATATGACCTTGACACTGATGATCAAGACACTTCCTGTATAACAGTTTACCTCTTCCTATGACAATCTGGATATTCTCTAGTATTTTCAGACTAGATTGAAGCAAATGTTGATGTTAGGATAGTGTAGTGAGTGATAACCCCATCAGATAATCATGGCTGAAATATCATAAACCAGCAAAGAGATGGGCCTTATGTAGACGTTTTGGGTTTAATTGAGAGCCCTCTCAGATGGGCATATGGAAGCAAACATTTCATCTCATTACAAGAAGAAACGAAGGGCAGTTGGGAGCTGTTGTTTCCCAGCCATAAAACCGTGTTTGAAAGCCTTCCTTTCACGTAAGAATAGGGACCGAAGCTCTCTGCAGTTCATCCAGCAATTAACAAGAAGTCTCTTCCTTGGGAATTTCCATTGTTTCCCCATTATGATATTTTTGGAAACAACATCACTTAAAACTACCCTCCCACTTAGTTTCCTGTTATCTCAGGGGATAATATATTGAAGATTTAGAAGAGGAATTTTGATGATTATCTGTTCTGTTCTTTTATTTCTAGCCCCCATTTTAACATTTTAGATATGAAAATATGTGGGCCCAGAGAAATTAACCGGTTTTCCCAAGGTGAGACAGAATGTTTATACTAGGGCTTGGACTGGAGGCCAGGTCCCAGACTCCCAGGCTGTCCACTGGGCACGCTGGCGTTAGCACTGCCGTGCTGAGCTCTCAGACTGTTACACTCAGATGCCCCCGGCTTGTAGTTAGAGAAAGTCACTGCACGAATTGTGGAGGAATATATTTGTTGTACAAACACAATGAAGTTACTCTTCACACAACTCCCTCATCATTTATCAACCCAATTATCTTGGTTCTGAGCTTACTTTTACAACTGATGCGAGTTCAAGTAGCCTCTCTGTAAGAGGAAAAATTCCCTTGGCAATAGATTTGCAGGGATTTTTGGCAAGCAGCTGATATTGCCACCCATCAGTGTGCTGGAATCAGCCCCCACTGGCTTGTAGGAGCTTATGGTTAGCATCTTTCCAGTTCTAAGGTCAGTGATTCACCTTAATAGTTTGCAATCAGCCATAGTGGTAGTAATTTCACCACAGCAATTGGCAAACACTAAAAATCAGACAGTCTCCCTCTCAACTTAAAAACTAAATAGTGTTTAAACATTAACTAGCACATTACTGCTCCTACCTCATTAAAAATGAGGAAATCAGGAAGTGTTTATTATTATTATTTATTATTAAAAGTAAAACTATGATTGACAGGGTGAGAGATGTCCACCTTTTTGCTCAAAAATGAAAACTTTACATCATTATCTCAGAATATGTAAACAAAAGAGGGAACTTGGATTTCTGCCAAATATGTGGACATTTTTTTGAGTTGTTAGGAGCAAAGCTATATTAAGATAATTCCTCTTTACTTGTTTTCTAATTAAACTAATTGAATTCAGAGTGTCTAGGGGGAAGCACTAAAGACATTTATCTTGAGGGGATGATGGTCTTGAAGCCCATCAATCCTCTTAGAGTGCTAAGAAGGCAAATCCAAGGATGCCCATTTTGCAGCAGCCTTGACCCAACCCCCACCTGGGGCTTGGCCAGCTCTAGTATTCTTCACAGCAAGGCAGTGTTCTACTGAAAATCATTTGGCTTCCAGTTCCCTACAACCTCCGGTTTTCTTTCTAGGTCACTGGCTGCTCCTCCCCAGGATCCTCCCCAGATTCCTCCTCTTGTCCTTGACCTCTCAAAGCTGGAATGCCTGGTCCAGCCCTGGGTCCTGCTCCCTGTCTAGACTCACTTCCTCAATGCTGTCCTTGACTGTACTCTGAAACTCTTTTATGACTCTTGTGGTCGATCGGCTGCCTATTAGGCATCTCCACGTGCATGTGTATTGAATACATGTCCGAAACAGAATTTCTGAATAGACTTCCCTCCTGCATCTGCTCCACCACCATCTACCTCATATCTGTAAATGGCTGTTTCACGCATGTGTCTCAGGCCCTCAGCCACACATTTTTCTATCACCCAATTTGTCAGGCAATCCTGTTGGCTGTAGCTTCAACATATAAACAGATTCTGATGACTTTTCTGCATCTCCAGTCTGGTGCAAACTACTATTACATCTCTACAGGGCTCAAGTGATCCTCCTGCCTCAGCCTCCTGAGTAGCTGGGACTACAAGCATGTGCCACCATATCCGGCTAATTTTTTTGTGTTTTTGGTAGAGACGGTGTTTCACCTTTTTGGCCAGGCTGGTCTCCAACTCCTGACCTCAGATGATCTGCCCACCTGAAGGTCTCTCAAAGTGCTGGGATTACAGGTGTGAGCCACTGCGCCCAGCCTCTTTTCTATTCAGATAATTATAGTACAACTGTGATTCAGATCCATAAGTATGTGTTAGGTTACTCTCCCTTCCTTCTAATTCAAAGTCAACATACACATTCTTTATTCCTCCAAATGGAAGCTGCCTGCTTCTTAAAATAGGGGTGTGACATATTCCATTTTGTTTTAATTTGGAGAGTGAAAAAAAACCCAGAATGCAGCCAACTCCTGACAAAGCATGAGCTACTCAAACAGAAACAATTCAAAGGCCAGGACTGTGTCTCCTCCTTCCATTTTTAAAAATGTGTGGTTAAATACACATAACTAAAAATATGCCATTTACATCATTTTTGAACATATGGTTCTGTGGCATTAAATGCATGCATATTGTTGTACGATCATCACCATTATCCATCTCCACAATGTTTTAATCTTCCCAAATTAAAACTTCATAGCCATTAAACAAAACTCCCCACCACTCCGGTCCCCAGACCTCAGCAACCAACTTTCTACTTTCTGTCTCTAGGAATTTGACTACTCTAAGTACCTCATACGAGTGGAGTCACATGGTATTTGTTGTTTTGTGACTGGCTTCTTTCATTTAGCGTAATGTCTTCAGGTTTATCCATGTTGTAGCATGTGCCAGAATTTTCTTTCTCTTTAAGGCTGAATGACATGCCACTGTATGTATATACCACATGTTTCTTATCCATTAATCTGTTCATAGACACTTGGGTTGCTTCTACCTCTTAGCTGTTGTGAATAATGCTGCTATGAACATTAGTGTGCAAGTAACTGTTTATTTGAGTGTCTGCTTTCAATTTTTTTTTTTTTTGAGATGGAGTCTCTGTTGCCCAGGGTGGAGTACAGTGGCATGATCTTGGCTCACTACAACCTCTGCCTGCCAGGTTCAAGCGATTCTCCTGCCTCAGCCTCCAGAGTAGCTGGGATTACAGGTGTGTGCCACCATGCCCAGCTAATTTTTGTATTTTTAGTAGAGACGGAGTTTCACACTGTTGCCCAGGCTGGGCTCAAGTAATCCACCCGCCTCGGCCTTCCAGAGTGCTGAGATTACAGGCGTGAGCCACCACACCTGACCTGCTTTCGATTCTTTTGGGTAAATACCCAGAAGTGGAATTGCTGGATCATATGGTGATCCTATGTTTCGTTATTTGCGGAACTGGTACACTGTTTTCCACAGCTACTGCATCATTTTACATTTCCACCAGCCACACCCAAGGTAGATTGTGAATTCTTGCCAGTTCTTGTCATTGGTTCTTATTTTCTGCTATTTAAAAAAAATAATAGCCATCCTAATAGGTGTAAAGTGTTTATCTGATTCATTTTGGTTTGCATTTCCCTAATGATTAGTTATATTGTGCCTCTTTGCATTTGCTTATTATCTATTTGTATATCTTCTTTGGAAAAACACCTATTCAAGTCCTTTGCCCATTTTTTAATTGGGTTGTTTGTTCTGTCTAGAATTTGTAGAATACTTTATGATTAGCAATATGACTAACAGAAGGCTAGAACACAATCGACTCTTGATCACCTCAAGCTGGTAAGAGGAGGTGCACAAAGAACCACAAACATCAGATTGTCTCTGAATGCCATATGTTTGCTTTGAAAATGCATTAACATCAATGTTGAATCATTCACACTTGAATTATCTCCTCCCCACCGTGGCTCCTCAGCACTTCAACTTTATCTCCTTTTCATGTTTCTTACTCAGTTCCATTTCGTCCTCACACCTTTAATTACCATGTCACCCTCCACAGGTAAAAAATATGTGTGTACTAGTAAACTAAGCCAAAATATTATTAGAGAACATAGAATATGTATTGCATGTGTGCGTATGCACATATGCGTGCATACATTTAGGGAACTACTCTGCAAGTCTGCTATAGAACAAGCTTTCTCCAAACTCCTCCACTCTACAGGGTCTAGAGGAATTTCTAGCACAGTGTCCAGTGCACAGTGAATTCTTGAGACTCTTACTTCCTGTTTTGTGTTGAATAGATGTCCCCGAAAATTTATATGTGGAAGTTTATGCTTGTTTTGATAACTATAGCTTTGAGATATAGTCAGGAAGTGTAACATCTCCAGTTTTTGTCTTCTTTTGCAAGATTAGTTTAGCTATTCAGGGTCTTTTGTGGTTCTATCCTCATTTTAGGATTTTCTTTTCTATTTATGTGAAAAATATCTTGGAATTTTGATAGGAATTGCACTGAATCCATAGACCACTTTGAGTCATGTGGAAATGTTAATAATATTAATTCTTCCAATCCACAAACACAGGATATCTATGTATTTTGTTTTGCTTAATTTTTTTCATTAATGTCTTATAGTTTTTAGCATACAGATCTTTCACCACTTTGGTTAAATTTATTCCTAAGTATTTTATGCTTTTTGATGCCATCGTAAACGGGATTTTTTTCTTAATTTCTTTTTTGATTAGTTCTTTTGTTAGTGTATAGAAATGCAACTGCACTTTGTATGTTATTTTGTATCTTGAAACTACTGAATTTGTTTATTAGTTCTAACCATTTTTTGGTAGAGTCTTTAGGGTTTTCTATGTATACGATCATGTTATCTGCAAACAGAGACAATTTAACTTCCTCCAGTTTGGATGTCATTTATACATTTGTTTGTTTTTTGCATAATTGCTCTGGCTAGGACTTCCAATACTATGTTGAATAGAAGTGGTGGATGTGTGCACCCTTGCCTCGCTCTGGATCATAGGGGAACACTGTTGAGAATGATCTTAGCTGTAGGCTTGTCATATATGACCTTTGTTATGTTGAGGTACATTCCTTCTATGCCTAATTTGCTTAGAGTTTTCATAATAAAGATTAGAGCAGAAATAAATGAAATAGACACTAGAAATACAATAGAAACAATTAACAAAACTAAAGGTGTTTTTAAAAAAAACTGACAAATTTTTAACTAGACTAACCAAGAAAAAAAGGAAGAGAACCCAATTATAAATAAAAGGGCAGACATTACAACTGATTCCAGGGAAATAAAAAGGATCATAAGAGACTATCATGAATTTTTATTATTCTAAGATAACCTAGAAGAAATAAACTCCCAGAAACATACAATTTACCCAGACTGAATACTGAAAATTGGAAATCTGTATAGATCAACAAGGAGATGAAATCAGTAATTAAAACAATGTAATTAAATCAGTAATTAAATCAACAACAATGAAAAAGTCCAGGACCAGATAGCATCATGGGAGCTTTAACACCAATCCTCTGAAAGTCTTCCAAACAAACTGAAGATAAAGGAACTCTTCCAAATTCATTTTAAAAGACCAGCATTACTCTCATACAAAAGCCAAATACAGACACTATAAAAAAAGATAATTATAGATCAAATATCCCCAATGAACATAGGTGAAAAAATCCTCAGCAAGCCAAATTTAACAGCACGTTAAAAAGATCATTCACCATGATCAAGTGGGATTTATCCCTGGGATACAAGGTTGGTTCAAAACATGCAAATCAGTAAATATGATATGCCACATTAACAGAGTGAAGGATAGAAATCATATGATCATCTCAACAGGTACAGAAAAAGCATAAGGCAAAAAGAACATTCCAATATTCTACATTCTGAAATTTAGTATAAAGCTTGCCTGTTTTGTAGACTTTGTCAAACTTTTGCTGCCCTAAAGGCAAGTCAGATAGTTCATGGTCCTACAGGAAAGGGCAAGCCACAATCTCCTCTTCCTTCTCCCCTGTTCTCCTGTTCCTGGCCTTAGTTATTGTCAATGCCATGTTCATCTCAGTAACATTACTGAGCTGGATGCCATGTGTTAACTTGACATGTGCCGTCTCATTTCATTTCAGCTTCCCTGCAATCCCCATATCCAAGTTATGCGTGAGTTCATTTGACTCTGCTTCTCCACCACTGTGCAGGCCACTGTCTTATCTTGCTTGGACAGATGACTGAATTAGCCTTCCCACTGGTCTCCTTTCTGCACTCTTAGCTCCCTTCTCTCCACTTTCCCTGCAGCAGCCAGATAACTGTTGAAAAATGTAAATCAGATCATGCCACTCCCTGCAAAAAAAATTATCCAAAGGCTTACTGTAACACTTAGGATAAAATCCAAACTCCTTACAGTGTTCTAGAAGACTTACTGCGTTTCCACTTCTCGCACCTCCTGATTTAACATTTCCGACCACTTTCCTATCCTCACCAACTTGCTCCCTGAGCTGCACCCCCACTGGCCTCTTTCCTCTTCTTGAAATCCTCCAAGTTCTTTTCTCCCTCAGGACCTTTGCACTTACTATCCTCTCTACCTAAAATGCCCTCCATCAAATATTCACATGATCTTCTTATAATTCCTTTTTTTTTCCATAGCACCTACCACTCTCTAAACCTATCTTTTGCTATCCGTCTCCCTTCATTGGAATCTTAGCTACGTGAGAGTAGGGACCTTATCTGTTGGATCTCCAGCACCCAGAACATATGTTGCACACAGTGGTGGCTGAGTCCATGAATAACTACAAGGAACTCTATTTTTCACACAAGGAAGCACTTAAGCAACTTGTCGGATTTCACACAGCTATTAATTGGCACAAGTATACATTTTTTCACATTCTTATACTAACTCATCTGGAGTTTTTCTAAAATATTAATTATTTCCCATGTGTTTGGAAAATGTCACACTGCTTAGCTTTCCTTCCCAAATAGTCCACAGAAATCATTTGATCACTTTCAAAAGGCATTTCAGTCCAATCCAGTCTTGTTAGCATCAGCGCTGGCCGGGGTTTCCTCCACTGCCTTTGATGTGAGCGTTCATTAAATGAGGAGACAGGGGTTCACATGCCGCGCCATTGCCATCTTACTCAGAACCCACACCACTCTAGAGAATGTCATTTTTTCCCCCAAGGTGGCTCCAGCAACTCTACTGTTTACTTTAGTTTACTTTTACAATTCACTGTGATTTTGTGAACATTTGTTTGTTGGTTTTTATTGTGCTTTCACCTTTGACCCCTTAAGCCCTAAAAATGCTGCTCCTATATGTTCTGATGAATCTGATTAGCCCCTTTTAGCCACCAGATGCTTTCAGCAGGCTTTACAAGATGCTCTCCAGAAGTGTCTTCATGCAGGTGTCGGGAGTGCACTGAGCTTACTGCAGGGTCTGTGCGTTGTCAGTTAAATGAACGATCTTTAAAGAAATACAACTTGAAAATCTTTAAGTGTTTCTGAAATGAGTTAAGAAAATAAGTTAACATCATTTTGTACATATGTGCTATGTTTCTTTAACTCCAGAAATTAGATGCCATCTAAGAATGATGTCTTTAGCATGTAAATGGAGTTGTAAAAATATATTGTTTTTGAAGGATAGCAGCATTTTAGAGTTTGGTAAAGGAGCTAAACTTTGGCACAAGTAAATTTTTTTATTTCACTTTTGGTTAGGTTTCAAATTTTTTCATAACCAAAAAAATATTTTAAAAAGCACAAAAGCCACAAAGTTTCTAAATCTGAATTTAATTTGTATAATTTCAAAATTTATTACGTTCTCCAAGCATAACTTTTGCAGCTCTCAAAAAATGTAGACAAGCAAAGGATATTATGGTCTAGGAATTTCACTTCTGAGTATATAACCGAAAGAATTGAAAGCAGGGACTTGGACAGATATTTATATATCCATGATCATAGCAGCTTTACTCTTAATAGGCAAAAGCAACCCAACAGTCCATCAGTAGATACATGGATAAGCAAAACATATAGTAGAGCACTATTCAGGCTTAAAAACGAAGGACATTCTGACACATGCTACAACTTGGATAAATCCTGAAGACATTGTGCTAAGTGAAATAAGCCAGTTACCAAAAAACAAATGCTATATGATTCCACTCATGTGAGGTACCTCGAGTAGTCAAATTCATAGAGAGAGACAGTAGAAAGATGGTTGTCAGGGGCCAGGGTGAGACGGCAGTGGGGAGTTACTGTTTAATGGGTATGGGGGCATGCAGTTTCAGTTTGTGAAGGAAAAGTTCTGAAGATGGATGATGGTGACGGTTACATAGTAATATCAATATACTTAATGCCAATGAAATGTACGCTTAAAAATTGTTAAGATGGTACATTTTCTGTCGTGTATTTTACTACAATTAAAAAATTAATAAAATAATTTCTTTTTCTTTGTCTTTTTCTTTCTTTCTTTTTTCTTTTTCTTTTTGAGACAGGATCTATTTTATCACCCAGGCTAGAGTACAGTGGTGCAATCATAGATTATAGCTCACCGCAGCCTCTCTCTCCTGGGCGCATCCTCCCACCTTAGCCTCCTGAGTAGCTGAGATTACAGACACGCATCACTATGCCCCGCTAACTTTTTTTATTTTTAAGTAGAAACAAAGTCTTGCTATGTTGTCTAGGCTGGTCTCAAACTCCTGAGCTCAAGGGATCCTCCTGCCTCAGCCCCCAAAGTTCTGGGATTACAGACATGAGCCACTATGGCCTGACTAGAATTTCTTAAAAGGGAAATATTAAAACAAAAACAGAAACAGGGAGACTCTGAATTCCACTGCAGTGAACCCTCAAAGACTGTTGACATTCTTCTTTCTTTTAAAATTGTTATTTCTTCAAAAAGCCACATTATGATCTTAACATAGAAGTTTCTTATTGAGATTTTCCAGTGATTTACATGGTGTTTTTTAGGGAATACATTTTATTTCGCCAACATCTTCAGAGAGCACATGTGGATGTAACACCTGGTGATAGTGATTCTGAGAAAAACATGGACTGCCACGGACATGAACAAGAGGAAGGGAAAGAGGAACACAGAAGCCTCCAGGAGCCCCACATCCATGACTGGTGGAACATTCTGGGTTTAGCATGGCGCTGGATCTGAAAGTCCACAAAAAGCATGCTACTTGACGCTTGAATGCCTGGAAGCACTAGTCTTGTAAATGCCTATGAGGATAACAAGACATAAGTTCTCCCTGCAGAATTCTTTCGGTTAGACTGTCACTATATTTTATTTCATTTTATTTTGAGATAGTGTCTTGCTCTATCACCCAAGTTGGAGTGAAGTGTCACAATCTTGGCTCACCAAAACCTTCGCCTCCCAGGTTCAAGCGATTCTCATGCTCCAGCCTCGTGAGTAGCTGGGATTTCAGGTGTGTACCGTCACACCCTGCTAAGTTTTGTATTTTGAGTAGAGATAGGATTTCACCATGTTGGCCAGGCTGATCTCAAACTCCTGGCTTCAAGTGATCCACTTGCTTTGGGATCCCAAAGAGTATATTTATTTCATTTTAAAGTTACATTTTTAATTACATTAAGAAATATAAAATTCTTACAGAAATTTGAATTTTTTGGTGAGAGTGATATTTATATATTGTTCAATGCTTTAACTCTTAAATGAAAGTTCTACACATGAATATAAGAACATGAGACAAATATCTATCTAAACTATTGGGCAGAGAAGAAAATGAGAGTTTAAAAATGCAGAGAATCCCAAACGTCATTGTATAATTTTGTTTCCATCTGTCTTCTGATCATACCTTTCTCACTAGAGCTGTTGATAAGTGGAGAAGTTTATTCATTTTAGCTTCGTCATTTAATCATAAAATATAAAGCATTTATTAAGAAAAACTTCAAACGTAGTAAAGTTGAAAGGATTGTAAACACCATGGATCCACCATCTAGATTCTAAAATTAATATTTTTCTATATTGTTCTATGACACCTATTTATCTCTCTATTCATCAATCTCTTATTTTTTATGTGCTTTTATTCTTTTATTTTTTTATTATACTTTAAGATCTGAGATACATGTGCAGAATGCGCAGATTTGTTACACAGGTATACACATACCACGGTGCTTTGCTGCATCCATTCCCCCCTCATCTACACTGGGTATTTCTCCTAATGTTATACCTCCCCAATCGTCCCACCCCCTGCTATCCCTCCCCCAGCATCCCCTCCACCTCCCTACCAGACCCAGTGTGTGATGTTCCCCTCCCTGTGTTCATGTGTTCTCATTATTTTACACCCACTTATGAGTGAGAACATGTGGTTTTTTTCTGTTCTTGTGTCAGTTTGCTGAGAATGATGGTTTCCAGCTTCATCCATGTCCCCGCAAAGGACATGAACTCATCCTTTTTTATGGCTGCATAGTATTCCATGGTGTATATGTGCCACATTTTCTTTATCCAGTCTATCAGTGATGGGCATTTGGGTTGGTTCCAAATCTTTGCTATTGTAAACAGTGCCAAAATAAACATATGTGTGCATGTGTCTTCATAGTAGAATGATTTATAATCTTTTGGGTATATAACAGTAATGGGATTACTGGGTCAAATGGTATTTCTATTTCTAGATCCTTGAGGAATCACCACACTGTCTTCCACAATGGTTGAACTAATTTACACTCCTACCAACGGTGTAAAAGCATTCCTATTTCTCCACATCCTCTCCAGCAACTGTTGTCTCTTGATTTTTTAATGATCACCATTCTAACTGGTGTGAGATGGTATCTCCATATGGTTTTGATTTGCGTTTCTCTAATGACCAGTGATGATGAGCTTTTAAAATAAGTTGCAGACTTCAGTGTATGTCACTTTCAGATACTTCAGCATGCATATACTTTATGTGCATGCATATGCAGCTCAATGGTTTTTTAAAGGATCCTAGCCTAGTGTTCTAGTTTTAGATAAAACTGCCAGAAACTTCCCCAATAATATACAATATATACAGGAATGCTGATTGCTTCACATCCTCGCCAAAACTTGGTGTTGTCAGTCTTTTAAATTTTAACCATTCTAGCAAGTCTGTTTTCATTTTCATTTCCCTGACAATTACACTGAGCACTTTTTTATATACTTGTCCATTTGCATACTTTACTTAAGCGTTTGCTCACTTTTTCTGCAGTTCAAAAATTTGTTTTAAAATTCTTTATTATTGAGTTGTAAGGGTTTAAAAACTATACATCAAATATCTCAGTCCTTGGTCAGATATAAATTTTGCACATATTTTCTCCCAGTCTGTAACTTGTATGTGGCTTGGCTATTTATTTTCTTCATGATGTCCTCTGATGAGCAGGAGTTTTAAATTTTGATAAAACCTAATGTATCCATATTACATTTTTCTGTTCTCTAAAAAAGCTTTTCTTATTCCAAGATCACAAAAATTTTCTTCCGTGTTTTGTTCTACCGTCTTCACAGTTTTAGTTTCATGCTTAGGTCTGTGATCCACATTGAATTAAGTTTTTAGATATGGTATGATAAGGGTGTAGGTTTGATGTGTTTCAGCACATTGAAAAATAAAAAAGACTTTCCATTCCTTCATAGGACTGCATTGGTATCTTTGCCAAAAATCAATTGGCCAAGAAATGGAGGTTAGGAGTTTCTAGGGCTTGGGAGTGGGAAGAAAGAGGATAGACTTGACTACAAAGGAGTTGAACAAGAGAGATATTTGTGATGACGAAACAGATCTGTATCTTGATTGCAGTGGATGTACAAATCTACACATGTGATAAAATGGCAGAGAACTATGCACAAACATTATGCCACTGTTAATTATCTGTTTTTGATATTGCACTGTAATTATAACCATTGGAGAAGCTGGGAGAAGGGTACATGGGACCCCTTCTGTACTATCTTTGCAATTACCTGTGAATCTATCACTATTTGCAAATAAAAATTTAGAAAAGTCAGTTGACATATAAGTGTGGGTCTGTTTCTGGTAGCAGTATCGATCGGTACCAGTGTCATCACACTGTCATGGTTACTGCAACTTTATGGCACAGCCTTAAGCAAGCGGAGTGAATCCTCCAATCTTCTTTTTCTTTTTCAAGATAGTTCTGTATATCTTACTACACTTGTCTTTCCAGTTAAATTTCTGAAACAGCTCATCTTTTTCTATATGATAGGATTATGATTGAGACTGCACTGACTCTATAGCTCATTTGGAGTTTATTGATACCATGACAATATTGAATCTTCTGATCCAGAAATATTTATTTAAGTATTCTTGAATTCTGTCAGAAATGTGTTGCAATTTTCAGTGTACAGCCCTTCTACATTTTTGCTACATTTATTACTAACAATTTTGTTTAATGCTATTGAAAATAAAATGGTTTTAATTCCATTTTTGAATTGTTTGCAGCTAGTATATAAAAATGCAATGGATCATTATATGCTGACATTGTTTGCTTCAACCTTACTAAATTAACTTATTAATTCTAGTGGTTGTTTTATAAATTTCTTAGAATTTTCCGTATTAGTAATCACGTCATCTGTGAATAGAGACAGTTTCACATCTTTCTTTCCCATTTTTTCTTTTCTTCCTTTTTTTCTTCCTTATTGAACTGCCTAGGACCTCGGTTCAATGTTGCAAAGACATAAAGAGAATAAATATTTTTGCCTTGTTTCCATTTCTAGGGGAAAGCATTTAATGTTTTACCATCAAGGATGTTAGCTGTTGGTTTTTCCAAGATGCTCTTTATTGCGTTGATAAAATTTTAGTCTAATCTTAGTTTGCTGGGAGTTTGAAATCAACAATGGGTGTTGGATTTTGATAAATGCCTTCTCTATTGACATAAATGATGATATGGGGTTTCTCTGTTTATTGTGTTAATATAGCGAATTATATTTATTGAGTTTTGAATGTTAAATCAACCTTGAATTTGTAAGATAAACATCATTTGTTCATGATATATTATCCTTTTTCTGTATTGCTGGATTTTCTTTTCTTTATTTTTATTTTTATTTATTTATTTTTTTTGAGACAGAGTCTCCCTCTGTCTCCCAGGCTTGAGTGCAGTGGTGTGATCTCAGCTCACTGCAATCTTCTCCTTCCGGGTTCAAATGATTCTTATGTTTCAGCCTCCCAAGTAGCTGAGACTACAGGTGTACACCACCATGCCCAGGTAATTTTTTTGTATTTTTAGTAGACATGGGGTTTCACCATGTTGGCCAGGATGGTCTTGAATTCCTGATCTCAAATGATCTGCCCACCTCAGCCTCCCAAGTGCTTACTGTCATGAGCCACCACATTGAGCCTGGATTTTTATTTTCTATTAGTTGTTAAGGATTTTAAAAATCTAAATTCAACAGGGATATTGGTCTTCAATTTTCTTTTTTTAATAATGTTTTTGTAAGGTTTTGGCATTGGGGTTACATTTGCCTTATTAAATGACTTGAGAAGAATTTCTTTTTCCCCTTTCTGAAAGAGTTTGGGCAAGATTGTGCTATTTTTCCTTAAATATTTGGTAAAAGTCACTAGTGAGGCCATCTAAGCTTGTGTTTTCTTTGTGGGAAGGGTTTCAATAAATACTTCTATTTTTTTAATACGTTGGGTTATTCTATATATCTGGCATCAGTATTGGTGAGGTGCATTATTTTCAAGGAATTTGTTAAGTTCACCCAAATATCTGTCAAATTTATTAGCATAAAGTTCTCTATAATATTCCCTTATCATTCTTGAATGTCTGTAGGATCTGTAATGTATCCCCTCTTTCAATTTTGACATTGGTCCTTTGGGTACTCTTATTTTTTTCTTAAGCAATTCAGCTAGGTGTCTGTCAAGTTTGTCGATCTTTTAAACAACCAACTTTCGGAGTTCTTAACTTTTTTTATTGTTTGTCTGTTTTCTATTTCGTTAATTTGTGCTCTCTAGTGTTTCCTTCCTTCTACTTACTTTGCTGAGTTCTGTTCTGTTTTTCTGAAGATTACTTTCATTTGTTTGTCTGTTTCACAGTCAGCAAACGTGGCTGGATCCAAACTCAAAACTCTGTTTCTCCTAAGTGGGCAGTAACAGAATTCTTAGTTCAGTTTGTTTAGCCTTCACTGGTTGCTTGGAGTATGCCTAATCTACGTATCGTTCAGGGATTAGCCAGGATCTTGAAGAGACTTTATACACAGAATTCAGAATCCCCCTCCTATGGCTCTCTCCTTTCTAGGATTAGCTCTTTCATTTTGAGCTGCTGTGGGCACCCCAAACTCTGCTGGTTCTTCAAGCCATTAAGGCTGGAGGTTTTCTGAGTTTTAGTTGTCTTACTTGGCTTCAAGTGGGGTCTGCCCTCAGATGAAACCTGTAAGCAAAGGAAAACTCACCAGTGCTTTTTTCTTCTTCCCAGTTCAGGTTTCATTTCCCTCCAGTGTGGACCTGCTTCTGGCTGTGCATTCAGGAAGTTGTTTCTCTGTATTTTGTTCATAGTTTATAGTTGTTATTTCCAAAAGGGTTGATCCAGTAGGAGCTTATTCTCCATTATTAGAAGCTGTAAGGTCCAGATTTTTCACTTTTAATTTTACTCCTCTCCCTGTTTCTGATGGTTCTGTTTGTAAGTAGGAATTTGCCTAAATTTCTAGTGCCAGGAGCAAAACTGAGGTACTTATATAACTCACAAACTAGATTAGTTGTTTTCTGGATAACTGTGCTCACCATATGAACTGTCTTTCAAAAGTAGAACTCCTGCTTCATTGTACTGTAGCCACCCATATCTAATTGGGACTAGACTAACTCTAAGCAAAATTGGGAAGTCTATTTAATTTGTCTTCTTGGAATTTATTCTTCAGACACTGGTGGTCAAATTTCCTTGGAGCAGCAGATAGTGAATTCTGTACCACTGGAAGCTTTCAAATAAGGCTCAACTGGGATAACTTGGAAAGGGTCCCTTTATTGTATGGGAGATTGAAATTGATTCCCTTCTAGTCCTTTACAATTGTTGGATGCTAGGTTTTGATGATGGGAGACCTTTTTGTGCACATCGACATCATACAGCAGAGACACCTATCTACCCTCTAGAGAGAAAGGGGCCTTCTGGATGCCCTAATACATGCCCTCCCTCTCCCAACCCACACACATGTGATTTGGTGTTGATTGGGGTGGGGTGGTTTGGTGAGGGGAGGGGTGGATTAGTGTGGGGTGGGGTGTTGTGGTGTAATGTGGTGTGATCATTTTTAAAAAAGTATTTTAAAGCTTTTGCTCTGAAACAAATCACAACTCCCATGCCATTTCTGATCAAAGATAAGCATGGTTTTAAAATGTGCCCCCGGCATCTGGGTTTGTGGACTAGAAGGTTAGTTAGCTTCAATCATTGCACCAATGTCCTCCCGGGAACTTCTGAGACAGGCTGAGCTTTGTCAAAGACCAAAGGTTGTGGACCTCTAGTCATTTGTTTTATTTGAATATTTTTATAACATGAAACTTCTTGTACAACGCATTTGGGAATGCTGGGTTTAGAACAAGTTAGACCCTAAGTTTTCAGTCCTAGTTTCCTTCTCCTTTGATAGAGCAGTTCTTCTTGACAAAATTTGTCTTTGATCCTTATTCACTATATGAACAGATTCATCAAAAAAACAGTATTTTGTTTTGGTTTGGTGGGCTTTAGCTAAATAGCTCCAAGTGTTTTCGTGGTAATTGTTCTAAGTCTTTTAAATTATTTCTTTTGAAAGAAAGCAGATATTGGGGGGGGTGGCGGGGGCGGAAACAGTGTCTACCCTGAAAGCCTATGGCACCAAATGACAGTGTGATTTACTAGAAGGTAGCCTGAAGGGGTGGGATGGGAAGGGACAGGAGAAGAAAAAAAAAAGGATAGGGAGATTGGGCAAGAAGGAGAGAAGGGGATGAGAGAGCGGTTAGGAGCAGACAGAGAGACAGACAGAGATTGATTTAACTTCTTAATGCTCTCTGTTAGTCTACCCACTGTGTTCCCTTTGCTATCACCAAGTTCAGGGTTAAGCTCAACTCAAAAAGAGCAGTCGCCTCCCTGGTTTTCCTCTGCCTCTAATTGTGCCTCCCTCGGGTCCATTTTTCACATGGCCCCTAGAATGATGATCTCCAATGCAAAGGGCTGGTGAGGTCTATTTCCTGCTTCAATTCCTCACCATTCGCCACATCCCTGCTACTGCCACTTGGCTGAGAAGTATCCAAGGACCAAACTTGATGAGGATCACCGGCAAGCTTCAAGAAGCCTGAGAGGTTGAGGGGTGAGGATGACCTTTGATGGCCCTGGAGTCTGCAGCCTCAGCTCCCTGCGGGCATCCCGGTTCATTGGAGGGTTGCCCTCCAAGGAGTGGACACCTTGACTCTCCACAGCTTTCTCTGAAGGGACCTGGTGTGAACAGCTGGACAGGCTGAGAACTTGGCCTCTAAGGAAGAAAGTTGGAGAGGAAATGCCACTTGCTTTTGTTTCTTCCTGGCTCACCTCAAGCTCTTTAAGCAGATATGTGTTCTGCATCACCATTTACAGCTGAAATTTTGCAGTCCATCTCATTTATAACTAAGAGGAAAGTATGGTTCCTGCTGCAAGGTGCTAGCTAATGCTCTGCCAGGAATATTTAGAACAAACAACTACTATCTATCAATAGATCATCATGGTTTTTCTAACTGTGATCACTATGTTAAAACATGTACTGTTTGGAACGTCCCACAGGAGAGTGGTTTTTTCCAAGGATTGCTCATGCCCTCCCTCTACCCCTCCCGCCCCTCACATCACAGAACACTTCTGCTCTGCTGTCTGCTTGATTTCAGTGAAGGTGGCCTGGGCTTTTTCTTTTATGGTATCCAAGTCCATGTTCTGGAGATTCTGTATCTGCCCAAGAATAGAATCTTTATCTTCTTCCTCTTCTTGATCTTCATTTACCATTTTCCGGAGATCTTCGGGTAAATCCACGTCATCTCCAGCCATCTGGATTTGATTCTCATCCATTTCACTCTATGTGAAAAATAGAGATAGATAAATAACTCTAAACGTATCCTACTAACTCACTGACTAAATAAATTTTAAATGCAGCAGGAAAAGGTCTGCAGGGAATGAATGAAGTGAGTGGCACGCCTGGCCTTGCAGCACAGCCTGGTTCTGGTGGCAGTATTGGAGGCTCCTGTTGGGAGGTCCCTCCTTCAAGGTACCTTGGGTCGATCAGAACCTTCCAGCATGGTGGTTCTCCAAGCGTGGTCCCTGGACAAGCAGCATTAGTGTCATCTGGAGCCTGTTTGTTAGAACTACAAATTCTTGGGTCCCATCCCAGACACACTGAATCAGAAACTCTTGAAGTAGAGCCCAGCCATCCGGATTTTTTTTTTTTTTTTTTTTTTTTGAGACAGTGTCTCACACTGTTGCCCAGGCTGGAATGCAGTCACATGATCTTGGCTCATTGCAACCTCTGCCTCTTTGGTTCAAATGATTCTCCTGCCTCAGCCTCCCTAGTGGCTGGGATTACAGGCATGCACCACCACACTCGGGTATTTTTTGTACCCGAGAGACAGGGTTTCGCCATGTTGGCCAGGCTGGTCTCCAATTCCTGACCTCCAGTGATTCACCCACCTCAGCCTCCCAAAGTGCTGGGATTACAAGCATGAGCCACCCCTTCCAGCCCCATCTGGATTTTTAAGAAGCTCTTTCTCTCTGTGATGCTGATACATACAAAAGCTAGAGCATTACACCCCAACTCTGCCTAAAGGCAGCTTTGCAAGTTTGCAGACTCTATCAGCCCCATGCCAAGACCCATTCACCTGGTTGACCCCATTCTAGAGGATGGGGTTTCAGTTTACAGGGACTAGACAGTGTGCTTTAATTCACTCATCACATCTTAGAGGCAACTTTTGCTTAATCATTGTCCTTTTCCTCCCTTCCACTAGACAGGGAGCCCTTCATGGGCTCATGTCAGATTCAACCTTCCACCCTTAGCACCTGGACTGGAGTCTGGCACACAGCACACATGTATTAAGTGAACCATCGAGGGCACGGCCCCCAATCAGCACACTTGCAGTCTAGCCTTTGGTGTTGCTGAGACTATCACAAGTGCCTTGCACATTTCGTTTTGTGATTCTAGGAGTGTCTGTTCTAGAATTTCTTAATGCATGCTGCCTGGTCTTTGAGATTCCTTTATTTTTATTTTATTTTAATTCTTTTGACAGGGTCTCTGTCTTTCACCCAGGCTGGAGTGCAGTGGTGCAATATCGGCTCCTTGCAATGTTGACCTCCTGGGCTCAAGCAATCCTCCCACCTCAGCCTCCCAAGTAGCTAGGACTATAGGTGTGCACCACCATGCCCAGGCTGAGATTCTTTTACCACTTAGGCTGTAGAGCCCCTTGTTCTGTAATGAGAGAGGAGTCTAAAGAAAAACATCCTCTGGGAAAGGTTAACAGTAGCTTACATCCCCAGATGGCTGCTGTCAGATTTTTTGGAGATCAGGTTGTAACATGAGGTGACCTGGGTTTCAGGGAAACAGAAGATTAAAAAGAGTGTCAGAAAAGCTAATGAGAGGAAAGATCTATATGAGAACCACCTGAATACGTTGTGACCAGCCTTGAATTTGTTACCAAAGCTCGTGAAAAATCATATTTTAAATTGATGATCTTAGTCAATCAGACTACCTTTTTTTTTTTTTAGATGCTGTCTCGCACTGTCAGCCAGGCTGTAGTGCAGTGGCATGATCTCTGGGTTCAAGCAATTCTCCTGCCTCAGCCTCCTGAGTAGCTGGGACTACAGGCTCGCACCACCACACCCAGCTAATTTTTTTGTATTTTTAGGAGAGATGGGGTTTCACCATGTTGGCCGGAATGGTCTTGATCTCCTGACCTCATGATCTGCCTGCCTCAGCCGCCCAAAGTGCTGGGATTACAGGCGTGAGCCACCATGCCCGGCCCAGACTACACTGTTTTAAGAAAGATTTCTGCGCCTGTTGACTTCTGAGGTGGATTTAAAGACGGCGCCTAAAGTGCGATCTGAATTCCCCTCATCTGGGTGCTGCGTGGGAATGATCGGAAAGAAACATCATTTGTCTCTAAGTCCAAAGGGCCCACCAGGGTAACCTGTCAACTCCATTCTTCATCCGTAAAGTGGGTTGGAGGGACCAGACGGCTGAAGACTTTTCCAGGTCTAACTCTCTGTGGCTCCCATACTTGGCGAGGCTGAAGCCCAGCTGCCTTTCCCCAGGGCTCTCTTCTTTGATTTGGTTCCCTGGGCAGAGTGACATAGGAATCTGGCTCAAGAAATAGCTTGAGAAGCAGACTTCTGATGCAGAGGGAACCAATGCTTTTGGGAAGGACAGTCCTCACCCAGGCCCTCCCTGGAGACCCTGGACGACAGTCCCACTCCGCGCCAGCCTCCAGAGAGTGAAGCCTCTCCCTGCTCTTGGCCAGGGCCTTGGGCCCTCCAAGTGCTTAACGGATTATTTAGTTCCTGGTCAAACTGTTGTGGGATTAATTAGTTAGTTAATCCCTAGGGGCTCCCAGCCAATCCTGCATTTCTATTTATTTTTCATCTGCCTTCCCTAGCGGCTGCTTTCCTTGCTGATCGTCTTCTGGGCCTTTTTGCGGGAAGGAGAGGAAAAGTACAAGGCAGCCAGCTCATTCTCAGTTCACACCAATGCGGGACATCTGCCCTCTCTATGCATCCCGAAATCAAATGCAAGTGATTTGAAGAGACATTCCTGGGAATCCTGGCCCCTTCCCTTGGATTGGTAGGAAGATCTTCAAGCATGTCACCACCAGGTTTGAACCAGGACAGGGTAACTGCTGTGGGCCTGCAGGGATGGGCAGCTAGAGGGGCCAGGGGAGAGCGAGCCATCCAGCCAGGGTTATAAAACACCTAACAAGCTCTAGAGGGTTCACAGGATGGTGCTCGCCTGCCTCCCATTCCCAGGGAGACCTCAGCGAGGCCACCCTCTGTGGCTCTGCTGTGCCTGAAGAAGCTTCGGAATCGTTTCCTCCTTCAGGGGTGATTCTGAGGTTTGTTTTATCCTCATGCCTCTTGTTCAGGGAAGGGAGAGCAGTGCAACCTTACATTGCCTCATGGAGAGGATCTTGATTGCCCTAACTTTTATCAAAGAGGTTCTCAAAGTGGGTTCTCCAGGCCAGCAGCGTCAGCATCTTTTGCGACCTTGCTGAAGATGCATGTGCTGGGACCCTACTCACACCCACTGATTCAGAAACCCAGAGTGCGGGCCTCACAGCCTGTGATTTAACTATTCCTCCTGGTGATTCTGGGGCTTGCTGAAGTTTGAGAACCACTGCTCTACATTTCTTGAAGACATGGACAGTAGCTTACTCATCTTTCTGTCTCATAACCCAATAAAGTATCTGGCATGTAGATACAGACAATTAAATGTTTACTGAATAGCCAGGCATGGTGGCTCATGCCTGTAATCCCAGCTCTTTGGGAAGCCAAGGAGGGCAGATCACCTGAGGTCAGGAGTTCAAGACCAGCCTGGCCAACATGGTAAAACCCTGTCTCTACTAAAAATACAAAAAATTAGTAGGGTGTGGTGGCGTGCATCTATAGTCCCAGCTACTCAGGAGGCTGAGGCAGGAGAATCGCCTGAACCCAGGAGGTGGAGGTTGCCATGAGCCACGATTATGCCATTGCACTCTAGCCTGGGCAAACGAGAGAGACTCTGTCTCAAAAAATAAATAAAAAAAATTTTTAAAAATTAAAATAAATGTTTACTGAATGATTCAGTGAATGTATTGTCAGGGACAATAACAGCCTTAGTCATACTTAAATTCGTAGGTCCTATTTGCTGTAAAGAGCTCTGTTTTCATAGCTATCAGTTTATCTTTATACTTCTATTGAGACATCGCAGCCTAAATCGCCTGAGTGAGAAAAGCAGCTCCGCCATTACAGGCTGTGTGACCTGCGCCACTTTGTACAGCCTCCCTGAACTTTATTTCCTCGTCTGTATGTGGAGAATTGCGTTATTTGCCTTAGAGCTGTGGAGGATTAATTAGATGGTAACTGAATTATTTAGACTATCTTAAGCACTCACCCAGTAGTAGCTATTCCTAAAAATAATAACCTTCGGAAATGGACAGCGGAATTTGCTGTGAGCGATCTTGCACATGGGGTTAGCTCTATCAGGAGGCCGTGCTGTACTGGGACCTTACCTCTGACCTAGCAATGACTCCTACCTTCACTCAAAGGCTTGGTTTTCCTGAAAAGCCCGGCTGAGTCATTTCCTGTTTAGCACTAGTCCCTCCATTCTACGAGAAAGCTACCTAGCCAGCCCTAGCTCCCCTTACCTCTTGTCAGGCCCACCCCTAAATTTTGCGGGTGGCAGAGCAGGAGTGCCAATACAAGTTGCTGGCTCACAGCCTGGCCCTCTTTTTTCTCCAGTTCCTGGCTCCAGCCCTCACTGGGAAAGGCCTTGGGACCTTGGGAGCACGGCCCCTCCCCCACGCCTCAGGCCTAGTGTGCACGGCCACTCTCAGGAGCATGGATCTGCAGAGGAGGCCTGGGAAGGCCTTGGAATGTACTTTCCGAACAGCTCGAGCATGGACTACAAGGGGGGTGTTTGCTCTGCCCGGGCTAGGCCTTTTGGCCCACAGACTCCTCATCCCATGTGAAAGAGTATGGCTAGAAGAGACACCAAGAGAGCCCTCTAAAACATGGGCAGCAGGGCAGTGGCCTCAGATGTCCAGGTCTAAAGGCAGCACTGGGTGTAGTCAACGACTGTGGTCAGAGAGTCCTGCACTCATGTTGATCTAGAAGGACAATGCTACTGGCCCTCCACCAGCGGCCTGGCTGCCTCAGGAGATGATTCTAGTATTGAAACTAGATGATTCTAGTACGATTGCTCTGGGCTGTGGCCTGTGCCACGGACACCTTATAACTAAAGGTAGGGCAATCAGACAAGGCCGTTGAGTTGCTAGAGGAGAAAATGAAGCGCTCTGGAACCGAATGTGCCTGTAGCATCATTAGCTCTGGATCCTAACTGACTGAGCTAGCCGAAGACCTCGAACTGGCTAAGTATTCAAGTGTCTCCTTTGTAAAAAGCTGACGCCTATTCAGACCATTCTCCTGCTGAGGCGGCCTAGGAGAATGAAAGATTGTGGGATTTGGAGTTAGACATGGGTTCAAGTCCCAGATCTGTCATTCACCAATGCATGACCTTGGGCAAGTCAACTTATACTTCTGATGTCCGATGGGAGGGCCACTTAGAGGATGGTTGAGCAGATTGAAGGAGACATGCTGTAAAACAGCCTCGCAAGCGTCTAAGCTCTGGACAAATGGTGCGGTGGTTATGAATATTTTAGAGGAAAGAGGGCAGCTCTGTGTCAAGATCCCTGCTGAAAGGATCCCTGGGATAAAGAAGGCATGGACAGTGAAACAGACGGTGGGAGAGTATTGGCCCTTAAGAGAAAGATCCGGGACAGAGCAAGCAATTAAGAAGCATAAATGGGATTGACGCAGTGGACACAGCAGCCTTGTTTCCTCTCTTCCTAATGAACCACCCTGCTGACAGGACCTCGTCTGCAATTCAAACAATGAATGTCTTGTCCACACGTTCTGCTGCCCATTGACAAATCTTGGGTTGGGGAGACCAGGAATATTTGGACACAGTTCACACTTCAAGGAAAAGAAGTAATGCCTCATTACAACCCCCAAATACAAATGCAGTTACAGCCAATGTGAATCAGCATCACCACGGGCCGGAAGCATCTCCAGGGAGGGAGGGGAGGCTCAGGGATGAGAGCTGTGGCGTGAATGAATGAATGAGTGAGCCAGCACATAATTAGGGGACTTATAGGCTATACTTTGTTCTGAGAGGCTCTGTTTCAGAGGTCTTCTCATTTCTAGAAATCTTATCAATTTGGGATATTGTTTAATGCAGTTCAGAACTAATTATCTTCATGCCAGCTGATGAGAATTCATTTTAATCTCTTGTTTTTAACCAGACTTATCTTTATGGCTGGTGCAGAATGCCCCATTATTTAAATAGCTCCATATCCTACCATTGTTATTTCCTGTGACTGATGTCTGACCTTTCACCAAAGGATAAACATGACCCTGGCTTTCAAGGCTTACTACTTCCTAGACCTGGAGAAACTGGTCTTCTCTTTTACCAAACTTGAAATACCATGATAAATTATCTTAGATGTTTGTCTCTTCAAAAAGCTGAGCGTTCTCCACTTGTCAGAGGCTAGCTAGCCAAGCGTGGTGTATAAGCAAATACCAGCGTGATTGATACTAGGTAGACTGGATTTGGGTTTTGGTTTACTCATTTCTTGTTGTCCATAGGATACCAACATCTAGAAGAATGGATTTCTTTCACGTGGAGGAGTTCATGTAGTGTGATATTGACATAATTGTGAGGATCATGTAATTGAGCAGTCAGGTACCTGTCTTCACAAGCCACTCTCACTGTCCTGGTTACGAGCGAAGCTGCTGCCCTCAGAAGCTAGTGTGTGGCTAGTGTGGAGGCCCTGGGCTGGGCACGCTGGCTGCTCCTTCTGCTGTACCCTGCTGCTGCTCTTCCCTCTTTAGCTACTTAAGGAGCCCTCAGCACCCCCAGAGTAGGACAGATGGTGTGGATTTGTCTTCTTGAAGAACAGGCATCAGTTTTCAATTTGATTGAAAGTGCGCATGTGTCGGGAGCTACATGGAATGAGGATTTCTAGATACCAGCTGTGCACATCTCATACCTCTTTCCCTTATGAAGACATTCCACAGGGACTCAAGAAGCTCCTAGAGGCCACTGTCCAAGCCTCTCATTTACAGATGAGGAAGGTGAGGTCCCGAGAGGTAAAGATTCTTGCAAAAATGTCATTCTGCTCGTCAGAGGATGGGAACCCAGCACAGCTGTCAGAAGGGTCTAGCAAGATAACGTGGCCTGTGGGCTCGGGTTGGCTTGTGGTGGAATCTTGCTCTGCCATTTACTGGCTGTGACCTTGGAAAGGCACTTTCCCTCTCTGAGCTGGTGCTCTCATCTGTAAAGGCGAGGTGATACCTACCTACCTTACAGGGCACTTGTGAAGATGACGTGAGAAAGATGGTGTGGGCAAGCAACACGACTTGAAATCCTGCTTCACTAGTATCCAGTGACTCCTTCTTCCCATCCCCATGCTCCCTGTAGACAAGTAGCCCATTGCGCTTTCAAGGTCATGAATAGGAGGAGTGAACCGAACTGGGACAGGGTGAGGAGGGGAAGGAAGAGATGGTGGCTGATGGGGCCTCTGATGGCCTCCCCGCCGCCTGGTCACCAGAAACAGCTGCTCAGAAAGCAGGAGGTTTCGGTGTCTGAGACCCTGCTGGGCAGCCCCAAGAGCTCCTAATCTGAAGGGTCTGTTAAAGAAAGGTTCACACAATATTTTTTTTTAAGAGGCAAATTTTAAATTCAATTGTAATCGAACTTTCAATGTGACACATTTAAGGGCAACTCTGTTGAGCTTCTCCTATATGCATCTTTATTTGAAATGAACGATGCCTTTAATACAGCAGACAAACACCAGGTGTAACTAAATCATATAGCTCAGCAGGGGTCACAACATTATTTTTCAATGACTAACCTAGATTGACAATTCTGTTAATAGGATTAGGGTTCATTGTGGAACTGTTTTCTCTTATTAATTTAGCTTGACTTACATATACATTTGAAATTGGCCGGGGAGAGAAATGCATTTGCTTTTAGAAAGAATCTTGTAGCTTTATTTAAAAACATATTACTTCCTCTACTTGAAGAAATATGGTGGTTTAATCATAAAACAAGGAAAACCTTGTGTTTTATACAAAACTACAGTGTCGAATCTGGACTTGTTCTTTTCATGAAATTGTAAATTGTCTTTTAATATGACTGTAATGGCATATAAATTCTTTCTGCTGTTTTTGACACTTTGTTCTTTGGGCATTTTTCCTTTTTTTTTTTTTTTTTTTTTTGAGACAGAGTCTTGCTCTGTCGCCAGGCGCCAGAATGGAGTGCAGTGCCGCGATCTCGGCTCACTGCAACCTCTACCTCCCAGGTTCAAGCAATTCTCCTGCCTCAGCCTCCTGAGTAGCTGGGACTACAGGCATGCACCACCATGCCCAGATAATTTTTGTATTTTTTAGTAGAGATGGGGTTTCACCATGTTGGCCAGGATGGTCTCAATCTCTTGACCTTGTGATCCACTCACCTTGGCCTCCCAAAGTGCTGAGATTACAGGTGTGAGCCACTGTGCCCAGCCAGGGCATTTTTCTTTCTTTTCTTTTTCCCCAATAATATCAATTTACTCAGCAATCAGTGTGTGTGCGTGTGTGCGTGTGTGTGTGTGTGTAATTTTCTATATCTCAGCCACCTTGCCAGGCACTGAGCACAGAGATAAAAAGTCAGACCCCTTTTTTAAAGCGCACACAGTAGGTGCAGATATTTAGGGTCATAAGATGATGTAGGAGACATGAACTCAAGATATACGGAAACATGGGGAAGGATGACCGAATCCAGGATTAGGTAGCGGGAGGGAGATCATGGAAGGTCCTAGAATAAGTGGCACTGACTAGAGTCTTGCAGAAAGGAAAGGCCACAGGGAGCAGGGAACGGAGCAGGAGGAAGCTCTAGTCCAGGCAGGGAGTAGCAGCAAGATGCGAGGCTGGAGAGACAGGACTCATTTCATGGCATACAGGACAAGGAGTTCGGATTTTATTCTAAAAGTCACAGTAAGCCTTTTTTAAAATAACAGGTAAGAAACAGGATCAGATTTGCATTTTAGAAACCTCAGTTTTGAGGGAGACAAGACTCCAAGTAGAAAAGCTATGATGAATTGAGAACTATTCAGGAGTGAATGAAGATGACTTGGCGATTTCCTGGCTGTGTGGCTGGAGCAGAGAGGGAAGGGGCAACAGTGACCTCTGGTAGCCAGCCTGGGAGATGGGCTTGTCGGGAGAGCCACCCACGGAAGTGGAGCCTACAGGAGGAGCAGGTTTAGGGGGAGAATAAGCAAGTGAGTTTTGGATATGAGCTGGTTCAACCTGTGAAGTGTCTAAGCAAAGGTAGCTGCAGTTGTGAAATTTCGGGAAAAGATGTGGTCTGGAGGTATAGATATGAGAATCATCAGCATGTAGGTGGTAGCGGAAAGCTACAGCGAGGTGCAGCCCTCAAGGTCAATGTGCAGGCTCCAGGGAGAAGAAGAACCACCCAAGGGGGCACCCTGGAACATCCCACAATCTGGAGGCAGACAGAGAAGGATAACTCATGAACAAGAAGCAGTGTAAGAACAAGAACCAGAGGGCGATGTCTGCAAGCTGAGGAGAGAGGGGGCTTTAAGGAGGAAGACATCACCAGTGCTAAAAGAAACAAAAAGGAGCCCAGAGAAATTAAGGGAACCACCCACTGTATTTAGACAGACACTGGACATCTGGAAGAAGAAGGTTTCAGCAGAGCAGTGAGAACTAGCCATTTAAGGGAAGACACTTAAAAAGCCATGTTTACTCAGAAAGTGCTGTTCCTTGTTTTAGACGGGAGAGATTTGACTTCCTTTATTCAGAAGAGGCCAATCAATAAGGAGAAACTGAAGATACAAGATCCAGAATAATCAGTGTTGTGCAATCCAAATCTAACATGAGCATCATGGAGACTTTAGGCATTTTAAGTCCTCCGATGAACTATAATTGGACAACTAGAGGAAATCGACATAGTCTGGATATGTGTACATGAACATTATCGTGATTGATACAGATACATATACATACTTACTGCAGATTACTGCAATTTGATTACTGTGCTTATTAGATTACTTATCTGATTACTGAAATTAACAACCGTCATCAAAAGACATTGGTACAACAAATAGCATTGTCGCTAACAATTAAGAAACTTGAGACCCAAGACCTTTGATTTTTTATCTAGAGAGCTAAGGCTTATGTTGCTCCTTTTCAAAGAGTCTACATTTGCTTTTCCCTGTCAGCCATAGAGTGAAACCCTTTTTCATAGGAAACACCAGCCAAATAATTTCTTTAGAAAATACAGTTCTAATTCCAAAATGTGACATAGTTATCCTCATTAGACCTGACAGCTCCCGGGAAGACATTTTCTCAAATCTGCTCCCTGTCGGGCCTTGGTCAGGGGAAGGGTCTAGAACTGAATCCTGCTGTTATATAACCACCGTGGCGGTGACCCTGGGGAATTGTGAATGAGGTACCCAGGGGGTCATCCCTCATTAGCTGGAGGACGTGTTAAATTCGTCCAATTCCCTGTGGGCTGTTAATACTATTACTACGAATGCTTACCCAATATGGGCTTTAGAAGATGGCACAGGCTAAGTATTCTGCAAGCCTGGCAGGGAGGGGAAGGTTACTGGTGCCCACTAGAGTCCCAGTGACCCCTGCTTTCTGGCCTGTGCCATTTTCTTTGTTAGACAGTGTGTTCAGTTCTAAAGTCTACCAACCAGGAATCTGATGCCCAGTTTAGAGGGGGTATGGGCCAAAGTGGGCATGAAAAAGTACTGGATGAAGAGTAAGGAGGTTTGCTTGAGTCTCCGTTTGTCACAGGAGGCTTTGTGACCTTTGGCAAGTCCCTAAATTTACATGATCCTTATAGTTACGTGTTGAGTGCACACGTATGCCATGTGCTTTTCTGAATGTAAAAAATAAGTCTACTGAAAGGAGAAACAGCACTCAGACACTGGTGTCAAGGAGCCCAAGTACTGGGGTCACCCAGGAGCCTGAACATGTTCTTGGAAAGGAACTTAGAGGGCTGGAGGGAAGGGACGGTTGGCATGTTCCTCAGATGACCTTGGAAGCTTAGCCCCATGGAGGGGACTCATAAGGACGTGGGAACTGGTTGCTCTGTTTCCCACCGAATACAGCGGTTCCTTTGGTTTATCCCGCAGTCAGCCCTCCCCTGGCCAGATAAGAGTCGACACTGGCAGGCCTGCCTCTCCTCTCCTTCCCTCCAGCTCTCTGGACAAAGCACCACGCCTTGGACCTCTCAATCTCAGCTCCTAGTGACCCAGATGCACACTGTCTGGCATTCGAGGGCCTCCTTGCTCCTTAATGCAGCATCTAAGAGACAAAACGCTACACCTTGCTTTCCCACTGTGTTTTTCTGATGCTTAGGTACCTACAGTTCAATAACAACCACAGCCGAGCCACTGGATAAGTTGGCTGAATTCAGTATTAGAATAAAAAGCATGGCATTGGAGGCCTGGGACATGATTCTGCCCCCATAGGCTTCATTTATTCAGTCATCTCCTCTCCCGGCTGAAGATTCCAATTCCTTCAGCCCCCCCTCGATTGCTGCCGTTTCAGAATCTCTCTCCAGTCTGGTCACTGCGGAGACAGTGGAAACTCGACGTTTGCGAGCTCCCTCTCCCGTTATGCCATGGGAGGATAGAAAACACACAATCCGGTCCTTCATAACAAAATAATGGACTTTTTTTTTTTTCTTTTCGTTTTTGTTGTGTTGTTTTCTTTTGTTTTCCCCCTACCCAATGACCTATCAAGATTTTTTTTTAAGTCACCTCTAGAAACTGGCTTCTGCCCCACCCTGGTCCTGCCACCACCCGCAGCCTGGGTTCTGCCTCCCGCGGGTGCCGGTGGCCGCGGCGCTGGGAACACCAGGGGGCGCCGGCGTCGAGGATTCGGGGCCCGGGCTGGCGGCTGCTGCGCCTTCCGCGCTCCAGCCCGGATCTGGGTTGGACGCGAGCAGCTGTTCTGCATAGCCTGGGCAGACGTTAGCCTGGGAAACGTGTCTGTCCCCGGAGCCTCTTTCTTTCTCGCCACATGGGCCATCGAAGGCTTCCCGTACCCAGAGCCTCGTCAGTCGGGGACACAGGGGTGGGAGGGTAACGTGGCAAATGACCGCGCGGGAGGCAGAGGAGGCTCCCAAGGGTGGGGCTGGCTTGCAAGCGCAAGGCGCTGCATTGGGGTAGGGGAAGTTAGCCACAGCTGGCGATAACTGGACGAAGTGGAATACGATCCGGCTGATTTTTTAAATGTTTGTTTTATTTTATTTTATTTTATTTTTTTTATTTTTTTGAAAGAAAGAAAAAGAGAGGAAAGAAAGAGTGAAAGAAAGAAAAAAAAAGAATGTAAGAGAGAAAGAAAGAGGAAGAGAAAAAGGGAGAGAGAACGGGATTCTTTTAAACTGCCCCTTGCAGAGCATTGGCTAACTCATAGGCAGCATGCCCGCAGTAGCCAATTTTTCTTATCATATAGTTTCATTAGGTGCTATTTTTATGGCTAGCTACAGGTATTAGAATTTCCATGTGCTTTACAAAAAGCAGGCAATTGTATGATTCCTATTTGTAGTCTTTTCCATGCCATAGGCACCGTTTTGAAACATCGTGTGTAGAATCCATTGTTACAAATGCAGCCAAATATAAAAACGTCCTTGGAGGCGGTCCCCACCGGGAAGTAAACTGCAGTGAATGGCGGTGCATAGAATGCTTTGGAGTGAAATTCTCATCTGTTTGTTTGGATTGTATTTGGAATGTAGACAGCTACTTGCAGGTCTAGGGTCAAATCATTAGACAACACAGGAGAAAGAAGATGCTCCATTTTTTTTTTAAGCCACACAGAATTCCAGACTGCCCTAAAATTTTGGGGGAACAGCTCAAATACTAAGAGTAGAAAGCATAAATGCCGGTAAGCGCGAGTCCAAACTGCAGCTGGTAGGGATTGGTGGCTGCTGGCCTTGTGAGTTTTACTAAAACTACTGGCTGCGAAGCCAGTCTGTAGCCAAAATGTCCAGCAGAAACAAGCTGCCCAGCAACCTGCTGCAGTTACAGAATCTGAACAAGCGAGACCCACCAGCCTCCATCTAGGAGTTTCTACAGCACTATAATCACTACAAATCCAATGTGGAGATTTTCAAAATGCAGCCAGATAAACCCAGCAAAGAACTAGCAGAGCTCGAGATGTTTATGGCACAGATGAGTCACTGCTACCCAGAGTATCTAAGTAATTTTCCTCAAGAAATGAAAGATCTCTCCTGCAATCGTACCATATTGGATCCAGATCTTTGAATGACATTTTGGAAAGCTTTGATCTTGCTGAGAAATAAGAATCTCATCAATCCATCAAGCCCGCTAGAGCTCCTCTTTGAACTTCTACTTTGCCATAAGCTTCTGCGAAAGACTTTATACACACATAATGTGACTGACATCAAGAATATAAACGCAGAACACAAGAACAATAAAGTGAATGTAGTATTGCAAAATTTCATGTACACCGTGTTAAGAGATAGCAATGCAACTGCAGCCAAGATGTCTCCAGATGTGATGATTGAACGCTACAGAAGGAACATCTGGAATGATGCCAAAACTGTCAGTGTTATCACGACTGCATGTTTCTCTAAGGTCACCAAGATATTAGTTGCTGCTTTGACATTCTTTCTTGGGAAAGATGAAGATGAAAACAGAACAGTGACTCCGAATCTGAGGATGATGGACCAACGGCCAGAAACCTGCTACTGCAATACGCTACAGGGAAGAAAAGTTCGAAAAACAAGAAAACGTTGGAAAAGGCAATGAAAGTGCTCAAGAAACAAAAGAAGAAGAAAAAACCAGGGTGTTTAACTTTTCAGCCATTCACTTGATTCATGATCGTCAAGATTTTGCAGAAAAACTACTAAAGCAGCTTGAGTGCTGCAAGGAGAGGTTTGAAGTGAAGATGCTCGTGAACCTCGTCTCCAGATTGGTGGGAATTCAAGAGCTCTTCCCCTTCAATTTCTCTCCCTTTTTGCAAAGGTTTCTGCAGCCCTGCCAAAGAGAAGTAACAAAGATCCTTCTGTTCGCCGCACAAGCCTCTCATCACCCCAGAGATTATTCAATCATTGCTTATGACTGTGGCCAACAATTTTGTTACCAAGAAGAACTCTGGAGAAGTCATGACAGTAGGAATCAATGCTATAAAACAGATGATAGTTCAGGGTCCTCTGGCCATGACTGAAGAACTTTCTAAGACCTGGCTTAGTATAAAACACACAAGGATAAGAATGTAATGATGTCTGCTAGAAGTTTGATTCAGCTCTTCCGAACACTGAATCCTCAGATGCTTCAGAAGAAATTCCGGGGTAAGCCTACAGAGGCCCCCATAGAAGAAAGAGTACAAGAATATGGAGCAGCAGATGCTAAAGATTATATTCCAGGAGCAGAAGTTCTGGAAGTTGAGAAAGAAGAGAATGCTGGAAATGATGAAGATGGGTGGGAAAGTACCAGTCTCCGTGAGGAGGAGGATGCCGATGGCAAATGGGTTGATGTGCAACACTCTTCCGATGAAGAACAGCCAGAAATTTCCAAGAAGCTGAACAGCATGACCACGGAGGAGCAGAAGGGCAAAGCTGCAGCCATCAGCACCAGTCGAGCTTTAACTCAGGAAGACTTCCAGAAAATCTGCACGGCCCAACTGAGACAAGAACTTGATGCTGGCCCCGGGAAATCCCAGAAGAGGAAATATATTGAAACAGACAGTGACAAAGAGCCCAGGGGTGAATTACTTTCTCTTTGGGACACTGAACGCCTTCATAAAAAGCCGAAGTCTGACAAAGAGACAAGACTAACAACTGCAATGGCTGAAAAGATGGAAAAGAATTTGTGAGGAAGAAAACCAAAATGAATCCATTTTCCAGTTCAACAAATAAAGAGAAGAAAAAGCAGAAGAACTTTATGAGGATGCGATATAGCCATGTCCAGTTAAAAAGTAAGCGTTTCTTCCGAGAAAAATGGTTGGTGCTGCGAGATGCACTTTTGAAAAAGAGAAAAAGAATGAAGTAACTTCCCAGCAATTTTCCCTTCCAAGAAGAATGCTAAGTTTGTGTCATTACTCTGAAAACTGGTAAATTAAGCGTGTTTGTTTACATTAAAAAGTCCAGAAGCACTGTATTGTGAAAACTGCTGAAAATGTGGCAGCAATTTGTTTTTATTCTGGAGGCGGCTAATGGTGGGAATATTAATGTAAATAGCCGTAGTAGTGTCAAAGCATTCATTTATCATTCACGCAAAGAAAGTATTGAGTGCCTATTAAGTGTCCCTGTAAATACAAAATGAATGAGCCATCACCCTAAGTGAAGACTCAAGGCATCGACAGCTTAGTTGTGGGGGTGGACACACATATTAGTATTTACAGCACAGTGTAAATAGTCCTCTAGTAGAGGTAGGTCCATATTTCTATGAGGTCACTGAGGCCTTACGGACTAACTCTGTAGGGATAGGAATTATATATTCTCGTAAAACAAAGCAAGACAATGTTACAGAGTAAGAGGTTCTTACTTGTACATAGGCTTGCCTGCTGAAAACAGGCCCCTGCTGTACAGATTTGGGGTAGATAATTTAGCTCTTTTAGTCAATCCAAAAGATGTAAATGACCCCCTCTTTTTTTTTTTTTTGAATGCCATCTAAAGCCTTTTTGGTGAAGACCTCACTTTTAAAATTACTGTAAGTATAAATAGTACCTTTGGAATGTATTTAGTTCATCATTTGAGCTGCCTTCATACTGGTTTCCTCAGCCTTCCTTCACCCTGTAATATTTTTAGCCCTCTCTTTACCTTGTCTCAATAAAAAGTTTCTAATGCCAAATAGGGAAAAAAAAAAAAAAAAAAAGAACAAATGCCTTGAGGAGAGGGGAACTCTGTGCAAGTCCTTTTGTGAACAAGTTGCTCTTTCTCATGGTTGTGGGGCCTGAGTTCCAATCCTGATTCTGTCACAGGAGATGAGGCTTACTGCAAAGCAACTTAACTCCGCTGGGCTGCAGCTTCCTCAGGTGTAAAACGAGGCAGTGGTACGAGATTATGAGATGAGCTTTACGGTCTCTTTCATGGTCTATGAAAAAAATCAGGTGCGGTCTCAAATGCATTATGCATTTAAAACAGTTATAGAAAAAGGGGTATATGAACATCAGTAAGCCATGAAATGAAAGACACTGGTGGGCTCTACTGTTAATTTATCAACATCCTTCACGTCTGCCACTCCCGCCAGCTGGTTTAGGGAGCAGTAGCCTAAGCAGGTATAGTCACAATCATTCTCTAGGGAGGATCCGGATTTGTGCATTTCATCGCTATAGTTCTTTTCTCTTTCCATAGTTGCTGTCGGAAAGGCTCTTGCTTCAAAGGATAGCCTGGCACAGAGATTTGAGAATTATTTTTCTCAGAAGAGGACTTAAACTGTACTGCTAAGCCTAAGAGTGTTCACCCCTGAGGATCTAGAAGTAAGTAACACTGCTGATTCACCATTAGTGGAGAAAAAGATCAAAGGTTCAGTGCCTTGAGGCTCAGGAACCTCCAGTTGCTGCATTGATTACACACCTAAGGACTGTCAGTCCTCAAGACCCCTGGTTGCTATTATCAGGAAATCAGACTTTTGTGCCCAGAGATCATGATGTCAATAATAAGAGCTCTACTGTCAGGCACTGTACTAGGTCCTTTGTATTATATTATCTCAGACAAAGATCTTATGAAGTTAGCAACTACAGCCCTTATTTTATAGATGAGGATACTGAGGCTCGGATTTTTTTTTCTATTGCTGCTGCACAAATTAAGAGACAAATTTTTAAAAGCATATGATATTGCATCACGGCGCCACAACTGAACCCCAATTCTCTCTACATCCCTACAGAAGAATAACAGCTGTCAAAAATAAATCTTTAAAAGCCCCACCATTATGGATGATGCACACCCAGCCGATCATTTGTGTGCGTGTGCGTGTGTGTGAAATTTTTGCTTCATCCCAACCAGATTGATGGTGCTTTAATCAGATGGACCCAAGAGCAGAGGCCAGGGGCTTTAGCGCAGCAGCAAGAATCTGACTCAAGTTTCCTGCCTAGGGGGAGGCCACATTGCTAAGGAGAGCCAGTGACATCCAGGGAGTTTCAGGAAATTCACCAGACAATGAAAGTGGAAAGGACAGTGTTTAGAAGTCCTTCACTCTTCCAAAATGCAAGCACAGTCAGGAAACGTTATTCAACCTGAATTGTGGGTGGAATAGGAAAAGCAAGGCATTCTTTTCCAAGTTCATTGGTTGTGAATGAAATGAGCTTACATTTTACTGTGGATTTTCCTTCCCTTATGAAGAACAGAACCCAGGTTCCTTGGGCACCTTAGGGATCAATGTCTCCCACGTTGAAGTCATTGGTGATTTCATCAGTGACTCTGCATAGACAGTGGACTCTCCCTTGCTTAGTGCTTGGAGTTTCTAAAATCAGCCTTTTCTGGGATCTGCTGGGGATCCATGGAAGGAACTGTTTTAGTGGCACTTTCTAAACCACCTGGACTTGGAGGTGGCTCTCATACATGGGATCATGCCCTTTGGAGGGATCTTTTTCTTTGCTTCTCCAGACGGAAGATGTTCTTTAAGGGATGATGCATCTTTGGAATATGAAGTTGAATAACCAACCCAGAAGGGGAAGGTGGAGTCATTTAGTCAGGGATCTTTGCCTGTACCACGCAAAGCACAGTGCCTGGTACCTAGAAAGAGCTCAACCAATGTCAGCTATAATTATTGTTCCCACTGTGTATTTACACAGAGAAGTTCTAGAATCTTTAGATACATTTACATTAAAATGTCATCTATAGGTATTAACTCCATTTTTTTTTTTTAGCAACAGTGGTAGTTCATAGAGGTTAAGTTAAAAACTGGAATCAAGTTTTTATAAACTCCTAGTTCAGTGTTTTTTTTGCTATATCAAACATCTCAGTTACAATTAGGGTAAATATGTGCATGTGTGTGTGTGTGTATCCATATATATATATATGTCCTTTGCAGATAATCAAGCATGACTTCCCACTTTTTATTAATTAAGAAATGATTCAATGTTTCCTGTGCTCAGAGTGTCTTACCTTTGGGAGTCTATATTTTTCTCTGAGATGAACTCTGAGGCATGCCCTCTCTGCCTTTTTCTGTGTAAATGCAGCATCTCTTTCCATCCTAAAAGTTAAAGAATAAAGGATCAGAAGGATATAGAGAGCTAAGGACATTCCCACCTGTTGGATACAATGAGCTCTAAATTTCTCTTCAAAGAATCAGTATGTCAGTATGTTCAGTTCTTTGTTCTCCATTTTAAAGTTTAACTTCCCTGTAGTTTCAGTAAACAACCTTTTCCACCAGTTCTAGCCAGTAGTTCACATCTTTTCCCCTAGTTATCTGTTCTGTCCTGACTCACCCTGATCACTTGCTTTGACCTAAGTCACCCCTAGTTACCTGCTCTAAGTCACCTTTTGTTACCTGTTCTGTAACTATCCTTCCCACCAAGCTGCTCACCCCACCACTGTGGCTAATACTCCTGCTCCCTTAAAAATAGTCAATCAGAATTAGCTTAGACTGTGTAGTCCAACTCTAGCCAATAGAAAAACAACACAGCAGTAAACGCTACATTCCTCAAGGATAAGAACCCTCACCATTGCTCCATCTGTGAGATGCACCTTTCTACAGAAATAAATTGCCTTGTTAAGAAAATTTGTATTCGAGTGCTACTTTTTTGCAGCACCAAAAATTTCCATATAACACCACCCGTGCTCAGAGCCAGACACTGGGTTACACCTTCTGAGATGCCACTGCCAGCAGCCATCTGCGAAATATGAGATTTTTCTTTTCAAGGTCCCCAAACATCTGCCTCTCTGTTTGTCACTCTGCTGTCATAACTCTCAGTACATACCCCAAAGTCCCAAAGACAATTTGGTCCGAGGAATCTCCTTATGAAGTGAACCCTGAGAGAGGCAGGGTGATAATTCTTAACATGAATTTACTCATGGACTGTTCAGCAAAAGACCATAAGCCTCAGAATCACCTGGTGCACTTACAACAAATGCAGCTTTCTGGGCCTGATCCTAGCCCTGCTGCATCAGAATCCCTGGGTGCAGGGGAGGGGAAGCTACATTTTTAGCAAGCTCCCTGAGTGATTCTTACACAAACTAAAATAGAGCCACAGCGTCCAGAACCAGGCAGTTCTTTGAAGACCATTGGTGTTGAGGAATATAATATAAACCTGTCTCCCTTCATTGTTACCCCCTCCAGATCCCAATTTAGGCATGGTATTTCCTTCACGGTTTAGAAGGAGGTAGCCCCAAACCAGGTAGGGTATGTTTCCAGAATGCCAGACTGGGGTCCTGCTCGGTGGATGATCTAATTGGACTCATGATTATGCTGGTTGGAAATGGACGTTCTTGCTAATGATGATCCAGACAAAAGCAGACGCCTTTGGGGATGTCTGCAAAGCTCACAAGCACCAATACCCTTCCCTGCTGCCCACAGAAGTGCTGAATTTATATCCACGGCCCTGCCCTCTGGCTATATGGGGTTAGACCAAGCTCAGTAAATGAAATCTCCTTTGAAAATTTGGGATTGGTACTAAGAGTGACAGATACTTACAGTGTGGCTGGCACTATCACAGATGAACTTGGTAGCCATTGGCTGTCATTTTCCACTAACCATATAGTCTGGTTGCTGAGGACAAACAAAGCAGCCATGCCCAGATAGAAGCTACGGCAAGAGACGAGGACGGAGTGCTCTCGGCCTCCCAACAGCCTCTGCTTCCTGGGTTAGGCCCAGGTGAGGCCTGATGGGAATTGTACTCATGGATATCTGGTGAACTATCGTTGCATAAAGGATTATCTGCTTAAAACAAATCCCCTGTGTTCATTTTCAGGTGAAAACTGTTTTCTACGTCTTGACTCTGAGGTGGGAAATCATCTTAACCATTACACAAATAACTGAGTGTTAAGCAAGGATCTGCAGCAAACGATTAGGTTAAACTACCGATCACAGGCCCTGGGCTCAGGTGCTCTTTCAGCTCATTTTCATCCACAGGTCTGGAATAGGCATGAGAGAGCATCAGGTTGAATCTTCTAGTTTTGGAGATGGACAGCGAATAAAGTGACCTGTCCAGGAGATTAGCGACCTGTGGCATGGGCAAGCAGCAGAACATTTCTCCCCACATTTCATTATAAAAACTTCCAAACATACAGAAAAGTTGAAAGAATTTTGGTATCAAATCCATCTAGATTCTACAATTTGCATCTCACTGTGTGTTTTCTCACATCTATTCCTCTCTTTATCTACTTTTTACTTTTTTGATACATTTCAAAGTTGCAGAAATCAATGAACACTTTCCCACAAACCCTTCAATATACATATTATTAACTAGCATGACGTGTTTGTTTACAGTTTCTTTTCTTGTGAAGCAAAATTTGTATCCAATACAACGTACAAAACTCTTAAGTGCACCAATGATTCCCCAAAATGCACACACCTGTGTAACCCAAAACCCTCTTAAGATAGAAAAACATTACTCTCACCTGGGAAAATTCCTCCTCCCCATTGCTGATTAAAGCCTATCCCCTAGCCCTAGAGGCAACCGCCACGCCTTTTCTACCATAGATTGGTTTTGCCTGTCCTAGAACTTCATAAAAATGGAACCATATAGTTCATCTTTGTGTAAGGCTTCTTTCACTCATCATAAAATATTTCTGAGATTTATCCATGTTGTTTTCTGTATTAGTAATTGGTTCCTTTTCATTGCTGAGTAGTAAGTATTCTATTGTGTGCACAAAGACAATCACGGTTCGTCTAGTCATTCTTCTGTTAATAAACACCTGAATCATTTCCCATTTGGGTCTACAGTGAGTAAAGCTGCTATGAATATTATTCTAGCTTTTTTCTGTGGACATATATTTTAATTTCTACTAGGTAAATAGGCATGGAATTTGCTGGGTTCCAGTGTAACTTACTGGGATACGTTTAGTTTTATAAGAAACAGCAAGACCTATCTCCAAAGTGTTTGTACTAGTTTATGTCTCAACAATTGAAACAAGAGTTCTAGTGGTTTCACATTTTGGTCAACATCTAATATTTTTGGTCTTTTTGATTTTAGCCATTCTGGTATTTATGGAGAGGTACTTTACTGTGATTTTAATCTTTTCCATTTTCAAGACAACTATTAGGCAGCTTTTTGTGTACTTTCAAGTAGGATTTTCATGTCCTAATTGGCCATGTATCTATCTTTCTGAGGTATTTGTTCAAATCTTTTGCCCATTTTTTTTGCTTTTATTATTGAGTTATAGGAGTTCTTCGTGTTTCCTAGATCCCAGTCCTTTTGGATATATTTTCCAAATATATCATCTCAGTCTGGCTTGCCCATTTATTTTCTTTATGGCATCTTTTGACATATAAAAGTTTTAAACTTAGAGTTGAATTGATCATTTAATAATTTTTTGGTCATTGATATCATCATTGCCAATCTGGGTCATGATAAAGAAACCTTCACCTACTTTCAAGTTGCAAAGATATTCTCCTACTTTTTTTTCTAAAAGCTTTATAATTTTGGCTTTTATGTTTATGTGTATGATGCATAGCAAATTAATTTTCGTGTATAGTGTTAAGTAGGGGTCAAAACTCAGTGTTTTTTATTGTTTAGCACCATTTGTTAGAAAGATTTTCTGTTCCCGGCCTGATTATTTTGGCACCTTTGCTGAAAATCAAATAACTATAAACCCCATTGATCCATTTGTTGGATCAATGCCATGCAGAGTTAGATTCCAGTCCTCCAGAGCCAGTCTAAAAATCACACAGAAAACTGGTTGCTCTGTTTACCATCACATGCAGCTAGCTAGTCTCCCTGTCACCATGTAAAGTGTAAATTTCTGCAGAAGAAAACCCAGGTCTTTCATTTCAGTATATTCCTCACAGTGCTATGCTTATACTTGGGGTCCAAACAATTACTGAATAAAACAAAGGTCGGAGTCCAGTTACAAATGGTATTGTAGAAACTGCTGAACCATAACTAAGGCAAAGAAGCATTTTAATATAATTGAGAAAATGGAGGGATAAACGACTATTGTTTTATTTCCTTTCCAGATCGTCTATTTATGATTAGACCTCTTTCAGTACTAATGTAACCAGTAACACACAGACACACACACACACACACACACAAATTGAACACAGACGGAAAATAAAAATGAATGTGCACTGTTAAATAGAGTGCATTGCTAAGTAGTTTTTTGTTTATACATCGTATAGTCTATGTCCCCAGTTCCTAAAATAATGAGGATGGCTTTAGGAGGCTTGTATTTGCTAACATTAATGTTAATTATTTATATATACTATACTGTTTCTAGCTACCCCTGCGTTTATTTTGTGATGAATTATTTTTAATGCTTACTACATGTTGCATTCTAGGTGATGAAACTCTTGAAAACTCGAACGATGGACTGAAGAATCATCCTTCTTTATCACAGGGAAGCTGACTGCCCCATTGTCCTGCCACTGTTTCTTAAATTGAGTGACTAGATAAATATATAATATTCTCGCACACACATACGCAAAAAACTGAGTAGCTGACAACTCAGTCTACTGATTGACTATACAATTTGGTCATTTTGAGCTTTGATCTGTCCAGATATAAAATTAAGGAAAACTAGGACATTAGTTAATCAGATAGATGCCTTATCTGCAATCGGATCTACTGCTTGGACATATTAAATATTTCGAATGATCACAACTGTAGTCTACATTTCTGACCATTTTCATTAGCCTACTTGATCTGAGAATGTTTGATGCTGATGTCTGTGTTCTATTCTTCATCACACAGTACTTATTCTGCTTTTACAGCTTTTTGTTCTTTTACATGCCATAGGTAAAATCGGCCAGTATTCAAGGAATGCTGCCTCTTTTGACCAAGTCTTAACACCACCATCATTTTTGCTAGTTGCATTGACTTTAAAAAAAAAACTGACTTTAATTTACTGCAGAGCCAAGCATAATGTATTCTAGGTAGTTTATAAGCCATGATTTCTTTCAGAACAATACAATAGACAAGGTTTCCACTAAACGTAGTCTTTGTACTTTCTTTGTTTCCTACAGGTCATTAACCTTTTCACCTATAATCATCTTAGCGATAGGACTTAGGCAACTATTATGTAATTGATCATTAGCAAAAGAGCTCTGGTGGCAAAAAAAGAAATACTTTTCTTTTGAAACATATAACAAACATTTAACCCCTAGAATGATGTTTCATTTCTTAGTTGATTATTAAAAGACGATTAATTCTACCTTAAACATTTAAAAATTACACAGAGATCACATTTATTTTAGAATCAGTCTTCAAGTGGTGAAAAGTTGTTGGTGATATCCACATTCTGTAATACCCAACCAAAATGTTGCTTATATTTTATACTTTATTTTTGTCGTATTTTATATAACCAAGAGAATGCCTTTATTTTTTGGCAGAAGGTGGCTGAACTTTTTAGGGGTGAAGTATCATGACATCTGTCATTTACTTTAAAAACTATTATCTAGCATCTCTCTATTTAGTCTATAAGCAAATGTAGCAAAATGTAAGTTGTCTTTATGTCATAGGATATATGGGTATTCATCTTACTCTTCTACTTTTCTGTATGTTTAGAATTTCCATATTAAATAGTCCACAAATCTATTCATAGTCTTTGATAAGCCAAGTCTTATGACGTAATTGTCATGCTATGCTTTCTGGGCCTTTTTTTTTTTTTTTTTTTTTTGCACATGTAAGATCAAGGAAGCGCCACACTACGTTCTTGTAGGCCCTTTTCTAGGTATAAGATCTGAATTCTTACAATTTGAAGACTTTCTACTTACTAGGAGGATCAATTTTAGAAAGACCGTAAAGATCATTAAACCCACCGCTTTTCATCTAAATAATGAAATTGAGGTCAAGCAAAACATGCCTAGACCAGAAAGTGTTAAGCTGCATTAAGAACAACATATAGATGCATTTATTATTGTTCATTTCCATTCATACATGTAGAACATAGAACATAGTTGCTGCTGATGTTAGGGAACTGTTTACTTTATAAGAACAACCTTTCCTCCGGTTAGAGGTAAACGGCAAAAGGAAAGGCATCTTAAAAAGCAAAGAGAAATAAACTGGTGAACTGAAGAAGGTGTGGCCAGAATGAATTTCCTTTGCTTTTTAAGGGAAATGAAGTAGCATGTACTCACTTCTCCTCAATCATTTGCTTTTGATATTCCTCATACTCCTCTCTAGTCATCCCATGAGCTGCTGCAGGATCAGATGTACCTCCTTCTTCTTTATTTTCTTCAGACCCACCACCAAATCCTAAATTCTTTACCTGGTTACTTATCATACTTTTCATAAGGAAAGCCATTTTCTCTGCCCCAGAAAAATAAAACCAAAATTCCGACAAAAGCTGAAAAAAAAAATCCAAACAAACCCAAGAGAAAACCTCCAAATATTCTCAATGACAGCAATACATTTAAGAGCAAAGGACTTTGTATATCCTCATCTATTCAAGGGCATACTGATAGAGAAGAGTGGTTTGTCGGCCGTAAGCTGGATTAAAGTGGTGAACTCCTTAGTATATAGAGGCAGATGGTTCAGATTACTAAAGCATACAATCAGAGGCTACTGCCTACCTTCTGAATTAATACACTCAGCTAATTTCACAGGAAAAAGAAACCCCCACATCATCTACACTTCTCCCTACTCTTTTCTAAATTTTTAATTATAAACACAGCAGGGCTTCATCAAGAGTCCTATTTCAATTAAATTAATCAGAGCTGACTGAGTGTATAGCTGTTGTGGAATTTCCAAATTCCAGCCCTTGAGCACAACATCCTGTTGAAAAACTGAGTCCAGTGAGACTCAAAACCCAGAATGCTTCATTAAGCAAAAATAATCCTTTTGATCCATCATTTTATCTCATTGGATTTTAAGTACTATGTAAGGATTTGCTTTTTAGTTTGCTTGAATTTGGTTTGCTTCAACAGTTACTGTGTCCCATACATAAATACACAACTGACAAATGCAAAGACCCAGACAGCAGGTCCTTGGTTTACATCTGGATTTATCTTAGACTTCTCCTGCACGGAAATGCTGCTTGTCTGCATGGAAATCATGTGCTTGACACTTCAAGGCTCTGAGGCAGAAGGTAAGACCATTCATTACGTGAGTCAAATCATCAAAATTTAAGAAGAGTCACTCTTTTCCTCTTGCATAAACAGTCCACCTCCTGGGTGCTCTATTTAAGCTTGCTGGTGTACTTGGATGAAACTGACAATGTTTTGTATCACAGCAGATTCTCTATGGCTGTGGTTTTCTTCAGGTCAAGGGAAGAATTGAGTATGGCTGAGACTTTAATCTCTGCTAGTATCTTTCTAATTAAAGTACGCCAAAGGGGGTGGGGTGGGAAGGAAGAGATGTAACCCAGTGTTATTTTATCTGAAGGCATGAGTCCTCTCAGAAAAGAGGTGATTATCTCTCTGATCATATAGAATTATACAATCTGGATTCTTGCCTAAAATGCTTACTTTATATATTTTAACGTCTGCTTTCCCTTTTATTAATCTATTCTAAAATGCTGCTAAAATGGTCTTGATATGAAAGGCTAAAAAAGACAATTTAGGCTGAAATATAAGCTGTACTCAGAGCTCCGATGAGAACGTACATGAATAGTGAACTCCACTTTCACTTTTAGATGGGTTGCTTGGAACTTAACACGTTCACACCGTTATCTCTAAATTAACATTTATAATAAACTATCTTGCACATCTATTGAGGAATGTTACTAATTAATGTCTCATAGAACTTTTCAAACCATAAAATAAAAGCCACAGCCTTGTGTTTCTAGCCGTTTTACTTTTTATTATAAGTGATTATTTGTTTCTATCTATTCTGTCTACATTTTATCATAAATAATTATTTAGATTTATTATAAAACCTATTCTAAAAATTCCATTTTATGAGGAATTAGGAAATATTATTAACAGTGACGGTGTCAATTCTAAACCCCAGCGCCCAAGTGTAAAGGAGTGTCTCCCTGTCTAGTCCTTTTCTGAATCTATGTTTGTGTGGAGGGGTTAGAAGGAGGGGGTGTCATGCATTATGGGGACTCTTAGGTGGTAGCTACACCAGTGTGGCCACAAAAGGCCTCCTGATAGTGCTTTGTTTTATGAAATCAAATATATTTCATTTCATAAAACAAAGCACATATCATTTCCTCAACAGGTAATTCCATTGAGAATGAGGTCATGACTTAAAACATCTTTTATTCCTTGATTTATTACAATGGCCTTTGCCCTTGGACATCCAGGAGCTACTAGCTGCTGTGTGTAGATTTGCTTTTTTTGAGACAGCCTCACTGTCTTGCTCTGTCGTCCAGGCTGTAGCGCAGGGGCAGGATCACAGCTGACTGCAACCCCCCGCCTCCCAGGTTCAAGCGATTCTCCTGCCTCAGCTCCCGAGTAGCTGGGATTACAGGTGTGCACCACCACACCCAGCTATTTTTTGTAGAGACGGGGTTTTGCCATATTGGCCAGCCTGGTCTTGAATTCCTGACCTCAAGTGATCTGTCTGCCTCAGCCTCTCAAAGCGCTGGGATTATAAATGTGAGCCACCAATCCTGGCTATAGAATCTTGTAGAAATGGTGGTAGAATCTTCCATTCCTTCATATGGGGGAAGTAAATGCCCTGGATTTATGAATGGAACCTCTAGATGTCCCCGTCCATGGCTCCCAACTGTCTTGCACAGAATCTCCACTCCTCCCTGTGGCCTGCAAGGCCATGCAAAATCGACTAGCGCCTCGCTGCCAGCCTCCTCAGCCACACTCCCTTTGCTCATTCTATTCTAATCACATTCATGTCTTCATTTTCCTTTAAACCAAGCTTGCTCCCATCTGTGTCCTCCTGGAACCTCCTGGCCTGTATTACTCTCCCATATCTCCAGGTGGCTCACCTTTGCTTAATTCAGGCTTCTGTTCATATTTACCTTCGTAGAGGGACTTCCCCGGCCATCCTAAGACACCCTGCCTCCGCTACTCCACCCTTTAATCCTCTATCCTATTCTATTTTTCCTCATAGCGCTGCACTCTACCTGAAATTGTATTTTCATTGATTTAGTTATTTCCTTTCCACCTACTCCATTGGAATGTAAGCTCCATGACACAGACCAGTGCAATTTTGTTCACCTTTGCATCCCCATCTCTGAGATCATGCTTGGTGCATAGTAAGTGGTCAAAAAAAATCTCAGGGAAAACAATGAATGAATGATTGCCACTAGGTCTAATAGCTTATTTTTGAGTAATTCGCCTTCAATGAAAGTAATCAAGATACTACCTGGGATGATGGAGGCACTTGGAGAGTATCTTCAAGCAGAAGTGAGGCAGGAGAATAAGGTCTGGAGGCAGGGAACCTAAGACCAATTCATGCTGACTTCCAAAGGACTGGAGGCTACTCCCTTACTTCCTTTGCAACTCTCCGCTCCCCCCGGAACAGATTCTGTGTGGAAAATTGAAAGTATCTCTGATTGGTTGCAGAGAGCAACCAATCAGACATTTCCATAGGCGTGTAACTTTGTAACTTCACTTCAGCCTCTGATTGGTTGCTTTCCACAACCGATCAGATGCTTGCACAGGGTGTAAACTTGTAACATCACTTCAGTCAACCAATCAGATTGATTGCATACTACTTCATTTACATAGGGTGTACACCAAGTAACTAATGGGAAACCTCTAGAGGATATTTAAACCCCAGAAAATTTGGTAAAGAGGCTCTTGAGCCTCTATACTGGGGCCATTCCCAGTCTGTGAAGTCTACTTTTGTTTTCAATAAATCTCTTTTGTTGCTTTATTCTTTCCTTGATTTGTTTGTGCATTTTGTCCAATTCTTTGTTCAAAATGCCAAGAACTTGGACACCTTAACAGAAGTAGCCTCTTGGCGCTTACACATCCACACCATGGTGGTTGCTGCCTTCTTTGCCAGCTCCCAGGATCAAGACTACTTGCCATAGTTTTTAAAATCATGCCTCCTTCTGATTTAATGGACCACTTTTGTAAACACTGATTGGTTGTGACCTACTCAACTTGAAAAATTTGATGGTATCTGACCCAAAGAATTTACTAGAGAAGCAATAATCCCATTAGTGGAATTACATTTTAGAAAGAGATCACATTCAAACAGTATAAATCCATTTAGGTCCTTCACCTGGGATTTTTCTTTTCACATCAAATGCCTAGTTTTGCTCCTGTAATTAAAGCTGGCTAGTGGTATCATTTCTTTTTTGACCTTCCCCAAGGAAATCATGGTGATTAGGTTGTCCTGTCTCAGTCGTTATATCCTCTCAGCAGGTGACACAACATTTCATGGGTAGCCATGCAGCTAAACCTCTGTGCTCTTGAAGGGCAGCAGAACTGGAAGGAAAAAAAGGTCACCAAGTGCCAAGGCATGTGTCACCACACTCGGCTAATTGGTTAAGTGTAGAGATGACCTAAAGATGAGATTCACTGGGATTGATTTTCAACCTCTATTCTAACTGGGAAAAAGAGGTAATATAAAAAAGAGGAAAAAGTCTTGGGAAATAGATGGACATTATGGAAACTACAAAGCAAATTAAATACGTAATCCTAATCCTAATAACTGCCTACTGGAGATATTTTAGTGCTTTGTGTTTTACCTAATGGAGTGTCATGTACATCACAGACACTTAATACATATTTAATGAACTGTATTGAAATGCCAGGCCAAATAGCATGTTTCTTTTCATTTCTATAGGATTGGTTAATATTCTTGTAGATACAAACTCAAGGCTATATAGCAGCTGTGCAAAAAAATTTCTCAATCATGACAGTATGGTTTTCATTGAGCTACAGGACCTAAGAGTCTCTTCAGTACTACTTTGAACTGTTGTTTTCTGATAGGTTGTGAGACCATTTGTGACTCTGTGATACTCAAAGCATCTCAATCCTTTGTCTCCCCAAGTGACCATTTTAGGAAATGTATCCCAGGCTGATTTGTTTCCCAGAAATATTCAGCAATGTTATATCGACCGTTTCAAAATCGTGTGTGTGTGTGTGTGGTGTATGTGTGTATGTGACAGGGTCTCACTCTGTCACCCAAGCTGGAGTGCATAATCATGGCTCACTATAGCTTCATCCTCCTGGGCTCAAGTGATCCTCCTGCCTCAGCCTCCTGAGTAGCTGAGACTGCAGGCATGTACCATCACACTTGGCTAATTTTTTAATTTTTTTGTAGAGATGAGGTCTCGCTATGTTGCCTAGGTGGTTTCAAACTTGTGGGCTCGAATGATCCTCCCACCTTGGCCTTCCAAAGCTGGGATTACAGGTGTGAGCCACCACACGTGGCCCCTAAAGTATTTCCTTTGCCATCACTGTGTGACGACTGGTCTATTTCAGTTCGCAGGCATCACTTTTTGGTGAGGTAATAACTGTATTCCATTCTGTATCTTCTCTACCACAGAACTTCCATGCTGGGAGAGTGCTGAGTTGGTAGGCAATTCAGTGGTTGTTATTCTCTAACAGGACATACTGGCTTCCACGATCTGGTTGTAAATTGCCATGCTGGTTCTACATGAAAGGAAAAGATGGACCGGGAACCAAAGAGTAATCTACTAACTTACTGTTTACACAGTGGGCTGACCAGTTTGAGCTATGTTCATGCTTGGAATTTGGGTATATTTGGCAAATTGTAACATTCATGGCGTGGGTAGCAACAAGTCTATTTGCAGTAAGTACTAAGGAGGTTCTTAGGAGAGACTCAGCCAGAGCAGACACAACAAGCTTGTCTCAGTTACAAAGACTTAGTTCTCAGAGGCATGAGTAATTCTGGTAGTGTCTTTCACTCAGGTTCATCCTGTCAAGGTGCATGAACCCATTAGGACTGTTTCCTAAAGATGGACCTTTAATTAAATAGTAACAGCCATTCTCACTGGGAACTCTGACACCGGGGCCCACACATCACTGCTTTAGTACTTTCTTAACAGAAAGTAACATGCAGGCGGGAGACAATCATTCTTCTCCATTTGGCCACAGACTACCCATGATAGTTAATTTTACATGCCAACTTGACTGGGCCACAGGATGCCAAGATTATCTGGTTAAACATTGATTCTGGTGTGTCTGTGAGGCTGTTCATGGAAGAAATTTGCATTTCAATTGGCCGACTGAGGAAAGCAGATGTTCCTCCTCAGTGTGGGAGGGCCTCATCTAATCTGTGAGGGCCTGAAGACAGCAAAAAGCCAGAGGACGGTTGGATTTGCTGTTAGGGCTGGGAACACTGATCCTCCTCTGCCCGTGGTACTCAGGGTCTTCAGGCCTTCAGGCTCAGATGGACTCTACACTATCGGCTCTGGCTTTTAGGCCTCTGGCTACACAACTGGCTTTTCTGGGTCTCCAGCTTGCAGACAGCAGATCGTGGGACTTTTCGGCCTCCATAATCATGTGAGCCATACCTTATTTTACATGTATATAAGTATATGTGTATATGTACGTGTGTGTCTATGTATTTAAAGGTTTCTCTGAAGAACCTAATACATCACCCCAATACTGGCTCCTGGAAGCCTCCATTGCTTCTGTGGGTAATGGCAGTCATGAGGGTGCCTGGTCCAGATGGCAGAAGTGGCTGCAGTGTCTGGCAGGAGAGTGAAACCCTCCCCTGAGTAGCAGCGGGGCCTGTGTGCCTGATGGAACATGGCGGAAATGGTGTCACTGCTGGGCTGACATGGAAGAAATGGCAGATCCAGAAGAAAGAGCAGTTAATGGCCAACACGGGATGACGCTATCAGGAGGAACAGCACCCAGAGGACATCACAGGGGCTCAGAGGAGAAGCGAAAGAACAAATGCCATGTGGAGGCTGACCAGGCAGCTTTTGGACTTACTTGTGAGGATCTGAGAAACAGAATGGGACTCAGCACTGCTGAGGACGGTTTCCCTTTTTTTTTTTTTTTTTAACAACTCATGGGCGTAGAGAAAGAGCCAAAAATCCTGTGTTGTACTGTTCTGGGTTAGTTCTCTCTTCTGATTTTCAGACGGATAGAATAACAATAGCTTACATTTGTTGGGCACAGGCATCTTGTTCCTCAGCTCTATTCATGGTCCTCTGTTATCTCAATTATCACTCCATTTAAGAGAAAAAAATTGAGGCATGGCTCTGCCCTGACTCCAAGCCTATATTGCCTTCTGGCCATTTTTACTTGGCTAGTTATGTCAAAATCTATGTCCCAAATGGAACTCAACCTCTTCTTCCCTCGTCTTCAATTCCCATCCTTTTTCTCGTGTTCCTTGTCCTAGGACACCATCCATCCAATTCCACAAGCCAGAAACAAGAGTATCGTCTTACCTTCTTCCTTCTCAGTCACTCCCCACTTCAAATAGTCATTAGATGCTTGCTATGGCCTGAATGTTTGCATTCGTCCCAAAACTCATATGTTGAAATCCTAACTCCCAAGGTGAGACTACTAAGAGGCGGGACCTTTTGTAGGTGACTAGGTCATGAAGGTAGAGTCTTGATCTTTGATTTCCCAGTCTTCCAGAACAATGAGCAATAAATTTGTTTTTTATAAGCCACCCCATTTACAGTATTTTGTTAGAGTAGCCTAAACACACTCTAATTGTCCAATGCTACTATATATAGAATTTTGGCCTTCTTTTGGACCACCATTTTTCACTGGGAACACTGCGGTTGGTCTCTGTCTCAGGTCTCCTTTCTCCAACCTGTTCTCCATGAAGCAATCAGAGACTGCAGTGTTTGAAATGCAAGTATTGCCTTTCTGCTTAAGACTTTCATGACCTTCCATTACCCTCTGGATGAAGTCCAAGCTCCTCTACAGAGCCTTGGGATCTGGCCTCTGAATATCCCACTCAACCATCATTTTCCCCAGCATAGCAGAATAGCTTACAGGTTCTCACATATACTACACTATTTCTCAGCTCTACGCTTTTGTTCATGTTATTTTGTCTGTGTGGAAAGTTCTCTTCCACTCCCCCTTGCACTACACATACTTTCGCACATGGCTCAGATAACATCTTCTGTGGGAAGCTTCTCCAACCTACCACCCTGCCTTAGACTCAAATATATGTGTGCATCAGTTCTGAAAAATTCTTAGCTATTACCCCTTTGAACAGTTCCTCATCATGACTCTACCTATTCCTTCTAGAACTCTTGCTAGATGTATGTTGTACCTTTTCACTGATTACCAATTTATTGCATTTTTCACCATTTTAATATCTATGTTGCACTCTCAATAATTTGCTCAGATTATTTTTTTTTGAGATGGGAGTCTCGCTCTGTCGCCCAGGCTGGAGCACAGTGGCACAATCTCGGTTCACTGCAGCCTCTGCCTGCCAGATTCAAGCAATTCTCCTGCCTCAGCCTCCTGAGTACTGGGACTACAGGCACGTGCTGCCACACCTGGCTAATTTTTTGTATTTTTAGTAGAGGTGGGGTTTCACCATGTTGGCCAGGCTGGTCTCGAACTCCTGACCTTGTGATCCACCCGCCTCAGCCTCCCAAAGTGTTGGGATTACAGGCATGAGCCACTGTACCAGCAGATCTATCTTCTAATTCAAGAATTCTTTTGAGCTTCGTCCAATCTGATATCCAAATTTGATCCCCACCTTCCATACTGAAGTTGTGTTTTGGGTGGTTCTTTGGAACTCCAGCTGTCTTATTTTCAGTGTTTCATTCCTTCCTCATGATGACCAGTCTTCTCATAAACTCTTCAGTATTTTTAAAGTCATTTCAAGTATACATATTTGTCCTCTTCCAACTGTTCTATTATCTCAGATTCTTGGAGGTGCCAAGTTTCATTATTGTGTCTACGTGTCACTCTTTCATATTTTTCTGGTTTGGTTTATAATTTTTAAAGTTCATTTTAGTTAAGATTGGCTGTTCTATGGTCGTCTAATGTACTTTTGTTGTGGAATTATTGCTAATGAGTGGTTTTGTTTTACCTTCCGGATCTTCTCAGACTAGAACCAATTTATACATTGTTTTTGACTTAGAGAATTCCACACCATGTAGGTAAAGCATACACCTGGGGCTTCAATTTCTTAACAAGAAATGTCCCCTTACCCAGAGATCCAGGGAGAGAAGCTTCCTATGCTTTCTCTGAGCTGTTGGGGTGGGTGTAAGAGGTCCTTTCAGCCCATTTCCACTAAGGAGCAGCTCTTACGGGGTCCTCACTTTATCCTAGTATCTCAGTTCGAGCCCCTGGGTTTTCCAGGCCTAAAGCCGTGTCCTCAATGCCACAAATGAACATAACTTTCAATGACAGTATTCTAGGGCCTACATATAGTCTAGTTTCTGCCATTCTCTGCTACCTGTAGGCTCCCAGATCAGGTTTTAAGTTCTGATTTCTTTTGAACCCACCTATGTACTTAAATCTTTTATTTTATTCAGCATTTGTCTTTGCCAATTAGTCTACCATTTTTTGAAGCCTCCTTATAAAGACTCTTTTATTACATTTATAACTGTGATGTATTATAAAGAAACTGAAGGTCACCTCCAGTAAGTGACAGAGCTGAGATTCAAACCTAGACTTGTCTAACTCAAAGCCCTACTCTTTTATTTTTATACCACATTAACTCTCAGAATTGGAATTACTTGGTTAAATGGTATTTGCCAAAAAGATTAAAATATTTTTTAAACTACCACTAATTAGTAATGACTAGGAGTTCCAGCTTAACTACGCTTTTGCCATCATTTGGTTATTAAAGGTAAAAGCATCAAATACATTGTTTTAATTAATTTGTATTTTTCATTACCAGAAAGGGTAAACAGTTATCCATGATCATTTCTGTGTTCTCGTGCCATGCTTCTATGTACTCCCTCTGCAGGCAGCAGGCCATCTAGGGCATAGCCCAAAGCATGTGATAAATGAAATACTAGCACAATACGGGGCCTGTCTGGAAAACAAATGGCAAATTATTATCCACGATCAATGAAGAAAAAGCAAATTTACTAAAATATTTCTTTATTTGAATAAGGTCAATGTCATTTCTTGAATTCCAGCTAGCATCAAATAACAATCAGGAAAAAAACTTGACAAAATGTTATTCAATTGAAGTTGACAGTGGATAGAAAACGCTTTTAAACTTTAAGTAATGTATTAAAAGAAATATATTAAGCAGGCAACATATAGATCTAAAAAGTTCCAAGTGTGGATTTCACATTAGAGCTTACAAATTTAAAAAATCCTCAGTATAATCATTTGTTCATTATCTTCTTTCGACAAGCACATGGACAGGGAAAGATAATCACATCTTGATATTCACAACTGCTATTTACGTTCTTTACAAAAATTGTACCTCTGCAATGCAGTGAGGCAGGCAATCCTTTGTTCAAGTAATTTCTATTTTCCCTAAGTTATCAAAAAGTATAACTGTCTGAGATAACATGTTACCATAATCACAATTAGGAAGGCAAAAAAGCATTAGCAGGCAGGCTTGAAAATGGGAGTTTTCATGGCTTGACCATGAATGATCTCGAGATGATTTTGTAAGTTTAAAAGCCATCACCAAAATACTAAAAACAACAGGTAATAATTTGGATTCAGTTTGTAGTTGCTCATGAAAAGGAACATTAAGTAAATTGTAGGTATAAAAGAATCAGTGCACATCTGTTAATGTCATTGACGATAAAAATATATTATCCTCTGAGCGCAGCTTTAAATTAACAAAACACCTATTTTTTTTTTCCACTCCTCATTTTAGTGGTTCTCAAACACTGGTGTGCTCAGAATCTCCTAGGGTGCCTATTGAACAACGACATCCCAAAGCCCCACCCCTAAGATTTGATTCAAGTGGTCTGAAACCAGACACTGGAATCTGTATTCTTAACAAGCATTCCATGACCCAGATGGCTCATGGACCGTACTTTGAGAAACACTGATGTTCCTTTAATACATAGCAAAATGTTGTTTACTGTTTGTGACTTCATGGTAAAGTTTTAAAGTGAATAAAACATTCAAACAATTATCAGAACACAAATAGGTACTTTAAATAAGGGTATTAGCCATTATGTAATTGTATTTTCTTTTTAAAAGTGGCATCATAAACACAATGACTTACATAAAAATTTTAAAATCAATTTTGTTTTAATCCAAGGCACCTGTAAAACACTTGCTGGTGTGAGAGAAGTGAACAAATTCAATTATACAAAATCGTACAGAAATAACAGAATCCTGGCAGTGATTAATTTTTCCACAGAGCAAACCTTTTTGTTCAGAAATGAGCTCCTTAAAGCCAATGATTTTGAGAAAAACCAAGCTTCAAATAATACGATGCACATTCTGTGCGAACTACTTTACTGAGTGATTTTCAAGCAAAGTATATCACTAAGTAAAAAAGATAAAACGTTCATGCTCATGCTGTTTCTTAAGAGCCATCTCCATCTGTAGTAAGAATGATCAGAATGCTTCCCCTTGAATTTCAGCCTGAAAAATGTACACTGCATAAATCTAGTATTCCTTTAATGCACAGGCATATAGGACCATAGACTTTATAATACTGAATTTGGCAGCCTTTTATCTCAAGAGGATTTCTCAAGTTTCATAGTCTAATATCTCAAGAGGATTTCTCAAGTTTCATAGTCTATAACTTAAATATTCTTCCAAAGGTATTTAATTTTTTTTTCATAGAATAAGAGTAAATTCTGTGATGACGAACTCTCTGAAACATGAATTTCAAAATGTTAACACTACAAAAGAAAAACACTAGAGACGCATTTTCCGTGTTGAAATGACTGAAGTAAAGTGAGTTATCACTGGCATATTCTCTTTCAGTGTTCTAGGATAAATAGCAACACAAAAGGCAACGAGAGAGTGCTTGCACACACAGTATTAGTTTGGTATTGCTATAATGCAGAGCTCTTCACAAAGTCTTTATATAGATTTCAGGTCGTTAGCCCAATCTGTAAATGACATCTGAGAGCAAACTGAGGGAGGCTTGTAATAATTCAACAGTACTATTTTATAAAATAGTATTGTTTGGAATTCTATGGCAAATGAAAGACAACCACTTTAGGTAACAGGGTATTTTGAAGCCAGCAAAAATCAGTCTAAATCAGCTGTGAACAAAATTTAATTTGCATCTTAAAATGTCATTAACAGACTGTTTCTATTATACCTAGAACTATGCACAAAGACTACAAAAACCCCTTCCAGTCTGACATTTCAAGGTTAAGTTTACTAACAATTGCCTCACAATGTCCTTCGTTCTGGCACTAAAAGGAAACAATCAGAAGTATTCATTGTTTTTCAAACTTTGCCTTCAAAAATCTTAAAACTGTTTCAACTACAGCCTCCTTGATTTAAAAGAGGATGCAAATGGTCACTAACCCCAGCCTGCCTGGAGTAACTTAACCTAAACCAGAATGTAGTGGCAGGTTTTATAAATTTCAAATATCCTCAGATCATGCAATTTGAGCTGAATTTACATGCTTTAGTAAATGGGAGAAATAAATTCCTTAAGTTACAAATATAAATACAAAACTTATTTTCGTAATATTGACCTGACACCATTGGAATGAAGACATTCAAGAATATGGGCAATCATGAAATGAATATATTACCAGGCGAAATACCTATAAAAGCCATTCTCAGAGGAATGTTTTCACCCACAAGGTGTTTTAGGCAAAAAGCAGCTATTAATTTTCCTCTAAAATTTCCTTTAAAAGTGAAGTATACCATTGATAATCAGAGGAAAAGAAAATATTTCACTTAACATTTTGAAGCCTAGTATCCAGACCCTTAAAGCTCTCAGACAAAATATTCTTTAATTTCAAAGGGAGTTACATTAAGATGAAAGGACTGCAGGCCTCATCTTTGTTAGGAAGTCTGACCTCTAAAAAGACTTTGGTTACAAAATAAACCTGATGAGACTTCTTAATTAGACATCATATTCTGGGAGGCTCATGAGGGCAAGTGTGTTTATGTTACATAGGGAAACCAGCAATACTGGAAACTTACGGGGTAACATTCATATCCAGGGGTTGCCCCCACTTTCTGATGTACCCTCTTACTTACTGGTCAATATTCTGCTCAGTGGCTGCATAATACTGACCAGAAATTCACTGAAATTTACACAGATTTACATACTGTGAACAAATTTAAATGTGGTTGTCTTTGCTTTAAGGTTTATTCTTAACTGAAAATTAATGTTTAAACAGTTATTTTAAAAATTTAATAATTTAGACTATGAAGCAATTTAAATACTTAAATTCCCTCAAAATGACAACATTTTGTACACAAATAGACGATGTACACATGAAAATGGTAGTCAAAAGAATTTTTTGGCAGCTGCTTCTTGCTGAGACCTAAGGAAAAAAAGAAACAAACAATGAAAGAAGTTCTATACACTTAACTTTGGAAAGAAATAGGACTGTTTAAAATTAATATTAATGCCTTTTGAAGTATACAATGCATTAAGATAAACATATATTCTATACATGCACTTTATGTGAACTGAAATGAAGAGAAATCACATTTGCTCTGCATAAACTTAATTTTATAGGTGGTGAAAACTGTATTATGAGCATATGTAACTTTGTGGAGTATTTCTGATTAAACAGATGCAGAAAAATATTGGGTCAAATTTTATCAAGAGACTTACCTATACATGATATAACCAATGAATAATACTGTTTGCACCACAACAAATATAATGAAGTGGACCGTAGATAAACATGATGGAAACGGTGGGAGTTCTGGGCATTTCGGTTTTTCGTTTGATGGCTGTAAGGCAAATCACTTTCTATTACAGTTAGCCAAATTAGCAGTTTGGAAAAAGAAATAAATGTGAAATCTTTATAAGACTCAGTTTACTGTATAAATAAGTATTTTCATTTCTTCATCCCCCAGAAAACCTTCTGTCCCCTTAACTTTTACTGACAACTTTTTTTGAAGGAGTAGTTGACCCTGCAAGGCCTCCACCTTTTCACTACCCAGTCACTAACTCCTGGCTCCTGTCTGCATTATGGTATATGCTGTTACTGCCCCTGAGGTGACTGAGGCTAGGGTCAATGCAGACAACTCCTCTGGACACTCCCAGTTCATACTTGCTATAGTGCTGTAATTATTAACAGCATCCCCTTCGCTCTCCAAAGTGTTCCAGGTCAGACAATAAATTACATGGTACATGATTACCCTGTCAACGAACTGCTTGACAAACAGAATGGCTTTTTCTCAGTCCTCATTCTCTCCAATCTCACAGCATTCAATATTATTCACTGGTGTTCTGAAAAACATTTCTTTCATTCTTTCCCTGAGTATTCCTTCTATTTTAAGGAGATAATTAAATACCAGGAACAAAGATTTCCTCCAAGCATCCAGAGAGAATGCCTTCTAAGATTAGTTGTTCCCAATACAGTTATATTTGTGGGGCAAAGCCTTCAGTAAATTGATACACACAGTATCAATCTGGTCATTAGAACAAAGGCTGAAGTAGGAGAAAAATAACCTCAAACAGAACTAAGGAGACAGATAATAATGCTTTGGATGAGAGGTAATGGTCAATAAGAAAACTAGTAAGCCATATTTAAAAAACAAAATGTATATTCAAGGCATATGTACAGAAATATAGTTAAGAGAGTTATTGAAAAATATAAAGGAGACAAGATTAGAAGCTGAAGACCTAAGTTTTCTCCCTCTACTACTGACAAGCTACTGACCTTGGGAGAGTCAATTTAATGTAACATTATTATTAATATATTACTTTTTAAAGAATATAAAATGTTTTAAAAAGCTTTTAAAAAGATAAAACATGATATAAAATATAAGGGATTGGGATTTCTGCTTAGGACATAAAATATAAAATATAAGGGATTAGGATTTCTGCATCAAATGTATTTAAAAGCTTTTAAAAAGATCAAACACTATATAAAATATAAGGGATTGGGATTTCTGCTTGGACTAGGAAATATGGGCCAACCATATCCCAAATATGTCTTACAGAAGACAACTAGCAGAGTCAGAAACAAATCCAATCCAATCCAAGCACACAAAACCCAACTGAGGGTAAATGAAGCTAACAAGATAGCAAGAAATTATCAGTTTAGAACCTTGAGAAAAAAACAGGCCAAAAAAAATACACTTTAAGCAATCCATGGATCAGAGAAGACATTAACATGGAAATCAGAAAATATTTTCATTAAATGATAATATAAATATTACATCTGAGAAAACTATGACTGCTATGGGAACTGTTTTCCACCTTCAATACCCAGAAAACCAGGACCCATGGACATCTGCAATGTATTGAACAATTCTACCTTCAACATTAAAAATAAGCATAAGCATGAGCATTAACCAAAGCGTTCAAGTACTTTCAGTAGAGTATACGTTCTTCCTTTCCTAAAGCTGATAACAATTATAAAAAGAAAAGGAAACAAAGTTACCACATTTCTTTGCACTAAGTTATCTATGTCCCTCTTTACTAGGTGCAGGTGCTCTTTGATGTCAATGAAGTGCTGTGTTGTCTCATAGACGCCTCCAGCAGAGCCAGGGTGCTGTATTCCACTGACCAGTCTGACAGTTTCACTCATGGAATTTCTGAAACAGAAAGTCTCTTGATACAATACAATCAATATAAAGATTTTTTTTTTCTCAGTCACAGATCTCCAATACTTACACCTTTTCAAGTTCAATAAATTACATTATTAAAAAAACAACAACAGGTAAAGAAGTATTTTTAAAAATTGGGTTGTGTTCAAAATTGGAAAATAATTTATAAAACAACATTATGCCTTTATCTTTTACTAAAGGTCATCTAATAACACCACGTAGAAAATACTACTAGGTAATTTGTGTTAAAACCAATATTATAAGTGGACATTGAATAATACAATGGATATTTTTAATGAAGTTATAATAAATCTTTCTAGGTGTTCAGCCGTAAAGGACTAGTGCCAAATGCAGTCATTTCCTATGCACACACACACCCACACACACACACACCTGTCCACTTTGTAGCTGCACACATAGATGATTTCACTCCTGCAGCATAAGCTCCCTGAGGACAGGGCTCACAATTCTGATTTCCTACCAGTGCCTTCAACAGCTATGGTTCAATTTGGAGGAATAAATAAATACGTTATCTCATTTATTTCATTGAAGTAAAATGTAGTTTAAAAAATAAGAGCTTTACTGGAAGTAAAAAAGAGAAAGACTCAAATTACTTAAAAATAACACTATATATCAGACCAATGTTAAGTATAACCGAATTTTAAAAAATTATAGTTGAGTTACATGAGCAGTGAAGACTTCAAAAGTAGTTACAAAATATCTCAAGTGCTTCTGGATCAATGTCATGTGTTGATTAAAATTTCTTTTAATGGCACATATGCCCAAGAAAATTCATGTGGGGCTCAGCTTTCCCACTGAAACTCAAATTAAGGATAACATTTTCATATAACTAAAATACTTACCAAGACCAAAATCTCCCAGAGTATAATAATGTTATCACAAATCTGCACTTAAGAATTTTGCTTCCCAGAAACATGAACTGGCTTAGGTATAAATGTCTTTTTAATATACCAAAGATTGAATCACATAATGTGCTTTTCCTACTCAGTCACTCACTCATTTGCCTGTTCATTCTGCCAACATTTATTTCTTAAATTTCGTAAGTGCTGTGAGCCAGGCAATATTTAGGGATATAAACTTTGCAAGACAAATGAAAGACCTGCCCTGCTGAGATGAATAGTCTGGCAGGAAAGCAATGCGACAGAAGCACCACCAGAGCTCTACAAAGAAAGATGCGTTTAGCAGGCACCCAGAGCGGGGTGCCAGCAAATGAACAGGAGCCTATGGGGAAGGAATTGTGGTGGAAGGAGGTCATATTTGGTTTAGAAAACAGGTCAAGTGAAAAGAGGGCTGGACAGAACCCTTGAAAATAATACCTTTTAAGGGATGATGGAAGGCGAGCAAGTGAAGATAACTAAATGGAAGCAGAGGCCAAAGAACACCCAGAGTGAATGGTACACCAGAAGTCTTAAAAAGGATGTTCTGATATGCAGAGGTGGGAAGAGGCATCAACTGCTACAGAAAAGCTACACACTTCCTAAGATCTCTTTCTGCTAAAAACAATGTCTGTGATTCCTTAAGAATATAAAAATCCACAGAGACACAAACCACCCTTTACATTAAAGGCAAATATTTCCTATCTCTTTACATTTTTCTGACACTAACTCCTAAAGAAAAAGGTCCAGAGGACTAGTTCAGAAACTTGAGCTCAGTTTTTACATTACCTTATTGTATGCATGACATTTGTTCTCAGTAAGTGGGAGTTTGCAAGGATTGTTAACTCGTCTAAGAAAAAGATTGTATCCAGAACCTAAAGTACAATTAAAAAAAAAAAAAAAAAAGAAAGGGATTCTATGGATAATACAACTGGACAGCTAGGATATCCTGACAACTGGTTACATCTTTAGATGTCCTAGTACTACTGCTATGTGAAACACGCAAAGCACGAAAAAGTATCTAGACTATGCTACCCTTCACAGAAGAAGGGGACTTAAGAATAATACATATATGCAGAAGAAATACAGGAAGAACAAACCAGAAGCTAACAAAACTGGTTACCAGGAGGGACTGGGTGGGAAAGAGCTGGAAAGAAGGGGAGAATGGGACAGTGGTAGCAAGGGTGAAGAAGTGATACACACACATGCTCTACCCCTTAGAATCACAGTATTCACATACCCAAAATACAAACAATTTAAATCAACCAGGACACCAGTGGAATACAAACATTAACAAAGAATCTAACTGGATCCTAAATCAGTAACATCAGCCATAATGAAAAGAGTGGAGAAAAAGGAACTATACTAAGAAACTATCTGGAAAATAGTATCTGGGCTGGATACTATAAGGCTTGAGATAAAAGGAACTCTACATAAACTTGTCAGTAAATGTCTTTCTCACAGGGATATGAGTTAACAATTTGAAACTACTTTGTGTGTACCTACGTGCATACTAAAGTAGAACCAATAAGTAAATATGTTATAGATACAGATAGTAAGAATAGGTTTCTCCCTGTTGGAGAAAGAATTCTCAAATAAGATTAAGGGGGAAAGTTAAAAATTAACTTTGTAGTGTTCAGTCCAGCCAGAATCCAAAATATCTGCATAATCTCATGGTTCAACACGAAAGTAGGTTGATGGATATGGAACTACAGACTCATGAATATGCATGAGTTAGTATATATAGATATATTCCTTACCTCTGTCCACTAAGAGGCCTACAGGTAACAGTACTCCAGTAGTAATGAGTATACCTAGTGCCCAGAGGTTGGTTTTCAAATACCTCTCTCAAGAAAAAGGAACCAGGGCTCACTAGAGGGCAGATAAAATACAAGATGAGCCTAGAAGATAGCGCAGTATCATAACATTTTAAAATGCTCAAAGAAAGATGGGGGCTTGTTGAGAGAACAAAGAAGCCAACCTGAAGGAACTCAGAATGACCACACCTGAAACAATCTGAGCAGCAAAACAAGTAAAGAGAGTGCTGGATTGTAACCTATGGAATAAATACCCATGAGTCTGTACTGATCTAAATAAATTACTAAATAAATAAATGGGAGAGAAAGGAGAGTTGGTCCTGACAGAAGAATTCCAATGAACACACGTGGAGGGAATGATAGAAATATAAATATCAGGACCAGGCATGGTGGCTCAGGCCTGTAATCCCAACACTTCGGAAGGCGGAGGCAGGAGGACTGCTTGAGCCCAGGAGTTTGAGATCAGCCTGGGCAAAATGGCAAAACCCCAACTCCAAAAAATACAAAATTTAGCTGGGTGTGGTGGCATGTACCTGGAGTCCCAGATACTCAGGAGGCTGAGGTGGGAGGATCATTTGAGCCCAGGAGGTTGAGGCTGCAGAGAGCTGTGATTGCACTACTGCACTCCAGCCTGGTAAACAGAGCTAAACACTGTCTCAAAAAATATAAAAAAATAAAAAAAATAAATCAGCATTTGGCAAAAAAACACATTCCTGTTTTAGGCAAGAAACATTAATGGATGCTAAAATGAATGAGCAGAAGTTTGAAATGGATACTTACATAGTCTTAAAGTACCTTCTCTAAAATATTAACCACAAAGGGAAATACAGTAACTTTAAAGTAGAGATAGTAATAGGAAACCACCATAACCAAGTGATCATGGCAACATCATCAGTAGTATCTTCTTATCAAAATGTGGAACTTCCTTCCAATCATGAGTAGACATCAGACAAACCCAAATCAAAAGGTATTAACTGACTAATGCTCTTGGAAAATGTCAAGGTCATGAAAGACAAGGAAAGATGAACTACTGCAGACTGCAGGAGCCTAAAAAGAAAAAGTAACTAAATATAATGTGTGATTGTAGACAGGATCCTGGAATAGAAAAAAGGCCTTTGTGGAGAAACTGATACATTTTGAATAGGTCATTTAGTTGATTGAACTGTACCAATGTTAATTTCCTGATTCTGACAATTACACCATGGCTATGTAAATCAGAGGAAGATGGGTGAAGGATGTACAGAAACTTCCTATACTATTTTTGTAGCTTCTGAGGTCTAAAATTAGATTGAATTAAAAAGATTTTTTAAAAGGTTGTGTTACATGATCCAGTCTATTTCGAAAAGGATTCTATTCATTTAATTAAACTATTTGAAGGGCTAAACTATTCATTTAGCATCATAAATATTTCAATCACAAGTTCACATTATGAAGATTTTTTTTTAAATGCAAAGAGAAAGTTGAAGAAATAGAAATTTGCAGTTCTAAGTGCCTTTAATCTCTAGACATCAGGTATAATCACCTTCTGTTTGATCTAACCCTGTTTAATTTTCCAGTCCTAAAGAACTCACGCTGACATTCTTGTTTGTCAAGGGTTGTATCAGTTGGGACAGGGTTCTAAAATGTTAGCTTATGGAAACATGACACTTTGGTTTGTTATTTCTGCTCCAAGCATTGAAACCTATTAATTATCTGTATAAGTGAATCATTCTCATTAGAAATTTACTGTTCAACATTCTAAGGACACAATATCTCCTCTCTGCTCCAACTCTCTCTCCAGTCTCTCTGAAGGTAGAGGATGGGAATGAAAAGGAGGTAGTCACACATATGTCCAAAATGGTTTCATTCCATCAAGAAGAATTTCCTGCATCAAGCCTGCTTGTGTTACAGTCTTACAATGCTACACATACTTATTGCTCTAGTACTTTTCATAGAAGTGTTATATAATATTTCATATTCTTTTTATATTTCATAAATATAAGAACACACCTGGCTTGTCAAGTACAATTAAAAACTTTAGACATGTTTGCAGTTTTTAAATATTAAAAGTTGCTGCATTTATAGTTCCCCTATTTGTAAAATCAATCTAGAATGGAATTCTTACCCTCATGCAGAAATCTTACAATATGGTGCTTGCACACCTGAAGTCACAAATTTAGGATTAAAAAAATCACATAACCCAGAGACACTACTTTCACATACTTACTTCATTTCATTTACTTGTCTCAGAATCTCATGCTGAGTTTTCACAACAGTATCCAGTTCTTGTTGAGTGATCTGGAGGAAGAAATAATGACGAGCAAGCTGAGTAATCCACATTCTATGAGCACACAGTACAGCGGCCCTTCTTTACTTCCCCTCCAGCAAACAGTAAATGAGGCACATCTGCATATTCTGTAAGCCCACCTGCCCATGCTGCCCAGGCACTCCTGCTCCTCTTTTAGAGATTTCCTCTGTTAAGGAAGAGACATATCTTCTCTGTTCATCAAGAATCATATCTAACTGCCGGTTCAGCTGCTTGATTTCAAGATGAATACGATTCTGTCCTTCAAAGACTTGTCTTAGCTCACGGTCTCCTACAGTCTCAAATACTTCCTCCACTGAAAAGGAAATAATAAAAGTGATCAGAGTCTCCTACACATAAGTAGTTTGGTAAGTGACCAAAGTGCCAATATACAGCAAAATTAAAACATCGCCATCATAGTAGTACAATCTCCCAAATAGAAAACATGCAGATAGTAAATTCATAATGATTAAATTATTATTTGTTTTTTTGCCATTTCAGGTGATTGAACACTTACTATAAATTGGGTTTAAATTTTTTTATTTAAAAACAATTTTCTTGGAAAATCTCAGGAGGGATCAAAACAGCTAACCAGATACAGGTAGTATGTGCCTCTTCCACGGAGAAAAACCACAATAGTAAGTAGATACTTGTATTTCAAATAGCTTGCCTAGGAAAGAATGCTAGGATTCATCAGAGAAGAAATGGGAAGCACCAGAAGTCAGTCAGTCAAGGGTGTGAGGCAGCTTGCCCAGCCAGGAGCTAACTAAGCACCAGAAGGGGCTCCTAGACGATGGGAAACAATAAGAGAAAAACTCCCAGGGCCTCCAGTCCAAAATGGGCTTTTATGATCCTGGCTATGGAGAAACCCTTGACCCACTAGGGCTTTGGGCTGGACATATGGAACTGCCTAAATATTGCACAGAGATGTTGCTCCATAAAGGGAAACCACATGGAATCCCACAGGCATTCAAGCCTAGAGCAGCTCCTGGGCACCACTGTTGATAGCCTAGATACTGGAGTTCTACAGACATGGCTGCAGCCCCTGTAGTGTTCCAAGGAGAGGGGGGACACTGGTCATTCCCATGCACCCCTGGGAAGGTCTCTACTGCCTTGTTGAAGGCTGCTGCTGATACTGAGACATGAGTAGATGGCATTCCCCGTAGCTTCTTGTCCATGCTGCTTGACTGGGAGGGAGGGTCGCAGACCCAAGATGCAATCTTCAGAGTTTAATGGAGTGTTGAGCCTTCTCCTCAGGCTATGTTTGGGCTGACGAGGTTGTAGCCAACACCTGGCCAAGGAAAGACAGGGAAACCAGACTCTCCTATGCATATCTAGAACAACACCCACTGCCCTGCAATGGGCTCTTGTGAAACTGAGATGTAAGCAGACTGTATTCCTTACAGCTTCTTACTCATGCTACCTGTCTAGAAGGGGCCCTGCTCTCCCCGGTCCCAGGCTCAAGGCACAATTTTGAGAGTTTCATGCTGGGCTGTGCCCTACCCTTAGTCCAAGTTCAAGTTGATGTGGCTGCAGCTGTTGCCTGGATAAGGAGAAAACCTAAGAAAATAATTGATGAAAGCATCCCAAGTCTAGCAAAAGAGTTAGACGTCCAGATACAGGAAGCCCAGCAATCCCCAGAAAAATATATTGCAAAAATGATTTCACCACAGCATATTATATTCAGAATGTCTAAGTCTAAAGTCAACGTGAAATAACTTTAAAATTAACACGAGAAAAGTACTTAGTCACTTATAAAGGGAATTCCATCAGATTAACAGCAGACTTTACAGCAGAAACCTTACAGGCCAGAAAGGAATGGGACAGCATTTTTCAAAGTGCTAATACAAAGAAAACTGTCAGCCAAGAATTTTATATCCTGCCAGATCAACTTCATAAATGAATAAGAAATAAAGTCTTTCCCAGACAAGCAAACACTGGAGAAATCTGTCATTACTAGACCAGCATGACAGGAAATGCTCAAAGTGGTCTTAAACATGGAAACAAAAGGTCGATATTCACCATCATAAAAACACACAGAAATATAAAAGTTCCTACAAAACAATAACACAGAAGAGGAAGATGTAGGAATCAAATGGCAATATGACAGAAATTCATCAAATGACAAAGACAAAAATGGAGAAAAAGAAAGGAATAAAAAACTTATAGAACAACTTGAAAATAATGAAAAATATGACAGGAACAAAGCCTCACATATCAATATTAATCTTGAATGTAGATGGATTAAATGTTCCACTAAAATATACAGACTGGCAGAATGGATTAAGAAACATGGTGCAACTATATACTGGCTACAAGAAACTTACCTTATCCATAAAGACACACATAGACTGAAAGTAAAGAGGTGGAAACAGATAATTCAAGCAAATGGAAATCAAAAGTGAGCAGGAGTAGCTATATTTATATGAGATAAAACAGATTTAAAAAATAAAAGACAAAGAAGGTTATTATAGAATGATAAAGGGATCAATTCAGCAAGAGGATATAACAAACCTAATTTATATGCACTGAACATTAGAGCATCAAAATTCAGAAAATAATTATTACTAGACCTAAAGAAAGAGACAGACAGTAATACAATAATAGTGGGAGAATTTAACACCCCACACACAGCATTAGATAGATCGAGATAGAAAAATAACAAGGAAACACTGAACTTAAATTAGACTTTAGACCAACGGACTTAGACATTTACAGAACTTTCTACATCAACTGTAGAATATATATTCTTTTCATCAGCACATAGAAGACTCTCCAACACAGACTACATATTAGGTCACAAAATAAGTCTTAGCAAATTTTTAAAAATCAGAATCACATTAAATGTCTTAGATCACAATGGAATGAATTTAGAAATCAATACTAAGAGGAACTTCAGAAACTAAACAAATACATGGAAATTAAACAGCATGTTCCTGAACATTCACTTTGTCAATGAAGATATTAAGACATAAGTGTAAAAACTTCTTGAAATGAATGACAATGGAAACACAACACACCAAAACAGCAGAAAGCAGTGTGAAGAGGGCAGTTTACAGCATTAAATGCCCACATCAAAAAGTGGAAAGTTCACAAAGTAACAATCTAACATTATACCTCAGGAAACTAGAGAAACAAGAACCAACCAAAGCCAAAGTTAGCAGAAGAAAAGAAATAACAAAGAGCGAAGCTAAATGAAACAGAGACAAAAAAATTAATAAAGGATCAACAAAACAAAAAGTCAGTTTTTTTGAAAAGATAAACAAAATTGATAAACTACTAGCTAGACTAAAAAAGAAAAGAAGGGAGAAGATCCAAATAAACACAATCAGAAAGGAAGGAGACACTACAACAGATTCCACAAATATACAAAAGATCATCAGAAACCACTATGAACAACTATAGGCTCACAAACTTGGAAACCTAGAGGAAATGGAAACACAACTTTTTGAGATTGAAACAGGAAGAAACAGAACTCCTGAACAGACCAATAATGAATGGCAAGACTGAATCAGTAGTTTAAAAAAAGAATCTGTTCACAACAACAGCCAGGACTAGATGGATTTATAGCTGAATTCTATCAAACATACCAAGAAAAACCAATTCTCCTGAAATTATTCCGAAACACTGAGGAAGAGAGAATTCTCCCTAACTCATTCTATGAGGGCAGTATCACCCTGATACCAAAACCAGACAAGAACACACAAAAAAGAAAACTACAGACCAATATCCCTGATGAACAGACACAAAAATCCTCAACAAAATACCAGCAGAATGAATCCAACAGCACAACAAAAAGATAATATGGCACGATCAGGTGGGATTTATCCCAGGGATGCAAGGAGGGTTGAACACATAAAAATCCATATATATGATACACCACATAAACAGAATTAAGAACAAAAAACATGATCATTTCAACAGACTCAGAAAGGGCTTCAATAAAATTTATCAACCCTTCATGATAAAAATCCTCAATGAACATACCTCAACATAATAAAGGCCACATTTGACAAACCCACAGCCAACATCATACTTAATGAGGAAAAGCTGAAAACATTTCCTTTAAGAACTGGAACCAAGGATGCCCACTTTCATCACTCTTATTTATAATAACATAATACTGGAAGTCTTCACCAGAGTAATCAGGCAAGAGAAAAAAATAAAAGGCATCCAAACTAGAAATGAGTAACATTATCCCTGTTTGCTAATAATGGGATCTTATATGTAAAAAATCCTAAAGACTCCACCAAAAAACCCTTAGATTTGATAAATGAATTCAGTAATGTTTCAGGACAAAAAATTAATGTACAGGAATCAATAGCATTTTCATATACTGGTAATGATCTAGACAAGGACCAAACCAAGAAGGCAATTCCATTTACAACACCTACATGAAAAATAAAACACCTAGAAACATATTTAACCAAGGAGGGGAAAGCTTTCTATAAGGAGAACTTCAAAACAATGATGAAAGAAATAAATGACACAACCAAATGGAAAATTATCCCATGCTCACGAATTGGAAGAATAAATATTGTCAAAATGACCATATTGCCCAAAGCCATCTACTGGTTCTAGACACTCCCTATCAAATTACCAATGCCATTTTTCACAGAATTAAAAATAAACAATCCTAAAATTCATACGGAACAAAAAGGAACCAAAATAGCCAAAGCAATGCTAAGCAAAAGGAATAAATCTGCAGGCATTACCTGACTTCAAATTATACTACAAGGCTAAAGTTACCAAAACAGCACAATACTGGTATGAAAACAGACACATAGATCAATGGAACAGAACAGAAAACCAAGAAATAAAGCCACACACCTACAACCAACTGATCTTCAACAAAGTCAACAGATATATACACTGGGGAAAGAACACCCTATTCAATAAACTTTGTTGAAAAAATTGAATAGCTATATATAGACAAATGCAAGTGAACCCACACTTCTCACCCTATGCAAAGATTAATCAAGATGGATTAAAGACCTAAACATAAGACCCAAAACCATACAAATCCTAAAAGAACACTGAGGAAAGACTCTTCTGCAAATTGGCTTAGGTAAAGGATTTAGACCAGCTCCTCAAAGGCAAATACAATAAAAACAAAAATAGACAAATGGGACTTAATTAAACTAAAAACGTTCTACACAGCAAAAGAAACAATCGATACAGTAAACTAACCTACAGAATGGGAAAAAATATTGCAAACTATGCATCCAACAAATGGCTAATATCCAGAATCTACAAGGAACTCAAACAACTCAAGAGAAAAACAAAAGGCCCATTAAAAAAGTGGGCAAAGAGCACGAACAGACATTTTTCAAAAGAAGACACACAAGCGGCCAAATATATGAAAAAATGCTCAATGTCACTAATCATCAAAAAAAATCCAAATTAAAACCACAGTGAGATATTATCTTACACAAGTCACAATGGCTATTATTAAAAAGTCAAAAGACAACAGATGTTGTCAAGGATGTGGAGAAAAGGGAATGCTTATATGCTGTTGGTGGCAATGTAAATTAGTACAACCTTCGAGGAAAACAGTATGGAGAATTCTGTTCTCCAAGAATTAAAGAACTAAAAACAGAATTACCATTTGATCCAGAATCCCACTACTGAGTATTTACCCAAAGGGAAAGAAATCATTATATCAAAAAGATACCTGTACTCACGTTTATGGCAGCACTATTTACAATAGCAAAGACATGGAATCAACCTAAGTGTCCATCAACAGAGGACCTGATAAAGAAAATGGGGCATGTGTGTGTATATATGTGTGTATATACTATAGATTACTATTCAGCCATAAAATAAAAATGAAATCATGTCTTTTGCAGCAACATGGATGGAACTGAAGGACGTTATCCCAAGTGAAATGACTTAGTCAAATATCATACATTCTCTTGTAAGTGAAAGCTAAACCATGGGTACACATGGACATATGGAGTAGAGTAACGGACTCTGGAGACTACCAAAGTGGGAGGGGAATGAAGACTGAAAATTACCCATTGAGTACCATGTTCATTACGGTGAGAGGTACACTAAAACCCCAGACTTCATCACTATGTGACATAAGCATATAAGAAATCAGCACTTGTACTCCCTAAATATATAAAAAGTTAAATAAAACTAAAATGGAGGGGAGGGAGGCAGCAAACCACCTTGCTATGTATGTACCTGCGCAACAATCCTGCATGATCTGCACATGTACCCCAGAACCTAAAGTACAATTAAAAAAAAAAAAAAACTAAAATGGAAAAATATATCTCTTTCATATACACTGTGTGATTCTACTTATATGAATAGGCAGAACTAATCTACAGTGAAAGCAATAAAAATAGTGATGAGCTCTGTGGAAAAGGGGGTTGACCTGAAGGAGGCAAGAGGGAACTTTCTGGGATGATAAAAATGTTCTGTGTACTGATCTGGGTGACGGTTAAATGGGTAAACACATTTGTCAAAATTTACCAAACCATACTTTTCAAACACTACAGTCAGCTTCAGGATATACTCACAAATTTTATGTGATGATGTTTAAAACAAATTCAAAATAAGAATGACTTTTATGTTTCATTTTAAAATTCATTAAATCTGACTCGTATTGTTGATCATTAACAGAAGTGCATACTACATGGAGTGTTCAAATGCTAGCCTCTGCCTTTATTAAGTATACCTTTGATCACTTAGGCTGACGGGGAACAACTCAGATAAAAAGTTGGCAGATAATATGAAGTCCCTCAATTTGGCCTAAAAATGTTTTATTTTTGGCATTAGCACACTCAACTTCTTAACTACATTGGCTTAGACTAGTATTTTATAATTTTCAACTATACAGTCCAGGATTCTATTAAGTAGTATGGGGAGAGGCAGATATCATGTCATATTACTTCCACAGCAGTTTCGATAGATTTTAAGGATTATCTCCACACTATAAGGTAATTATGTGCCACTAAAAGCAAAAACATAAACTTTTGATGATTTCATTCAAAAAATATTTACTGAACCTGAACTACTAGGTTAGCAATTGTTTTGGATTTCTTTTTAGGCTTAGCGGACAGAGCAGTGAATACAGCAAAACAAAATCCCTGTCCTCATGAACTTTCATTCTGGCAGTTCTGTTCCTCCACATAACCATGGTACTCTTTATTTTGCAAATGACTAAGCCACATTCTCACTGGTAAAAACGCCAATCTCCCGACTCTTGAAGACTAAAGATTTGCTCATAAATTGTTTCCAGAAATCACTTGGAATGTGCCGGTTCAAACAACAGGGATGAGTCAGTAATACACAGACTCAAGCATCCATGATCATCAGCCCCCACCCCTGCTGCAGCACCCATGTCTGCTTTGCTACAACTCACCAGGCTGCCATTGGAGGTCAGGGTGGACTTTCTGGAATTCCTCTTTTTTTTTATCCAATTCTTGTTGAAAGTGCTCAAATTCCTCTTGATATTTTTCTTTTTCTTTTTCTGAAATTTCTTTATCTAGTGTAGGCTGGTGTTTTTTGTTTTTGTTTTTTTGGAGTTTCGGAATAGATCATAAAAAAGATGAGAAAATCATTAAGATACCTCAATACATGCTGTTTTCCTCATTTTAACTATTTGACCACTAGCTGAAAGGTTAACATAAACATGTTATTCCTTCTTTACTTAAATGATAGCATATTTACTTTTTTTTTTTTTTGAGATGGAATCTCACTCTGTCGCCCAGGCTGAAGTGCAGCGTCTCAATCTTGGCTCACTGCGGCCTCTCCCTCCCAGGTTCAAGCAATTCTCCTGCCTCAGCCTCCAGAGTAACTGGGACTACAGGTGCGCGCTACCAGGCCTGGCTAATTTTTGTATTTTTAGTAGAGACAGGATTTCATTATGTTGGCCAGGCTGGTCTCAAACTCCTGACCTCAGGTGATCCACCCACCTTGGCCTCCCAAAGTGCTGGGATTACAGGTGTGAACCACCACACCTAGCCTACTCTTGCCTCTAATAATTAACTACTACCATTTACTGAGCACCTGCTATAAGTGCACTGTCTTAATCCTTCAATATCGTGAGGTGGCCAGTACAAACATCTCTGTTTTACCAACTAAGAAATGACACGTTACAGAAGTTCAGTAACTTGCACAAGACCATATAGCAGTAACTGGCAGAAACAAGATCCAAACCTAAGTTAGTCTTCCCAAACATTCAGCTAAAAGGCAAAAACACTAAACTGATACACTTTTTGAAAAAAATGTGTAAAATTACCGGCTCTTTTCCAGGTTCAGTCAACTGGAAAGTCAGAAAGGAAAGCACATCATGGTCATCTACAAATTTAAAAAAAAAAGTCTAAAAAAGTTCCACAGGAGATTACTTTTATCATTGTAAATGAACTTTATCAGTATTTATTGCTTTAAATAACAATAATCAGTGAGGAGATTAACAAAAATTAGCTCTAATTTGATAAAGGCAATGGAACTTTGTGAGCTAAGAGACAAAAATTCACCTGATTTATATTAGAAATAATCTAAACGTCACTTTCTTAAACCCTAAATCAGAACATTTAGCAGTGTTTAACACGAAATAGATGTTTAATAAATGTCTGATAAGAAATGAACAAACAAATGAAGGGTCAAAAGAAGTCCAAACTCCTTATTCTGGTACCAAGATCCTCCATGATTTCCCACAAATCCCCTTCACGGACAATGTACCAGACAAATGAGATAAAATCCTGGTCTCCAAATACTTCTGGTAACTTTATGTCTCTGAACCTTTCTTATAGTATATAATACCTTTTGTCTTACTTTCTTATTTGTTTCTCTTATATGGAGGATATTAATAATTTTATCTTTCCTAAAATCATATTCAAAAATCAAATTCAAGTTGTGTAAGCCAAAAGCACCAGCTCAGCAGATCAAACCTCCTATCCCTTAACTAATATACCAATCCTGGATAGTCACATTCACAAATCAAGAGCAATTAATTTCAAGTATATAGCAATCTCTATGCTTTGTACTGTTTGCATAGAGATCTAGAGATGTAGACAGATTAAAAAGAAAAATATAATACTGCAGTATAGATTAAGTAACTTAAGAAATTATGTTGTGTAATAGGGCACTGAACCTGGAGTCAGAAATCCATATCAAGTCCTGCCTGGTGCTGACCATTAATTGGCCATACAATCTCCAGAAATTTACTTCACCTAAAATTTGGCAGGTCCTTTTAAAAATATGATCTTCCCTCCCTTCCTCTCTGGGGTGTCAGGAATGATCCACATATTTGAAAACATTTAAAACTACAATGTATCATATAAACATAAAATGGCATTGATGTTGAATGATAATTTATCACCTTATATAGAAAAAAATGGTAACTATATTTTTGTTTGAAGTTTAGTCACCGAATAACCTTTCCTTAGGTTGCCAAATTCATTTATATGTGATGTGACAACGATGAGGATCCTAAAACACTTGGCAAGTTCTGTGGAAGTGACTAGCCAAGATTGCTATTTTAGTTAAGTGTCATGTGGTTTGTTCCGCAGCCTTTACTTAAGCCTGCTGACTTTGACAGCCTCTACTTTAAATGTCTCCTTCACTATAAAATAGCACCCAAACTGATGCTTTAATTTACACACTTGTATATAGCCCCAGTTAACTGTACAGTTACAGAACAAGATAAGTAGAAAATTACCCATGTCAACAGACCAAAAGACTGGCACAGCAGGCAATGGGAAGGTTCCAACTAGTCTTAAAATGTTAGAAGTATAAACAAATCTACATATCCCTAAGATACTATTCTCAATAAAACACAATTCATAAACTTTTAATATGATCACAATGCAAGATTTACCTGCAAGACCTCCAGTTGCAGCAGATATTCCAAAATGCCCTTGTGCAGGGATAATCATATTTTCCACTTTGGCACAAAATTCATAATCATTTTTATCTGGTGTAAAGCCATTATTGATCATTACCTAGAAAGACATATCATAGCTATAGCTTTTACAAAAGACATTAGAAAATAAATTTCAATTGATCAGTTTTATGACATACTATTCAATTTTGTTTCACTATTATAAAGGGTAATTTTAAAAAACCTTTCTTACTTGGTGCCATTATACAATATGATATTTTACTTAAAAAAATGAATTTTGCCCCGCTATGTGTCAAAAGTTTAAAGAGAGAAAAATCTGATAACTTTCTATGAAAATCTTTCTAAAACAGAATATGGTTCACCTTCTCTCAAGAAGACCTAGGGAACCACCATTACTCTCTTGGAATGGTTCATGCAATAGAGGGATCAGACCTGTTCTCAGATCCCAGTGACAGCTAAAACCAAGAGGTTAAATTTACAATTCTATCTGCAGCTGGTTGAGAATTAAATAGGTTGTCTCAATAAGTAGTGAGCTCCTCTTAATTAAATTAGTGAGGTAACTGGACTGTCACAGGTTAGCAGAGAGCAAAAGTGACACAAGTCATACTGACAAGGCAGAGAAGGAAAGCACTAAAAAGACATATGTTTCTACCCTGCAGAATGTGTATTTGAAGGAATGACCCTAAATTTCTTAACAGGATCTTAGAATCCTAAGCAAGCACAGGAATCCACCTGACGCATGAATGCTTTTCTCATTATCCCAGTCAAGCAGTAGTTCGGCCTCTGTAATACATTTCACTTTTAATAACCCTCTCACGAGTCCCACCCTAAACAGTCACTGAGATTCAGGGTGGATGCAAAAGGAGTAGGCCCAAGGCACCCCAGTAAGGGCACTTGTGTCATTACTTCTAGAGTCAAAATTTTGTCAGAGACTTAAGATTCAGTCACATAGGCAAAATGGTATAATATTCTGTCCGAATTTTTTTCAGCAAGAAAATATCGGTCAATATGAAGAGTTACTCTCTATATACTGTAGGATGGAAACATGTGAACTAAAAAATAGTTTAAAATAACTAATTTTAAAAGATCATTTATCATTTGGTTCATAATACTTCTCTCCTCTGATTGGTAATATTCCTATTTCGTTTTACATCATTTACAACTGGTCCTCCTCCAGAGCCTTTTAAATCAGAATCAACAATCAGGAAGTTATTTGCCTCTCAGTCTTAAAAAGACTGTAAGTTATTACCTTCAAATTCCAATACTAAAACCCTCAATTGTTCAGTATTTGCTTCCTTGAATTCTAACAAACTGAAAATGCATCAGGAGTCTTCATTGTCTAGTTCTAATCTCTTTTTTTAAGGGACGTAACACAGTTCATTGTCCTGTGAGTTATCAGGAATGTTAGGAAGGACTGTAACTGAAAAGCCTAGGTACAAACTGTCCGCCCATGAACGCTTCTTTATGAGATCTTCAATAAACTTCCTTACTCACCTCATGGTTTCAACCCAGTATTAAAGACTACACTTGCAATATTTCTCCTGCTTTGACTGTGCTTCCTCCACCTACAGCACTTGTTACTTCCAACCTCCTCTTACTTTGTTTTTCCCTCCAATGCGGAAATAACTGAGACAAGCTAGGGTGTAAGTACTAATTTAATAAATGCTTCCTGAGTTCTTGACATGGGCATGATATTAGGAACTAGGAGAAATACAGGATATAATGTCTGTCATGAGAAGTTCACAATCATATTGATAAGAGACATACAAACACAGAGTTAATAAGCAAATCAATACAACATATCTCAAGGCCAAATAAACTTTAGAGAAAAAAAAATGCTCTAAGCGTTTAGGAGAGACAGATGATTATGAGCTGTCTAGGAAATCCCATGGAAAAGGAATCTGAATTTGTGTGCTCAAAGCTGAGTATGGCTTTACCAAGTAGAAAGAAAAGGAATTATTACCAGACTGAGCAAATGTACACAGAGGTGAGAACCATAAGTAGCAGTCACATGTCCAGCAAGTCTCTCTAAAACGTGTACCTGAAAACACTAGCTCCATGATCACTCACAGACATTAGTTGAGTAAGAATTCCATGGTTAAGTCAGCCTGGGAAATGTGAGGTTTAATAAAGGTTTATTTATCCTTTCTTTATAAAGGATCCTTCACAAAGAAATCTTTAATGTGCTAATATGCATAGTAGTACCCAATCTCATCCAATTGTTGAACCCGTTTAGGGAAGTACATTTTGCAGGGCTACTGTTTTGGAGTTCTGGCAGGGCTCACAGTCTGCAACCACCATACTTGATGTCTGCGCTTTGCCACAGGCAGGTAAGCAAAACTTACTGATGACTCTAATGAAACTACAGGATGAATGATAATTACAGCGGAATTCAAACCCAAGTTAATCATAATAGACATGGATACTTGCTCTAGTCTAAGATCTCTAAATTAGCTTGGAATGAAGACTGAGCCTATATAGTTTTCCTAAGAACTACCTTTCTCAGATTTTTAGACCCAGGAGTGTAAGGCTAGCTCATGATTTAGGTGAAAGAAAAATTCATACACTGTATTTTTTTTACTTCTAAGTATTATATACCAGGTATTGATAGCATCTGTAAAAAGCAAAGTTTACAATACCTAAGTTATCATAACTGCCGGCTAGATATATTCACCTATATATTACTCTAACATCAATTAACCTACAACTAAACTCATTAAAAACCCTCTAATTTCCCATTCCTCCCCCAAACAGATAAAACACAAATGTGCTGCTTCTTTGCAAAACAGTACCAATTAACTGTCCAATTGGCTAGATTCAGGAATTATCCTTGACTCAACAACTGTGTTCACTCCCAATCCCAAGAAAACTGGTACTAAGAATACCGGGATCTAAATCTTGTTTCTAAATTGCAAATCTGATCATTTCACTTCCTGCCTAAAACCCTTTAAACTTTTTTAAAAGTTCCTTATAGGATAAACTACAGGAAGCTGTGCAAGGCCTGTTACCGCCAACCTTTCAATCTCACTGTTCACTGATCTCTTCTGTCTCCCAGCCATATCAACTACATGCCTTTCCAAAATATTTCACGTTCTCTCAAGTCCCTATGCCTGCATTTGGAGTACACTCACTCCTGTGCACACACACTCTCTTCTACCTACCCAGAACTTCCTGATCTCCCTGTAAGGCCTAGCTCAACTCTGAGAAAATGTTCCTGCCTTTCCCCACCTGTACCTAGCAGTTAAAGAATTTTTTCTTTTTTTTTTTTTTGAGATGGAGTCTCACTCTGTCACCCAGGCTGGAGTGCAGTGGCATGATCTCGGCTCACTGCAACCTTTGCCTCCCGGGTTCAAGCGATTCTTCTGCCTCAGCATCCCAAGTAGCTGGGACTACAGGCGTATGCCACCACATCCAGCTAATTTTTGTATTTTTAGTAGAGATGGGTTTCACCATATCGTCCCTGACTGGTCCTGAACTTCTGACATCATGATTTGCCTGCCTCGGCCTCCCAAAGTGCTGGGATTACAGGCGTGGGCCACCGCACCCGGCCCAGTTACAGGATTCTAATCCCAGGATCACTTAATAGTGTCTGCACCATAGCATTTATCACACAGCACAGGAATGCTACATATGTATGTCCTCTGTTAGGCTATAAGCTCTTTGGGGAGAAAGTCTGTCTGTCTTACTCATATTTGTATCCTGAAGGCTTGGAGATTATAACGTGATATACGGTAGGGTGCTTAAACATTTACTGACTAAATGGAAACCTACCATCAGGGGTTTACAAGAGATGACCGCTTACACTGAGCTTTGAAGCCACTTCTTGTTCTCTTAGGGTAACAGTGATGAGTATGTAAGCAATATCCAAATTTAAGTGCATTTAATTTCTATCAAAAATTCAAAATGAGAAGTCATACTAGAACACTGTTCATTTGGTTCTCTCTAAATAAAGTTACTTACTGTTAATGTTTTCTGGTAATAGATAATCTTTGCCCGGACAGGATAGGGTTTATTACGAAAGTCCCTCTGGCAACTTGCTAAAGCTTGACTAGCACCATCACTATAGTAAAAGAGAAAGGAAAACAAACGAGACACTCAGCTTTTCAATATTTAAAAATTCAGGAAGATTTAAATAATATCAAGTTATGACAAAGTCCTGAGATATTTTATGTTATTTACTCAAAATACTACATGAGACTAAGGCAGTGAATCTCTACCCTAGGGCAGAACATGAATCACTCACTGAGCTTTTAACATGTAGATTCCACCCCAAATCAACTGAAGCAGAATCAAAAGGAGGGTCCTAGGCACCTCCATTTTAAATAGCTCCATAGAAGTTATGATGAATTATACCAGGGCTGAAACTCACTAGGGCAGAAAACAGTAAACAGGCATATGAATAAGTCATTTTTCTTACAGTTCACTTGCTGAAAGCTGTTTCCTCCACAACAAACACGTGAAAATAAAAAATGTACATACCTAATTTATATACATTATAAATATACAGTCATCCTTCAGCATCCACAGGGCATTGGTTCCAGGACCCCTGCAGACACCAAAATCCTCAGATGCTGAAGTCCCTTATATAAAATGGCACAGTATTTGCATATAACGTGCACATCCTCATGTATACTTTAAATCATCTCTAGATTACTTATCATACCTAATATAAGTGCTCTGTAGTTGTTATACTGTATTTTAAAATTTATATTATTGTTGTGTATACAAAATAATTTGTATTATTTTTGATCTGCAGTTGGTTGGATTCACAGATATGGAACCCAAAAATATGGAGAGTTAACTGTAATGAACATGCAGAATCTCTGCAGACCACTGAGTGATTTAAATAATGCAATACTAAGGTTAAATAAGATAGCATAAATTACTCAATCATCAGGTTTGTCAAGGCTCAACTTTATTTTTTAAAGATCCCTTTTAATGAGGATAAAAATGCATGATTAGTGTTATCACTGAGAGCCAGGAACAATCTATACACTTTCAAAACTGTAATATTAAATAATTTGAGGTTAAATAAAAACCTATTCTGTTTGAATCTGAGACGGTCCACAGATAGAACTTTAGAACAGAACCAAATAAAATAAAACCTTTCTACCAAGTTACAAATTATGTCTCAAAAAAAATAATAATATATTTTCATTTGCAAAGTGTTCAGATTTGAAACAATATATTTCATAAGGATTCCAAAGAGAAGCTGAAATCAAGAGTAATGTAAAAAACACACACTTACTTTTGATGGTCATAATGGATTTGTCCATTGTTGCCTATAATTACTATAGCAGGATTATTTTTCTAAAAATAAAGAAAACACATTTTTTAAAACGTCTTTAATCAAAGATTTCTACATCATTCTTGATGTACTATCAAGTGTCTTACATATGTAAGATTCTAGGACTCTAAATCTTTTAACAACCTGGCCTTCGCACTCAAGGAATTACTAAAGTTCTCCTTTAAATTGCTAATAAGAACCCCTGAAAATTAATAGAGAAACAACCAGCTGACGAGAAGATCATCACCTTAAGGCTGCTAAGCCACAAACTAATGTTTCCAATATGTAGGCAAATTTTTATCTTAACTGCTTCAGGAGAGATCATCAAAAAATTGGCCCAATCAAAAAGAATGATTAACATATGACCAGATATGAATATGTGAGCTAGAAATAGTCATGCACTTGGATGTTCTTATGTAAGCAAACTGTTAAGAGTCTTCTAAACACTACTGCTTTTACCACCTAAATCTACAGATTCGTGTTTATCCATTAAGTAGGGCCATGGGAGCAGAAGTCAATGCAAAGCTCTGAGAGTCAGGACTCCACTATGGCTTCAAGTTGAGGTATAAAAAATCAGGCACATGTAAATTAAACTGATAAATTCCAGCTATATAAAGACTAATTAACATATTTACCATATAGCTTGGGGAGTTCTGTACTATCGAACTGATGAAAGCATTAAATAAGCTATATTTCTCACAGCCTAACTCTGCTAGTAGATATATTAAGGCAGGTAACAGTCCTGACAATAAATATACCTTTCCATCATTGTCAAAAGAATCAAAAAATATTCCAACACCATTCCACATATCAGCTGATCCAAACACAGGGCCCTCCAAGCCTTGATTTTCTGTATACCAAATTGCCTGAAAATATATAATAGGGAACAGTTAGAGGCTAGTGGTATATATGTGTTTACATACATTTTCTAAGTTAAAGAAATGATCATACTAGGCCATCAGCTCCAATTCGACCTCTTCCAGTCACTCGAAATGTCACCTCAACTTCCCAGTTCTCAAAGGCTGCTTTTGTCTTTGTCCACACTGAGCCTCTTTGGCTTTTTAAAGATGGTGCTACTCGAATTTGATCTGAACTTGGAATAGCATCTAGAACAGAAATCAGGGAAGAAAAGCTTTAAGTTATAATTAAGTAAAACTCGATGAATCGTTTCCAAACTGCTAAATATACCTACAGAGACTTAGTAACCTGTACAATAATTATTAGGAAAAAATTTCATGTTGACAGTTTCAACTTTAAAAGTTTAGGGCTAACACCTCCCTTATCAAATAAAAAAAAATAAAGCTACATTCATACACTAAAAATTCCAGGGACAGTGGGCAAGAGAAAGGGAATTATGACTTTAAGGCAAACTATCTGATTCTCACAATATTCTTTTTAAAAACCTTCAAAATTTGCACTTAAAAAAAAAAAAACTGCAACGTTTTTTGCCAGTTTACAAGGTTAGAAAGCTCAAACAGTGTGAAAAGAACATACCACTAGGAATCAAGAGACTTGTTCCTAGTCTCAGTTCAGCTGTGTGACTTTGAGCAAATAATTCTCTTACTCTCTTGGGTTCACCATATGTTCACCTGTAAAATGAAGGATCACTTCCATAAACACCCTAAAAGTTATACGCAAAATATTGTACTTATAATACATTCTTCCTTGGAGAGGGTCAACTGAACTTCAATAAGCAATTCTTCAGCAGATTCTCCGAGAAAATAGTGATCCTCAAAACAGTGGCTTACCTCTCCAGGCCAGGTGCAAGCCCCAGCTCTACTACTTACTAGCTGTTTGATCTGTGGGCAAGTTACACCATTTCTCCAACAGCCTCATAGGTATTTAAGTGCCTATATAAGTAGCTTTAAATGTTTCAATAAATGTTAGCTATTTCTCCTAGTATTAGACTAGGTAATTATTAAAGGCCCATCAAACTTAAAAAGTGAACAATTCTAGCTCTCAGATATTAACTAGCTCTGACACCCATGCTGGGAAATACAACTGTAACTGTAATATCACTTTACAGGTAGAAAAAAATTGACAAAAAGGAAAGCTGAGATATTTCAGTAGGATCAGTCACTGTTTGTCACTGCTACTTTCAAACATTCAAAGGATGGGGGGGGGCATCATGGAAAGAGACTGGACACAGAATCAGAAGACCTAGATTTGAGTTCAATTTCACTGACACTAGTTATGTATCCCTTTTCAAAAACCTTAACCTTTCCGAACATCAGTTTTTTATCTATAAAACAGATAACACCTGCCTTGTCTACTAAGGATCAAATCAGAGAATGAAAGTGAAAGAGCTTTGAGAGTTATAAAGGGTTACAAATTATTATTTTTTGCCCTTAGGGACCTAAAGATGGCTACTAAAGAAACATTAGAGTTAAGAAAGAGAAACACCATACATTTGGTCTCAATTTGGGGTTGAAGGTAAAGGGCTGTGTTTAAACTAGATCTTAAATTTCTGTACTTTTAAGTTTTTCAAAGTAATGAATCGCAGGACAAAATGAAAAGGAAAAAAATGATCAATGTAGTTACAGTGAGGCTTATGTAAAAACTACAATGACAATGAAAGCAAGGGATGTCCAGAGCGGGGATTCCCAGAGCAAGTAGCCAGATAAATCATGGCGAAAAGACTAATAATTTGCTTCAAATTCATTACAGCCACACAGCTTTAATTTACTAAGGTACATTATCCTGACATTTCTCTAGCAGACTAGATTAGCTGGTTACGGCTCTGTAAAGGAAGTCAAGGTAACTGATTTGACTAGTTGATTAACATTCCCAACTGGCTGATGTAGTGTATATGAGTGTGAGAACAAGAGAAAAGAGAACACCAGGCAGGCAATAGAGAGGTGTAGAAGTGAAAAACTGAACAAATCCATCACCACTACTGAATAATTCATCGTCATTCCAAAAACAGAAACAAAAACTCCAAAAACTCGTGTTTGATATCATTTGCACCATCTTCTGAATCAAGAACAGAGTTACCTTGATAACAAATGCCCAGTAATACACCGTTGCTGCACGGGCACATAATAAATGACTGCTGAGTAACAAAATAACTGCACTCTACTTCAACTACTTAATGGCTTGGTCATTAAGTCAAATTGAAATCTAGACCTTTGAATTGCACATTAATTTGAGAAAAACAGCCCTTCCTAAAAGAGTGCTTCCTATTCAGTAATTGCTTTCTAGAAATGAAATATTTTGTTTCAAGCACAGGACAATCTAAAATGATGTATAAAAACCTTATATAAAAGATTGATTAATCACACATTAAGACAGAATTCAAACTGCCAGAGCTCCTCATCTAATATTAAGGCATTTGCCACTTGTTCAAAGGGCATATCTGATGGTCACTGAACAGAGCTTATATCATGCCAAGTGCTACGACTGACTCCTTAGTCAGCAGTGACACATCAGCACTAAAAAGTGCAGATATGTTTTCTTTCACGTAAGTAAATGCTCTAGCAAGGCTCTCTTATCTACAAGAGTGCCAAACACAGAAAGTGAATAAAATATGAAGCCGAGATTATGTCAATGTGTCCAATTTTTTAAAGGGCTAAAAACGTAATGCTATTCTTAGTCTCAGGTTCAGAAACAATCAATCCCCCAAAATATATGCCTTCTCCTAAAAAGTTACATAATGTTACTACAAGAGAAAAGATCAAAGACCACACCAAGTCACTGAGAGGAAAATGTAAGGTGTAGTTCCAACAGTGTAAGAATGACTTCTGACATACAAACTTAAAAATTACTCTAATATCAATATATGCCATCTCTGGAGACATCAGTGGGCATCGAGTTCAAATGAAGCACTAAACATTGCTAACACTGGAGAAAAGAAAGCGCGGGTCGCGGGGGAAGCGGGAAAGGAAGTAAGGGGGCTTCTAGAACACGTCTCAGGTTGGGATGGCTGGGAGTAGGGGACACTTCTCCTAGAGACGTAGCGTTAGGGTGAAACATGATACCTAGAAGCAAGTCTGAGTGCTAGGAAGCGCAGGAGGTAACAAAACACCTCTAGATCAAATGGAAAGTACCAACGAGATCAAAGAAGGGAAGACAGCAGGCGGGTGAGAGAACAGAATGGATGAAGGGAAGACTCGGGCAAAAGCTGAGGGAACCATGCAATCCAGGAAGGACCCTGCGGAGGGCTGCCAAGAGGGTCCCCTCCACAGCGCATATGGTGTGCAGCGGCTGGAACTGGACCTCAGCACACCAGGGTAGCCGCAGATGAAAAGTGAATAGGCGGCGGAAGGCGTGGAGGAACCCGGTCCCCAGCCCTCTGCCCGGGCTTACTCCCCGCGTGGGCCCAGAAGGGCACGGTCCCGTCGCTCTGCACCAGGTGCGGCCCCTTGAAGCTGTATTTGTACTCGAAACGGCGATGTGGCAGCGCGGCCGGGGTGCCAGCGGCGCCAGCAGCAGCGGGGTCTCCTCCCACGCCGTCACCCGCAACGAAGCGACTGAGTGACAGCAGCAAGGCGCAGAACAGCGGCCGAACTCTGGCCTGGAGACCCCTCCGCCTGGATCCCGCCATCTTGGATTCTGGAACGCGGAGGAGGGCGGGAGAGGGAGGGGCGCGGATGGCTGCGGATGGCCAACAGGGCGCTCGCTGATTGGTGGAGCCCGGGGGACCCCAGGGGCAAGGGGTGTGCCCCGCCCCCGGCCTCCGGCCTCCGCCCTCCGCCCTCCGCGCGGCGGCCCGGCGAGGAGCAACTGTGAGCAGGGACACGCGCAGGGGGCGGGTCTGGCGGCGGTGCAGCCCTCAGGCCCCGCCTACCCTCTCCGGGGGCGGGGAAAGGTCGCCAACCTTCTCAGATGGTCCCTACCTGCAGGGAGCTTTCTACGGCTTCTTAGAATACCTGGGAGCAGGAACTGGGGAGCCCTAAGATCTGTGGACCCAGCCTGTAAAAAGTCTTTCCAGTATTAGAAGACAGGCTTTCCTTTTGATGTGACATCAGTTTTTCAGTGGCACAATCCCGAATGCTTATGGTCTCAGCCCAGTGAGCTCCACCAACCCGTGTTAGAGCATTTCAAACTAGAAACCACCACCCACGGGCTTGCAGGATGCCTTAGGATTTATGAATTGGTGTCGGAAAGAGGGTTTCCGTGAATTGGTCAGCCATCCTTTACATCTCAAAATTTAATTCCAAGAGCTTTCCAAATTTTGAAACCATGGCAATAGTGCATTCAGATGAAACAGTTTGGTTTGGTTTTGGTGAGAGAGACAATGTGCTATGGACCCAGGTGTCCGTAGAACCTGGACATTTGAGATAGGATCGGTGTTCCACTCAATAAATACATTCTGTATTTTAAAGGGGACTCCTCTTTCCTACTTAGGAAAAAGCAGTGTCAAAATATTCATGGTCATTCGGAGTTTTGTTTTTCTAACATGTGTCATGATGAGTTTTTCAAGTCCAAGAATCAGCAGTATGATTTATATTGTTTTTACCATGGCTCTTTATTTCATTAGCTCTGTTCATGTAGGCTACATGAACATCACACTAGCTCTGGGGACTGAATACCCACATTACTTAAACTTATTTTTCATTGACTTCCCAGTTTTCCATCTCCAGACTCATGAACCATTACTGTTAAATCTCTTTCTAGTGCTCAAATAAAACCTTCAAGTTGAATATGGATTTAAGGCTTTCCACCTGCCAGTCTAGAGATGTAATTTAAATTTTTAAATTTAAATTTAGGAAAAGCAGTAACAAACATTTATCCACTGTATAGTATATGTGGGTCATTGCCCTGGGCTCTCCATGGTTTTAAACTCATAAGATTTAATCATTTTATTTGGTTCTCTCATTGCTGTGGCAACCAGCTCTATACCTTGCACAGAGTAAAGAATCTATAAGTATTTGTTAAACAATCATTAATGTTAATAAAACTGGCAAACATTTACTGAGTGCTTTCTGTGTGTCAGTAACGGCACTAAGCCTTCTACATGTCAGCTTACTGAATGCTGACAGCAGCCTTCTAAGGTAGATGCCATTAGTATTTCCATTTACAGATGAGGAAACAGAGGCATAGAAAGATTGCATCATTTGCCCAGTGTCACACAGCAAGTGGTAGAGATAGGTTTCAATTCCAGGCATTCTATCATTAAAGTCTTCAATCTTAAGAACCATTTTATGTTAAACATTGGTATATTAAACATTTTCAATTCATTACGTATGATTTGAACTCATGAGAGACCTGAATTTCAAGCATAATATAAGTCAATATTTGTAATTTTACTGAACCATAAATGTAAATTATGTTCTGTGAAGCTGTTTCTTTAAAAAAAAAACAACTTTTTATTGAAGCATATTATATAAAGAAAACTATGCAAACCCTAAGAATATAACCCAATGAACTTTTCCCAAAATGAACACATCCCATGCAACCAGCATCCAGATTTTCTTTTCTGTATTTTTTTTTAAAAAAAACACACATTTCTATTGGGTATATACCTAGGAGTAGAGTCACTGGGTAATAGTAGATCCTGCCAATTTTTCAGAGTGGTTGTGCTAATTTATACTCCCACCAGCAGTGTGTGAGGGCTTCAGCTATTTGACTTTTTTTTGTTAACTTGTAAAAACTCTTTATTCTGAATACCTGTCCCTACTTGGATATATACATATAGTGAATATTTTCACCCACTTTGTGGGATGACTTTTCACTCTCTTAATGTAGTCTTTTAATGAATACTTATAATTTTAATATAGCTCAATTTACTGTTTCCCCTGTATCGTTAGGGATGTTTGTGTGTCATCTTTAGGAATCTTGTTTGTTGTTTTGTCTAAGTTGTTAAACTTTAAATTTTATAGCATTTTGGCTTCAGAACTGAGAGCTTTTAGGTTTGAGTTAGAGAGGATCATTTTACAAATGGTGAAATTGAGAAACTGGGCCTGGCAAACCGAAGTTTCAAGAATCAGAATGGTTTCACTCTAGGCCCCAGGAACTCTGGGCCAGTGAATTTTAAAATCTGTATTTTTGAAGTAATCCAAGAAGGGAAACTTCCTTACATTTGGGTGATATTTTACCTTCAGGGCAATACCATATTGCAGATTTGGTACAACACAATGAGAAGGGATTTCCTACTACGCTCCAGTGCCTGAGGCAATTTCCAAAAATTAAGCCCAGATTTTTAAGTTGGGAGGGGAATAAAAATTATGAGGGTTCCTCAGCATACCACTGGGCCCTGCATAGAGCTAGAGAGATGGAGTGGCAGTGCCAGGGCTCGGTTTGATAACTGATTCCTTACAACTATCTTCTGGCAGTATCTGTGACTCATTGCAGGCCTCTTCTGTGCTAGCAAAAAGTGTCCCAAATGCCAGAAGATTGACAGGCATGTCCCATTTATAAAACTCATAGATGTCTCCTAGCACGTAGCACAGAATGGTGTTTTGCTCTTGAGTGAATAAGAAGCCCAAAAGCGGATTGGGAGATATCTTTTCTTTTTGGTCTTCCTATTCACAGGGAGCCCTATGGATTAATGGGTTGTTTTTTTCATAATTGGTCATCAATTTCAATTTTCTTTGATCCAGATACACTCCCCTCATCAATGGCACACGTAATTGTTGGCTGGAGTTGGAGTTAAATCCATGGTATGCGACTCACTCCAGCAGTCTTAAAATAGACCTCCATTTTTGCTTAAGCTAGCTAGAAAGAATTTCACTTAGTTACAGCAAAAATAGTGTTAAAACTAAGGTTACCATGCCAATTCATTGTTTGCATTAGTGGATTAACTATCGTTGGGGCCTCCTGATGACTTTGAATAAAGTATATTTGATAAGAGTAATGAAAATGATATTGTCTGCCAGCTCTTTCAATCTGTGATCATTCATTCATTCACACGTTTGTTCTTATTCACAGCATCAGACAATTAAGTGTTAAAGCCACTATACTCAAGGCAAGGCAACAGGAATACAACTTGCTTGGAGAATTGAGATTTAACATTGAACAGTTAGAAAATTATTAGATGTATTCTAATAAATGCAATACTTTAGGCTGCAAGAGAAAAAAAAAAGCCCCAATTCAAAGTGGTTGAAACGATAAAAAAATCTGTGATCTCACAGAACTGCAAGTTAGATTAGGACTGGGCCAGGAAGTTACGACCAGGTTCTCTGCATCTTTGAAATGTTCTGGTTCTGCCTCACATTGACTTTGTCCTCAGGCTAGCTTCTCTCAAGGTTCTAAGATGGCAGACCTACTTTAGTTTCAGTGGGAGAGACAGAAAATGTCTTTCATCTTTGGATAAAATTTCTGCCTTTCATTCTGATTAGGTCAATTTAGGTTACACGTCCACACGTCCATCTTTGGAACATTAACTGTAGCCAGGGGAAGACCAAGCACGGAATCAATTGCTGGTAAAGAGTATCAGATTACCAGCCTTAGTTAAGAACAGTGGTTCTCGAACTTTAATGTGATTCAGAATCACTTCTGGAGTTTGTTAAAACACAAATTTCTGAGACCAACATTTCTAGTTTTAGAAGGTTGAGAATAGGGCCTAATATTGCTAACAAGCTCCAGGTCATACTAATGCTGGTTATCTGGAGACCACACTCTGAGAATCACTAGTTAGACAAATCCTGATCTGCCCTGGGACCTGGGGATGGAGTTAGCTTCCCCTGAGTCATAAGGGCTATGTGTGTGTGGTGGGGAGTGAACATATGAACTCAACTGGGACTCAGTTCAGAAGGAGGAAGACAGAAATGAAAGACTGGAAGATAACCAACAGCATGTCCTGCACAGTTAATCAAGAACATGATCACGTCTTACAGATTATCTATTAGGATTATAAAATGCAGTTGTGATCCAAGTTAGAAGGATATAATTATATGATAAGAACAAAGACTTTTCAGTTCAAGGTTATGCCATAGTTCAAATAATCAGTTTTCAACGAACAGGATACAATATCTAAGGTTTCTAAGGAAGATGAACACAGAGGTGTATTGAACCACTATCTAGAACAGCCACCCCACTCATCTCTTCTCAAGATTTTATGGAGTCATTATTTTCTCTTCAAGTATAGTGCATAACTGCACGGCAGAGTTACAAAGTGGTGAGTTTAAATTCTTTTCAGTGATGAGTTTAATTAGGGTCCCATTGATAATTTTTACCAATAAAATTTAAAATATATTACAATCACAACTATAAAATATGCTAACATAAAAATTAAAATAGCAGAGAACTATATAAAGTAAAAGCAATCCTCTCCCCCTCCCCAACTCCAACCTCACTTCTTGGATTCAACCAATGATTAGTAGTGTGATATACAATGTTCCAGAGAATTTCTATCCTGAACATTTACAAATATATATACTCCAATGTTTAAAAATAGGATCAGATGATATAAATTTATGGCATATACATATTTCATTTCATAACATAATGTGGTCATCTTCTATAAGGTTAGCATAAATCTAGCCAGTACCACCAGTATAATTGTGTCCTGAGCAGGGATGCCTGTCCAAGGCGGCAAGAGGAGGTAGAAATCAGCCCTCAGTACGTGATTCTGCCAGGCTACATCCATTGGGAGAAAGTGCCTTTTTAGACAGGTGCCATATTAGCAGCCCTAGAAGTGCTTAACTATTTTTAGTACTTCATTGTACAAAACATATCATAATCATAATTTAATCTCATACAAGCATTTGAATTGTTTTCAAGTTTTTGCTATTATGAATAACACTTCAAAAATACCTTTAATCACTTGGGTCAAAGAAAATGGGAATTGATAATCAATTATTAAAAAACAACCCATTGATCCTCAGAGCTCCCTCAGCAAGCAGGAGTTACAAAGAAGAAAAGATGTCTCCCAGTCTCCCAATCTGCTCCTTGTTTTTCTGCTCTCCCAAGACAGTAACAGCATGTGCTATGAGATGTCTATTTGTTTTAGAAACAAGACAGTTCTATTGATCTTCTGGCATCCTAGACACCTTTTGCTAGCATAGAAAAGGAGCATAGAGTTAATCATATTACCACAAATTTTACAAGGTTTGATCCCAACCAAGCTGTCATTTTTCTCACTGTCTTTCTGCCTCTTAAAATACTTCTGGATGGGTGTGGTGGCTCACACCTGTAATCCCAGCACTTTGGGAGGCTGAGGCAGGCAGATTGCTTGAGCTCAGGAGTTCAAGACCAGCCTGGGCAACACAGCGAAACCTCGTCTTTACTAAAGATACAAAAAATTAGCTGGGCATAGCGGTGCATGCCTGTAGCCCCAGCTACTCTGGAAGCTGAGGTAGGAGAATGGCTTGAGCCCAGGAGGCAGAGGTCGTAGTGAGCCAAGATCTCGCCACTGCACTCCAGCCTGGTTGATAGAGCCAAACCTTGTCTCAAAACAAAACAAAACAAAACAAATGAAAACTTTGTAAGCATCAAAAACACACTTTTCCGTAGGGCATCACCTAAATGCTGAAGGCAAGACTCCTGTTTTGTTTTGTTTTGTTTTAATTTTATAATGGTTTCAATTTAAAGGAAATTACAGAGATAATGAAACACAATCCTGTTTCAAAAGTCTTAGCAGCTTTCCATAAACTTCAGGTATTTAAAAATAAAGATATTAAAATACTGAACCCAGTTGAAGCCCCATGGCAGGGTTCAATGAAAAATGGCTACAAAGAAAGAGCATAATCTCATTGTGAATATTTACCATGTGTCATATGGTAAAGCAACTGGGCATTGTTGATAGATAAGAGTCAGGGAGTCTACCAGTTTTTATTATCTGTTGCTTTAGACCCCCAGGACCCTAAAGCATTCTTCCTCACTCCATGAAAGGCCAGAAACCTAATCCATGCTGAGCTGTTATTGACCTAATATGTTTTTTTCTCCTCTGAGATTTGAGTTCCTATGTAACATTTCATTCATAGAGCTGGGATCCAAGCATCCCTGAGGTCTACGCAACATTTCCTTTTTTTTAATGTATTTTACTTTAAGTTCTGGGATACATGTGCAGAACATGCAGGTTTGTTACATAGGTATACATGCGCCATGGTGGTTTGCTACACCTATCAACCTGTTGTCTTGGTTTTAAGCACCGCATGCATTAGGCATTTGTCCTAATGTTCTCCTTTCCATTGTCCCCAGCCCTCCGACAGGTCCAGGTGTGTGATGGTCCCCTTCCTGTGTCCATGTGTTCTCATGGTTCAACTCCCACTTATGAGTGAGAACCTGCAGTGTTTGGTTTGCTGTTCATGTGTTAGTTTGCTGAGAATGATGATTTCTAGCTTCATCCATGTCCCTGCAAAGGATGTGAACTCATTCTTGTTTAAGGCTGCATAGTATTCCATGGTGTATATGTGCCACATTTTCTTTATCCAGTCTATCATTGATGGGCATTTGGGTTGGTTCCAAGTCTTTGCTATTATAAATAGTGCTGCAATAAACATATTTTGTGTACATGTGTCGTTATGATAGAATGATTTATAATCCTTTGGGTATATACCCAGTAATGGGATTGCCGGGTCAAATGGTACTTCTGGTTCTAGATCCTTGAGGAATTGTCACACTCTCTTCCACAATGGTTGAACTAATTTACACTCCCACCAACAGTGTAAAAGTGTTCCTATTTCTCCACAGCCTCGCCAGCATTGTGGTTTCCTGGCTTTTTAATGATTGCCATTCTAAGTGGTATGACGTGGTATCTCATTGTGGTTTTGATTTGCATTTCTCTAATGATCAGTGATGATGAGGGGTTTTTTCATATGTTTTTTGGCCGCATAAATGTCTTCTTTTGAGAAGTGTCTGTTCATATTCTTCACCCACTTTTTGATGGGGCTGTTTTTTTCTTGTAAATTTGTTTAAGTCCTTGTAGATTCTGGATATTAGACCTTTGCCAGATGGACAGATTGCAAAAATTTTCTCCCATTCTGTAGGTTGCCAGTTCACTCTGGTGATAGTTTCTTTTGCTGTGCAGAAGCTCTATAGTTTAAATAGGTCCCATTTGTCAATTTTGGCTTTTGTTGTCATTGCTTTTGGTGTTTTAGTCATGAAGTCTCTGCCCATGCCTATGTCCTGAATGGTACTGCCTAGGTTTTCTTCTAGGGTTTTTATGGTTTTAGGTCTTACATTTAAATGTTTAATCCATCTTCAGTTAATTTTTGTATAAGGTGTAAGGAAGGGGTCCAGTTTCTGTTTTCTACATATGGCTAGCCAGTTTTCCCAGCACCATTTATTAAATGGGGAATCCTTGCCCCATTACTTGTTTTTGTCAGGTTTGTTGAAGATCAGATGGTTGTAGATGTGTGGTGTTATTTCTGAGTCCTCTGTTCTGTTTTGTTGGTCTATCTATCTGTTTTGGTACCAATACCATGCTGTTTGGGTTACTGTGGCCTTGTAGCATAGTTTGAAGTCAGGTAGTGTGCTGCCTCCAGCTTTGTACTTTTTGTTTAGGATTGTCTTGGCTATATGGACTCTTTTTTGGTTTCATATGAAAGTTAAAGTAGCTTTTTCTAATTCTATGAAGAAAGTCAATGGTAGCTTGATGGGAATAGCATTGAATCTGTAAATTACTTTGGGCAATATGGCCATTTTCATGATATTGATTCTTCCTATCCATGAGCATGGAATGTTTTCCCACTTGTTTGTGTCCTCTCTTATTTCCTTGAGCAGTGGTTTGTAGTTCTCCTCGAAGAGGTCCTTCACATTCCTTGTAAGTTATATTCCTGGGTATTTTATTCTCTTTGTAGCAATTGTGAATGGGAGTTAACTCATGATTTGGCTCTCTGCTTGTCTATTATTGGTGTATAGGAATGCTTGTGATTTTTGCACTTTGATTTTGTATCTTGAGACTTTGCTGAAGTTGCTTATCTGGTTAAGGAGATTTTGGGCTGAGACAATGGGGTTTTCTAAATATACAATCATGTCATCTGCAAACAGAGACAATTCGACTTCCTCTCTTCCTATCTGCATACCCTTTCTTTCTCTTTCCTGATTGCCCTGGCCAGAACTTCCAACACTATGCAGAATAGGAGTGATGAGAGAAGGCATCCTTGTCTTGTGCCAGTTTTCAAAGGAATGCTTCCAACTTTTTCCCATTCAGTATAATATTGGCTATGGATTTGTCATAAATAGCTCTTATTATTCTGAGATATGTTCCATCAATACCTAGTTTATTGCGAGTTTTTAGCATGAAGGGGTGTTGAATTTTAACAAAGGCCTTTTCTGCATCTATTGGGATAATCATGTGGCTTTGTCATTAATTCTATTTACATGATGGATTACATTTATTGATTTGCGTTCATTGAACCAGCTTTGCATCCCAGGGATGAAGCTGACTTGATCGTGGTAGATAAGCTTTTTGATGTGCTGCTGGATTCGGTTAGCTGTATTTTATTGAGGATTTTCACATTGATGTTCTTCAGGGATATTGGCCCGAAATTTTCTATTTTTGTTGTGTCTCTGCCAGGTTTTGGTATCAGGATGATCCTGGCCTCATAAAATAAGTTATGAAGGAGTCCCTCTTTTTCTGTTGCTTGAAATAGTTTCAGAAGGAATCGTACCAGCTCCTCTTTGTACCTGTGGTAGAATTTGGCTGTGAATCCATCTGGTCCTGGGCTTTTTTTGGTTTGTAGGCTATTAATTACCACCTCAATTTCAAAACTTGTTATTGGTCTATTCAGGGATTTGACTTCTTCCTGGTTTAGTCTCGGGAGGGTGTATGTGTCCAGGAATTTATCCATTTCTTCCAAATTTTCTAGTCTGATGGTAGTTTGTATTTCTGTGAGATCAGTGGTGATATCCCCTTTATCATTTTTTTATTGTGTCTATTTGATTCTTCTTTCTTTTCTTCTTTATTGTCTGGCTAACAGTCTATCTTTCAGTCTTTTTAAAAAAACAGCTCCTCAATTCACTGATTTTTTTGAAGGGTTTTTCATGTCTCTTTCTCCTTCAGTTCTGCTCTGATCTTAGTTATTTCTCGTCTTCTGCTAGCTTTTGAATTTGTTTGCTCTTGCTTCTCTAGTTCTTTTAATTGTCATTTAAGGTGTCAATTTCAGATCTTTCCTGCTTTCTCACATGGGCATTTTAGTGCTATAAATTTCCCTCTAAACACTGCTTTAGCTGTGTCCCAGAGATTCTGGTATGTTGTCTCTTCCTTCTTATTGTTTTCAAATAACTTCGTTATTTCTGCCTTAATTTTGTTATTTGCCCAGTAGTCATTCAGGAGCAGGTTGGTCAGTTTCCATGTAGTTGTGTGGTTTTGAGCGAATTTCTTAATCCTGAGTTCTAATTTGATTGCACTGTGGTCTGAGAGACTGTCTGTTATGATTTCCATTCTTTTCCATTTGCTGAGAAGTGTTTTACTTCCAATTACGTGCTCCATTTTAGAATAAGCGCTATGTGGTGCTGAGAAGAATGTATATTCTGTGGATTAGGGGTGGAGAGTTCTGTAGATGTCTATTAGGTCTGCTTGGTCCAGAGCTGAGTTCAAGTCCAAGATATCCTTGTTAATTTTCTGTCTCATTGATCTGTCTAATATTGACAGTGGGGTGTTAAAGGCTCCCACTATTATTTTGTGGGAGTCTAAGTCTCTTTGTAGGTCTCTAATAACTCATTTTATGAATCTGGGTGCTCCTGCATTGGGTGCATATATATTTAGGATAGTTAGCTCTTCTTGTGGCATTGATCCCTTTATCATTATGTAATGCCCTTCTTTATCTTTTTTGATCTCTGTTGGTTTAAAGTATGTTTTATCAAAGACTAGGATTGCAACCCCTGCTTTTTTTTCTTGCCATTTGCTTGGTAAATATTCTTCTATTCCTTTATTTTGAGCCAGGTGTGTCTTGACATATGAGATGGGTCTGCTGAATACAGCATCCCAATGGGTCTTGACTCTCTTGCCAGTCTGTGTCTTTTAATTGGGGCATTTAGCCCATTTACATTTAAGGTTAATATTGTTATGTGTGAATTTGATCCTGTCATCGTGATGCTAGCTGGTTATTTTACACATTAGTTGTTGCGGTTTCTTCATAGCGTTGTTGGCCTTTATAGTTTGGTGTGTTTTTGAAGTGGCTGGTACCAGTTTTTCCTTTCCATATTTAGTGCTCCCTTCAAGAGCTCTTGTAAGGCAGGCCTGTTGGTGATAAAAGCCCTAAGCATTTGCTTGTCTGTAAAGGATTTTAATTCTCCTTTGCTTATGAAGCTTGGTTTTGATGGATATGAAATTATGGGTTGCAAATTCTTTTCTTTAGGAGTGTTGAATATTGGCTCCCACACTCTTCTGACTTGTAGCATTTCTTCAGAGAGATCTTCTATTAGTCTCATGGGCTTCCCTTTGTAGGTAACCTGACCTTTCTCTCTGGCTGCCCTTAACATTTTTTACTTCATTTCAACCTTAGAGAATCTGACAATTATGTATCTTGGGGTTGCTCTTCTTGAGGAGTAACTTAGTGGTGTTCTCTATATTTCCTGAATTTGAATGTTGGCCTGTCTTGCTAGATTGGGGAAGTTCTCCTGGATAATATCTTGAAGTGTGCTTTCAACTTGGTTCCATTCTCCCTGTTATTTTCAGGTACACCAATCAGTCAAAGGTTTGGTCTTTTCACATAATCCCATATTTCTTGGAGGCTTTGTTCCTTCCTTTTCATTTTTTCCCCTCTAATCATGTCTTCACACCTTATTTCAGTAGTTGATCTTCAATCTCTGATACCCTTTCTTCCTCTGGATCAATTTGGCTATTGATACTTGTGTATGCTTCACAAAGTTCTCATGCTGTGTTTTTTCAGCTCCATCAGGTCATTTATGTTCTTCTCTAAACTGGTTATTCTAGTTAGCAGTTCCTGTAACATCTTATCAAGGTTGTTAGCTTCTTTGCACAGGGCTGGAACATGCTCCTTTAGCTCAGACGAGTTTGTTATTACCCACTTTCTGAAGCCTATTTCTGTCAATTTGTCAAACTCATTCTCCATCCAGTTTTGTGCCCTTGCATTTGGAGGAGAAGAGGCCTTCTGGTTTTTGGATTTTTCAGCATTTTTGTGCTGGTTTTTCTTCATCTTAGTGGATTTATCTACCTTTGATCTTTGAGGCTGATGACCTCTGGATGAGGTTTTTGTGTGGGTGTCCTGTTTGTTGATGATGATGTTATTGCTTTCTGTTTGTTAGTTTTGTCAGGCCCCTCTTCTGCAGGTCTGCTGCAGTTTGCTGGAGGTCCACTCCAGACCCTGTTTGCCTGGGTATCACCAGCAGAGGCTGCAGAACAGCAAAGATTGCTGCCTGTTCCTTCCCCTGGAAGCTTCATCCCAGAGGGGCACTTGCCAGGTGCCAGCCAGAGCTCTCCTGTAGGAGGTGTCTGTTGACCCCTGCTGGGAGGTCTCTCCCAATCAGGAGGCACAGGGGTCAGGGACCCACTTGAGGAGGCAGTCTGTCCCTTAGCAGAGCTCGAGAGCTGTGCTGGGAAAATCCTCTTTGTCAGGATCCTCTGCTGTCTTCAGAGCTGGCAGGCAGGAATGTTTAAGTCCACTGAAGCTGTGCCCACAGCTGGCCCTTCCCCAGGTGCTCTGTCCCAGGGAGATGGCAGCCCCTGAATGGGGCTGCCACCTCTCTTTCAGAGATGCCCTGCCTAGTAAAGAGGAATCTAGAGAGGCAGTCTGGCTACAGCTGCTTTGCCATGCTGTGGTGACATCTACTCAGTGAGAACTTCCCAGCCTCCTTAGTATTGTCAGGGAAAAGCTTCTACTCATGCCTCAGTAATGCTGGACGCCCCTCCCCGACCAAGCTGGATCACCCCAGGTTGTCTTCAGACTACTACGCTGGCAGCAAAAATTTCAATCCAGTCATTCTTAGCTTGCTGGGCTCCATGGGAGTGGGTCCTGCTGAGCGAGACCACTTGGCTCCCTGGCTTCAGCCCCCTTTCCAGGGGAGTGAACAGTTCTGTCTTGCTGGGGTTCCAGATGCCACTGAGTTGGAAATGCAGAAATCACCCACCTTTGGCGCTGGTCTCACTAGGAGCTGCAGACCGGAGCTATTCCTATTAGGCCATCTTGCCAGATCTCTTATGCAACATTTCTTACTTTGAGGAGTTTACCTGATCTGACAGCATCCTCCTCTGTTTTAAACAAAGTTCCGATGGGAGTGATTAAGGCCTATACCAATTTGGGTGATTTTAGTGGCAATATAGAGAACCCAAATCAAATTGGTTGAGCAATAAAGGGTATTGGCTCATATGAGTAAAAAAGACTTGAGGTGGGCTTGGCTTCAGGTACAGCTGAATCAGGGCATCAGCCTCTGCTTTCCTCCATGTGTCAGTTTCATCTTCAGGTGCACTCTGATGATAGCAAAATGACTGCAGCATTTCCAGACTTTACGTCTCTACATTACAACCATATAACCGAGAGAGCAGATTGACTTATGATTCCCTAAAAAGTTCTGAAGTTCACTCTTCACGGACTGCTTAGATCATGTGTCTTTCTGTAAAATAATCATGAAGGCAGAAGGTGACTGACTTGGCCAAGGTCACTTGCTCCTCCCTTTGTACAAGGTTAATGATGGCCTTTCTTAACTTCACGGATCTTCAAACACAAACTGGGGGACTGTTGGGAAGGAGGATGAGACGGCCTGCCTTAGGCCCAATAAGGCCTTGAGAAATAGAACAGGAAAGCAGGTAACTTAAGTATAGCAGGACTTGTTTTCTATGTTGGTAGAAATCCTTGAGAGCTGGAGTAGTCCCTCCCCAGCCTGAAGCTCTGGGACTCGCTGCCCTAGTGTGACCCCATGGCTAGTGCCATATTTGTTCCCAAAGGGTTGTACAGATTGCTGATCTTCAAGTGTATATGCATAAGGAACTTGGGGAGAACTTGGAAGCTGCATTCGTTCATTGGAGTTCTTATGTCCTGTATTCTTGGTACAACCCGTTTGTTGGGCTGGTAATGAAAGCAACATCAGCAAAGTCCAAGTGTTCATACTCACCCATCTCTAACCAGCACACCCTTTGTGGCCTCGCCTCACTCTGCAGGGGAGGTAACTACAAACAGCCACTACAATGACACAATCTCAGTGTAGTCCTTTCAAAAGGAAAATTTTGATTCTTTACAGAAACATTCTCTGTTGTGAAAATCATTCCTTATCTTTACTGCTTATGCGCTGAATGAGATAAGTAGTTTAAAATTTCAGCATTAAGTTCAGGTAAAGGAAGCATTTCCTATTAAAAAACATTGGCAAAATATTGGAATGGGTTACTACAAGGAGCTTGTAGACTGTCCTTCTCTGGGGAAAAGTGAAAAACAGAAAAGCTTGTTGTCAATGATAGTCTATTGATACATGAAAAAAATATGCCTGATTCCTAGGGCTGTCAGTTATATTGCACTTTACTTAGTGTATTCTGCTTACAAAAGAGCAATTATCTTTCTATTGATTCTTGATAGCATGAAAGTTTTCCATTTGACAAATTGTGGCGTGTACTTCACTTAACTTTTACTGAGCCTTTACCGTGAGCCAGCCTAGGGGCTTTGGCTGCACAAGACTTGGTTTCCACTTGAAGGACACAGTCTAGTAGATGTAGACAGGTATGCAAACCAAAGCATGCCAAAGGTGCTGTTGGTGCCCCAATGACAGTGCTTCTCAGGGGAGTGTCCTTAGACCAGACTGATTCAGATCACATGGGATTGCTTATCATGTGGGGTTCCTTGTTCCTAACCCCAGACCCACTGAATCATCTTGGAGTAGGGCAAGGTGTGTTGGGATCTCATCAACAAGCTCCCAGGCGTAGCTTTGCACCATGAAATTTGGAAATTGGTACAGGATACAGTGAGGACATAAAATGGGAGGGAATGATCAATGCTACCTTGGCAGGGGAGGCAATCAAAAATGTTTTATCGTAGAGGTGATATTTGAGTTGGGCTTTCAAAAGATGAGGGCAAGTTTTAAAGACAGACAGGGTCAGGAGGAGGCTTCCAGGCAGGGGAACAGCATGATTAAAGGTCATGAGGCAGGAAGAGCATCATCTATTTCTTGGAAGGAGCATCACTCTCTCCCTTGTTCCTGGGAAGGAGCTGAGTGGGGAACAGGAAGTGAGTGGCTTACAAACACAAGGCTATGCTTCTCACACATGTGACATATTGACTGCAAGCCAGCGAGGCTCTGCTCCACATCTTCCTTCTGGGACACAAGTAAAGAAGTAGCCAGATGAAGTGGGAGGGCTGCTCAGGCAGAAGAAAGAACATGGCAGAGCCACACCATGACTGCTGAACTTCTGCTCAGAGGCAGCACACGTCATTTTTATTCACAGTCTGTTCGCCCAAAGGGGTCACATGATATCAATGGGGAAGGGACATATAATCCAATCACAGGGAGGGGCAGCAAATATTTGGAGTAATTATACAATTTCCTATAGATGGGAGTTAGTAGAAATCACTGAATTAAAGGAAAGACATAAACTATCAAAATAATTGAACAAGGAGTTCAACAATCTTTTTGAAGCTAGGTTTTGAGGGTGTGATAATGGGATGTTTCATCAATTTTTTTATTGGCTGTATTTGCACCTATTAGCCAAAGCAAGCTAAGAAATACATATAAAGATGTTTCCCAGAGTGTCCTGCTTAGAACTCACTGCTTCCAGGAAATGCTACGGTGTACTACGAGAATGGGAATTCTGTAAGTAAATACTTTAGGAGACTTGAATTTTCATTATGCACATTTAAGTGTTAAAAAAAGCGCATGGAACTTCTTCAGTGGCAACAATTAAATTTTAAAAAAATTAGCTTAGTTTTAATACATTTCCCTAGTTTATTTAATCACAGAATCCTTTTTGCATAACACTTATTTATAGGCTGCAGGACTTCTATCTTGAGAATCATACTTCAGAAAATGCTGAATGAAACTATTTTAAAACAATATCAGAGACAATCTCAGTTTTCCTTGGTAATCACTACAAGAGTTACCAAACTTTCCTCTAAAAGAAATGTACTCTGATGCTAATTTAAGTATATTATAGGCAGAGTCAATTTTCTGGTGCCTCACCTATGTAATTATAGATGTGACCAAATGTAATAGAGCGATTTTCATAGGACTTGTCTGCTAATTTCTACTTAGATGATGACAGTTCAACAAAAAAGGGGCTGTGTGATACTTTATAGGCCATAGATGCCTAAATATTTTTAAAGGTGGCACACAGTTGAATATAATCACACTCAAAGCTTTATAGGTACTCAGTCAAGCCTCCTGATTGAATAGGTTTGTAGCAATCTGCCAACGACTCCTTCGGAAATCTGAATGAATGATTTGAGGTGTTGAATCACCAACGGTGTTTATTTCTAACACGAGTCCGTTCAGTTCGGTTTCCTAAACACTTTTTGAAAGGATGCCTGTGAGATTCCAGGCTACATACTATTCTTAGTTTGATACTCTAATGTTGCTATCTATCCATAATATTTTAAATTTTAAGACAGTGTTTTTTTTTTTAACTTCTGGAACTCTACTCAGTAGTTTCATTATAGTCTAGATAACTAAACATCTTCAGTAAGGCTACATTTATGATTGCTAATGATAATTCTCATTTGATACCTACGTTAGTTATATAGAACTTACTTCCAAAAAGCATTTGAAAAGGCAGCTCATTAGGGGCAGTCTAAGAGTTCCCCTTTCTACTAATCTCCCTTTGAGGCCTATCAAATGTTAGGAGGACACTCTAGTGCGCAAACGCTTTTTACCCAACGTGTTTGCTTTCTGTTTTTTAATAGTTTCTTCAGTTCCACTGCCTGTCCCACATGGGTACATGAAGCCTTGTAATCGTGTAAATGCAGAGTAAAAACCTGTAATTATGATACAAATATGTAATCAAATTTAAAGCAGCTAGTTATCAAAGACAACAACATTCATTCTGGTGCAGATACAGGATCCTGCACCAGAATGAATCTGCTCAATATTGACATAGTGAATTGTCCTGAGAAGATTAAACCACAACTAGAAAAGCAGGCGGAGGGACAGTGAGTGACAGGGGCTTTATGGGGGGGCAGTGCCTCCCAGGGGGAGAGTTCATCTTCTTACTCAAAGAGACGCCTTCAGGGATCATGTAACTTGAATTCCCTGTGAATTCAGTGTCATCTTAGCTTGACCAGCTCTGGAAGAACATATTAACCTCCGCTTGTGATTTTCAGAAAACCATTCTAATTTAGCAAGTAATTAAGGGTCACATGTAGGACAAAGAGCTAGATAATCTTGGATTACCCACAGGAAGCTTTGTCTCCAAGGCAACCCCTGATGGAGGGGCTGTTAATGCGAAGGCCAGTCGGTTAATGAACTGGGAAAGGTAACTGGCTCCCAAACCTGTGAGAGCCAGGGAAATGGACATAACAATTATATTGCTATGGAATGATTCAGTGATAGAAAAGAAATGCTTCCAAAGCCAGTAGAGGCAAAACGTTTAGAGAAAGGATATAGTTATCACTGTTGTGCCAGACCAAACCCACAGATCTAAAATTAGCCCATTGTGAGTTCAAGCCAGGCCAATCTTTATTTATGAATTTTAGCCCAGTCTCCAGCTGAAACTTCTGGTTTCAGTATTTCCTATGACCTAATTACCCCACAACCCGGGTTTTCCTGAGGGGCAGCCTCAGTTACTACACTAGGCTGGGAGAGTGTCCCAAGGGAGTTTTTGAAGAGGAGACAAAACTTGTGTTGTCCATCAGAGCCCTTGATACTCCATGCTGGACTGAAAAGTAAGATAGAGTTGCAGAGAGAAGCACTATAAGAGGATTTTTAGACCAGGTTGATAAAGGTGGAAGAGAAGACTGCAGGTGACCCAGTGACGGAGATGCTTTGACAAGAGGAAAAGAAAACCAAGGGCATTCCCATGAGGAAACTTGAGAGGGACAGAGTGAAAATTTAAGCACCCTCGCCACTTCCTCAATGTTTCTCTCTCTTTTTTTTTAATGGCCAAATTTAGGTCTTGCATTCTCTATGAAGCCTTCTATAGCTCTATGAGCTCTTATTTATTTCCTGTCTTTGAACATTTCCTGGACCACCTTTCACACTTACCTGTACGTTCTCTTTCCATGTTCATTAATAGTCTTGTAGGCTGGGCGCGGTGGCTTATGCCTGTAATCCCAGAGCTTTGGGAGGCCAAAGTGGGTGGGTCACCTGAGGTCAGGAGTTTGAGACCAGCCTGGCCAACATGGTGAAACCTGCTCTCTACTAAAAAAATAATAATAATAATTAGCTGAGCGAGGTGATGAGCGCCTGTAATCCTAGCTACTTGGGAGGCTGAGGCACAACTGCTTGAACAGTGAGCTGAGATTGTGCCACTGCACTCCAGCCTGGGTGACAGAGTGAGACTTTGTCCCAAAAGAAAAATAAAAGTCTCCTGTGGCTGGGTATTGTGTCTCTCAGCTTGTAAGATAACGAATTATGGGATATTCATTCAGCAGCCTCTAAATATTTACTAAGAATCCATTGTGAGGTGAGTGCTATGCTGGCTGCTGGAGAAATAAAGATGAATAAAATACAGTGTCTGCCAGAAGGAGCTCAGAGACGACCGACGGATGCAGATAAACCAGCACGGAAGTGCAATAAACTCTGAGAGTGACGTCCAAGCAGCTGGACATTCATCTGATACAGTACATTCCTGGATATTGAGCAACAGGAAAGAGGAGCCAGAAATTACAATTTATCACCAAGGCCAATGTGTGACTGCCCATAATCACCAACTCAAGAAATAAATGAAAGCAGAGAGCATTGAACTTCTGGGTTAAGGCAGAAAAGAATACAAAGCAAAGACATTTTGGCAAAGACTTACTATGACCTCCTACCTAGGAAAATAAGACCAGTGTGGTGTGTTTTCAGCATGTGATGAGGTGTACGCCCTTTTGAGCTAATTCTTCCATCAGGACAGATTTGAGGGTGGAAGGAAGGAAAGTGATGCTAAACTGATCAGATTTAGACCACAGGGAATGGAAAGAGATGATTCACTTAAAATCTGAAATTAAATTGGGAAAGGATCGCTTTCACAGTTGTAGGGGACTTATCTTAAAATTCTCTGAAATAGAGGTATAAAGGCTGAAGGGATCTATTTAGATCTCTAGATGATTATTTAGAAAACTATATTAATGACAAAGAAATAAACACCCAATGTTGACAAAAAGTGGAAAAGACAAACGGAAACCTATCTGATAGAATAAAGCTCAAAATGCTCTGGTGAGTTGAAACCCAAATAAGACAGATGAATGAGAAGCAGGGCAGAGTCCCAAACAAGGCTCAAAGAAATTAGTTTTCAAGCTCAAAGGTAAAAAGCAAAAATGAGATACGAACTCCACCAAGGGAGATGGATAATGACCTCCTTAGATAGTGAAGACAGAAGAAGTCAGGAAAATTTGCTGCTTATTAGATGGGCTTATGAGAAAAGCTCTTATGATGCCCATGTGAGATGTTCACACAGTTCTGTGTGCTTACAAAGGAAAATAGAACTAGCACGGGGAAAGGGGACATCGTATTTTCCTTTCTCGGAGTAATTGTAAACAGATACAAAAACCCTGGTGTGAAAAGTAGATGTGAAAATACACAATGAATAAGCCAATTGGGAGGCTGAGTTAAACTGGGGCAGTTGGCCGGGTGCGGTGGCTCATGCCTGTAATCCTAGCACTTTGGGAGCCTGAGGCAGGTGGATCACGAGGTTAGGAGTTTGAGACCAGCCTGACCAACATGGTGAAACATTGCCTCTACTAAAAATACAAAAAAAAAAAATTAGCCAGGTGTGGTGGCGTGGGCCTGTAATCCCAGCTACTCAGGACGCTGAGGCAGGAGAATCACTTGAACCCGGGAGGTGAAGGTTGCAGTGAGCCGAGATTGCACCATCTCACTCCAGCCTGGGCAACATAACAAGACTCTGTCTCAAAACAACAACAACAACAAAAACTGTGGCAGTTTGTCTGATGGCTGTTTAAATGGTCCAGAAGTCTTCGGGAAGGTGTCCCATGTCTATAATTCTGACAATAACTTATAATCTTTTCTAGATACATTTTAGATATATATGGCCATATCTGAAAACCATGGGGACATGGAAGAGAAAGCCCTGAAACTGTAATCAACTCATTCATTCATTGAATAAGCATTTATTGTGCACCTAGATGAACAGCACCTAGCACTGTTTTCGCATTAGGGATAGAGCAATGAATGAGAAAAACGAGGACTTGGTGTCATAGTGTTTTATGAGCCAGAGGGGAGAGATAGGCAATAAAACTATTGACAAACTTTTAATAATAAAATTTCAAATTGTGATGTTGGTAAGTGCTGCAAAAACAAACAAACTAAAAGCAGAGAGGTGAGATAGAGCGTGACTGGCAGGCAGGAAACCTTGGTACTTTAGGTAGAGGGCTCTGGGAAGCTCTCCTGGTGAGGAAAACATTGGAGCTCAAGCTTGACGGATAAAGATGCAGCCCAGTGAAGATCAGGGGACAGACAGTCCTAGGCAGAGGGACAACAATGCGAAGTCCCAGTGGTGAGAAAGCCATGGCATGTTTAAGGAGCAGAAGAGAAGCCCAGAATGATGGGAGTGTGGTCAGAAGTGGGAGAATGGCGACAGAGGAGGCTGGAAGGATTGGCAGGGACCTGCTAACCATGGAAAGGGGTTTGAAGTATATTCTATCTGCAGTGAGAGTGACCTAAGGCTTTCAAGCAAAGGCTACTATCATCTTTCCATGTGATCTCTGCGGCTCCACAAATCTAGTGGACCAGCAGAACCACCACCCCCTACAGGATCTCAGATCCCACTGCAGACTGGCTGCAGTAGAATCTATATTTTTACAAAGTCCCCGAATGCTGCATGCGTACGTGAACTTGGAGAAGCACTTCTAGAATCATAGTTATACTTTAAAAATACTTCATGGTCCACCCACTAGGATGGTTATAATTTTTTTGAGAAGGAAAATAACAAGTGTTGGTGAAGATGTGGAGAAACGGGAACCTTTTCACATTGTTGGTGGCAATAAAACGTGGAGCAGCCACTGTGGAAACCAGTTTGGCTGTTCCTCAATAATGCAAACATAGAGTTACTCATTTAGAGCATTTCCACTTCTGGGAATATACCCAAAAGAATTGAAAACAGATGTTCAAAGAAAAGCTGGTACATAAATATTCAGAGCAGCATTATTCACAATAAACGAAAGGTAGAAGCAAACCCAAATGTTCATTTACTGAAGAAAGGATAAACAAATGTGGTCTATCCATATAATGGAATATTATTCATCCATAAAAGGAATGAAGTACCGATACGTGCTACAACAGGGATAAATCTTGAAAACATGCTAAGTGAAAGAAGCTAGACATGTTAGGCCACATATTACATGATTCCATTCATACGCAGTATTCAAAATAGGCAACTCCATAGAGACAGGAAGCAGGTGGTGGTGGCTGGGGGCAGTGGGGAGGAGAGAATGGAGAGAGACTGACTAACGGGTACACGGTTTCCTTTAGAGGTGATGAAAATCCAAAGCTAGATAGTGGGGACGCTTACACAACCTTGTCAATGTACTAAGTGTCACTAATGGTAAATTTTGTGTTATGCGTATTGTATCTTAATTTTCAAAAGAATACTGTAAAGAGCAAGGGCAAATAACACACCAAATGGTATTTCCCCAAGGGCTGTTGTGGAGTTAGTGAGTGGTTGCTAATTGGGTCTTAATTTTGTAGCACTTCAGTAATGGTCTGGATTCTGAAAACTTTAAAATGCACCACATTGCTTTGAGAAAACAGCAAGCTAATAGACCTAGTCAATACCTTGTTGAAAACTCAAATGAAAATGAACAAAGCTGAATTAGGTCTGAATCAAGTAGAATGCAGTTCAGCAAGATTGAGAAGAAGAACTGAACAGTTGCCAAGGGCAGGAAGATGAAAAAAGGTACAAGAGAGAAAAATTGAGGCGTCAGGAGCATGCCCACTGGAATCTGGAAGAGACCACTGTGGACAAAAGACCCATTTCCGTACATGGATTCATACGTGGGTGAATCACAGATCACAAACCACTGGGTTCCCTTGCCATGCCATTCAGTGTCACTCACCTGCATTCTCAAACTGTGCTTCCAACTCTGGGGTTTCCACCTGGTAACCTGAAAAACAAAGAACCATGGATTGGTTAGATTTGCATATTAACACTTAGGAAGAGAAGGTATTGCTTATTCATTCGTTTGTTCATCCCCCACTTCCTACTCCCTACCCCCATCCAACCTTCTGGTCACCTACACTACTCACCTCTAAAAAGGCCATAGAGCAGGGGTTACTTAAAAGCATGACCTGTGGGTCTACGGTGGCCTCAAATCATACCTCCACTATTTACTGTGAGTGATGCTGGGAAAGTCACTTAACCTTTAGTGCCTCTGTTTTCTCATATATAAGGTGGGAATAATGATTCAGAATTATGAGGACTAACTGAGTCAATACATGCAAAAGGCTTAGAACAGTACTTGGAATTTAGGAATCGCTCAATTCCGTTAGCTGCTTAACATTATTATTAATATTAATTCATATTAAGATGATCATTACTCTGCTGGGCACTGGGATTGTAGAAAGAATGAGATGTTCTCCCTGTTGAGGCAGAGCTCATGTCTGGTGTGGGAATCTACTAAAATGCTGCTTGGAAAACATAAAAGAAGAGGTGGGCACAAGTTCTTTGTGGTCCCATAAAAACTTTAATTCTGTCCAGGAGGAAAGCTAAGATTTCAAAGACCGGGGGGCATCTGAGTGGTGGGAGAGGATGACAGTGATTATTGGTGAAGGGAGCAATATGTACAAAGGTCAGAAGGATGCAAGAGCCTGGCTCCCTTGAGGAACCGTGATTGACTCAGTGTAGCTGACATAGGGTATGAGGGATGGATCTTCTGCAGATGAGCTGGATGGTAGCTCCTCTCACTTCACGTACTTGTCAGCAATCTCTATCATTTCTTTGCTTGTGGATGCATCGTTCCAATTTCTGCCTTCGTCTGCACGTGGCCATCTTCCTTCTGTGTTTCAGTGTCTAAATTTCCTTCTTATAAGGACACCAGTCATTGACGAAGGTCCACTCTAATCCATTATGTACTCATCTCAACTTGATTATACCTGCAAAGATGCTATTCCAAATGAGGTCACATTCATAGGTACCAGGGCTTAGGACTCGAAAGTGTCTCTTGGGGAGGGCACAATTCAACCCATAGCAGGGCCTGACCAGTTAGAGCAGCGGGGAGCTGCAGACAGACACACATTTTACATGGATCACACCGGTGATTTGAGGTGAGGAGGCTGGAGGGCTGTGAGATGCTGGCGGATCAGTTAGGAGTTTATTGCAAAACAGGAAGTAAGAACCTCAGAGCCCGGACAAAGGCCATGTTTGTGAGAATGCTGAGCCATCAGAAGTACTGGCCAACCCAGTTGGGATTTTTGGCAAGAATAGTTCATAGGCAGAGGGCAATGTGAACTCCCATTAGGAGGTGCATCGTGTCTGGTTATGAGCAGGCACTGACCATCATTTCCTAGATTCATTATTTCATTAGGTTTGATAAAACGGTGACATTCTAAATCCATCATGTCCTCTTCATTTATTAGTGGGATGCTTCTAGAAAAAGTAATTCACTCTCATCAACTATTTATTTACTTTGATCTACAGTATAAGCAGGAAAATGCCTTTTTTTTACACAAAAAAGAAGTAAACATTTTAAACTACGCAGTCGGTTCTCAGACATCCTCCTAAAATAACATTTATTTCTTTCTTGTTGGCTGTCATTGTTTTTCTGTTTGTCTGATGCCATTTTGAACTCACAGATTTTAGCATATTTGATGCGTTTCCATCCATGTCAATTATTATCCTTGATAATGCCGAAAGCATTCCAGCAGAAGCCTCTTCAAGTTGCCCCTGCGTCCTGTTAACACAATCCCAGTTATGTTGTCAGTTTTCTTGCTTTGCTGAACTTTTCCAAGGTGGGTGAAGATTGGTACCTTATTATTAAATTGCATTTCTTTTATTAGTAACAACATGCAGGAGCTTTTTGTGTATTTAATTGGGTGTACTGTGAGTGTGTGGTTGACCAGAGTACATGAATCGAAGTGCATGGCACGCTGCACTCAAGAGTGCACTGAGCAACCAGCCTGGGCAACATAGCAAGACCCCATCTCTACAACAAATTTAAAAATTAGCTTGGCATGGCAGGGTGCATCTACAGTCCTAGCTACTCAGGAGGCTGGGGTGGAAGGATTGCTTGGGCCCACATGTTTGAGCCTGCAGTGAGCTATGATCACACCACTGGACTCCAGCCTGGGTGAAGCAAGAGCCTGCCTCTATTTAAAAAAAAAAAAAGTGCACCGAATGATCACACAGGAGCCCTACTCTCTAATCTTGCTGTTGGCATGACCTATAACCAAGTCTTGTATCTTTCCAGATCTTCCTTTCTTATTAAATTAAGGGGTGTGGCTCGATAGCCTTCAAATCCCCCTGTCAAGCTAAAATGCTGAGATCTTTATTTTTGGCTCCTACGTGCCCCAGACCTCATATAAAATTTTTTTTTCAATAGAGCCAATTGAATAATTGTATAACTAAGTTCAATTTAATTTTTGTGTTTGTGCAAGTTATTTTATCAAATTAATTTGCAAAACAAAAAACTGTTAGATTATGTGTTCTTTTTTAATATTATTATTATTTTAAAATATGGTCACTGAACTGATGAAGGCCACATTGATTGACCCTTCTGCCTGCTCTTTCAGAAGCTGCAGCCAACTGGCAAATAGCTTCCCCAGCCTCCTGCTGAAGCATCTGCTAATGCTCTGCAGATTACCGTGTCCCCTCCGCCTTCTCCCACCCTCCCCTTCGCCCTCCATCCTCAAGCTGCTCATTAACTCATTAGAAGCTGCTTTCATAGCAGCTGGAGGGGAGGTTCTGCTGCCTGCTGACTGTCGCTTAGGGTTTTTAGAGCACCTGCCTCAGTGTCACCTGGGGTCTTTGATAAATAGGACCGTGTTCGTCTACTTGGTGCTTTTCCTCCACAGCATTGAACATACCATGAGGAATCAACACGATCCTCGTCGAAATCTTTGTGCCATGTCTGTCCCATGCACTGGACAATAAGCTCCACAGGGCAGGCTGTGTCAGGTTTTGCTGACCGTCGTATCCCTGGCACTCAGCTCAGGACATAGTACTTCGTGGGCATCCCAAGATTCCCTGGATGCAGAATGCCTGCGTACAGGAGTGACTGAGTGAATCAGGTTGAACTTGGGGCTGACGTGCAGGTGTAGGTGTCTGTATATGTGTGTCAATGTATGTATATATATGCATCTATATGATGGGGTCTCCTGTGCTAATCTAACATACTCAGAAACTTCAGAGGAGGAGGCTGGCAAGCTCTTCATTCTGTGAGTCTGTGTGCTATTAGGAAAAAGAGACCTGGCATGTGACTCATACCTATAATCTCAGCACTTTGGGAGGTCAGGGTAGGTGGATCACTTGAGGTCAGGAGTTTGAGACCAGTCTGGTCCACATGGTGAAACCCTATCTCTACAAAAATTAGCTGGGTGTGGTGGTGGGTGCCTGTAATCCCATCTACTCAGAGAATCACCTGAACCTAGAGGCGGAGGCTGCAGTGAGAAGAGATTGTGCCACTATACTCCAGCTTGGGTATATCTAAAAAAAAAAAAAAAAAAAAAAAGGAAAAGAAAAGAAAAAGAAAAACAGCACTGGCCTGGTAGGTCAAAGACCTAGAATCTGCTGCAGACTCGGCCACTCTCCATGACCTGGATGGTTTTGAGCCCATCACTTAATCTGCAGAACAGTGGTCTGAAGCCACAGCACCTGTAAGGCTCCTTCTAATGCCAAGATCCTAAGTTTCTCTCTGTGGGGAGTGCTATGTCACTGACCTAGATAGAGCTCAGATGCTGGCAGGCTGCCTTCTCAATCCCTGAATGACATACGTCACGTTCATTCTACATACCCCTCCCCATACAAAACTCTTCCATAGCTTTAGTTTTCAAAACTAAATGCTGCCTCTCCTGCCTTGCACAATCATTTCTGCCTTTTAGGACTATGTGCTTCCCAGTTTCTCTCCCTGACTCTCAGTCACCTTGTGTCAGCTTTAAATTACTGACCCCTAACTGAGCACCAGGCACTGTTCCCACCACTTGACAGGTGTCAACTCATTTCCCAAGGATAAACTTCGATCCCACTAGGTTTTGCCCATGTCACGTGCTCGTATTTACAGGCCAACTGTGTCATGTCAATTTCATATCTCTTTGGCTGATGTGCTGTAGCGTGTGGCTGGCTTTTACATTGGGGCAGTGTGGAAAAGGTAAGTTAAGCTTGGGCACTTAGGTGGGAGTGGAAGACAAACTGCAGGGTCATTGCCCTAAAGTAGGTTACAGTGTATTAAGGAAATTAACCTTCTGGAAGCGGTGGTGATTATACACAAAATGAAGTAATATAGAAAGTGCTAAATCCCTTGGCATACTTTATACATCCTCCAAGATACTCTGGAAATACTTTATTGATCCTCTGGAGGCCAGGGAATGGAGAGTTTCATGGGAGCCTGTGTACCCCTTGGGCGTGATGCTTCTTTCCGAATTTCCATGGAGTCCCAACACTCCATGGGTCCTGCTGCTCAGCAAGAGCAGACAACCCAGGCTCGGCGCCCCTGAGACGATGTTTCTGGAAGCCCACTTTTTCCACAGCACCTCTCCTTTCTGCCACACACTCCTTTCTATTTCTTTCCTACTTAAAGAAACAAAGTTATCTTGAATAAAGATACTAAAATTTCGGCTGGGTGCAGTAGCTCACTCCTGTAATCCCAGCACTTTGGGAGGCTGAGGTGGGCGGATCATGAGGTCAGGAGTTCGCAACCATCCTGACCAACATGATGAAACCCTGTCTCTACTAAAAGTACAAAAATTAGCCAGGCATGGTGGTGCACGCCTATGGTCCCGATTACTCAGGAGGCTGAGGCTGGAGAATCACTTTAACCCAGGAGGCGGATGTTGCAGTGAACCAAGATCACACCATTGCACTTGAGCATGGGCAACAGAACAGGACTCCGTCTCAAAAAAAAAAAGTTATTAAAATCTTATTTTATATTTTTTGAGATGGAGTCATACCCTGTCGCCCAGGCTGGAGGGCAGTGGCACGATCTTGTCTCACTGCAAGCTCTGCCTCTTGGGTTCAAGCAATTCTCATGCCTCAACCTCCAGAGTAGCTGGAATTACAGGCATGCACTACCATGCCTGGCTGTTTTGTGTTTTCAGTAGAGATGGGGTTTGGCCATGTTGGCCAGTCTAGTCTTGAACTCCTGACCTCAGGTGAGCCACCCACCTCAGCATCCCAAAGTGCTGGGATTATAGGCGTGACCCACCACATCTGGCCAAAATTGTATTTTGCTGATGATATACAGGCTCATTCTAGATACTGGAAAGCACAGAAAAGCATAAAGGAGAAGCAAAAAAAAAAAAAAAAAGAAAAAAGAAAAAAGCAACCCCAAATCAGAACACACTCAACTTCAGAGTCACTGTTCTTAAGTCAATTCTGTTTTCTTTTCCCCAATTCCTGTCCCTTGAAGATTTGACCACCACGCTTCACTCCCTGCCTGTGACAGTCACAGAGGAAGGTCTGAGATGAAGAGTCCTCTCCGCCACCAGAAGCAACAGCAAAGACCCATCCAAAGGGTTCAAGAAAAACTTCCCTTCTGAGAAGATGAACAAGGGTCACCGGGAGGCACACCCGACTCCACACAATTTCTTCCTACAATTTTGTAGGGAAGTCAAGCGCTGGACCTTAAAGGCTTCAGTCTGAATTCAGGCCCAATGCGAGAATTAAAGAGCAGACACCGCCAGACTAACCAGATTCTTCTTATTCCAGCTGACCTTGAAGATGCTGCAGAATGATTTTAAAAATAAAACATCCCGAGCTTCCCTTTTTCTCCCCTCGAACCTTCCTCGTCACCCCTCCTAGATACATACAAACCACAGCTTCACTTTTGTCAAGCTAGCTAAAGTTTTCTCTTTTCTACTCGTCTCATTAACTCCACTCCCTCAGCCTCCCTCAATTTTCCAATGATTAAAGTAGTGGGCTTTTTAAAAAGGCCTCCAATTAGCACCTCATCAGCTCCAATTAGAGGAGACAAAAGCAGTGTAAAGATAACTCAGTGAGAGGGGCCGTGCAACATCATGTAATCACTTAAGACAAGCATTGAGCATTCTTTTTGCGAACCACGCTGGGTCTATTCACCTTTCTTTCTTCCTTTTAGATGCATTTAAGACTGTTTTGCTGGGAAGCCAGGCCTCCCAGGAGTCTCATAATTCCTCATTCAGAGGCTACCTGTTTACAGCTCACAGAGTCCAAGGACCTAAACAATCCTATATTGTATGGCTAGTGCTTCCTTAAACTCCAGCTCCATAATGGCGAGTTTTTCTGCAGCCGGCCGAATAAGTTAAAGGCTGGCTTTATACTCACAGAGTGTTCTCCTTGTACTGTCTTCTAATTACAAGGGAGGGCAACAATGTATTTTTTTCAATGAGAGTTCTTTGGAGCAGTTAATTTGGTGCCTGTACTAAATGCCCCCAAACATTAATTAGGGTGGAAGGAACCCTAATTTCCTCAGCAGCTTTCCTTTCCACTTACTTCCCTCGTTTTCACATAGGCCTGGGTGAGTCTCCATAATGAAATTACCTCATTAATGCCTTTATTCTTCACAGTAACTCATTCAAAACCGACCATTTAGCTTTAATTTAATGCTGTCAAAAGGAAAAAGGTACATTCATGGCTTTGATTAGCAAAAATTTCCCCCCCCTAAGGGGCGGACAGATTTAAATTATGAAGATGGTAAGTAGTGAGTTATAATTGGGCACAAGCAGCACTTCAGGAAGGCTTCCACGCTTTCAAAGCTGGGGCTGGCCAGGCTGTGGACTATTAACTATGTCCCGGGCCTTGTTCTCGGGATTTGAATTGATGGCAACTTCTCCATAAAAAAGAAAATGGGGTTTAATTTTTGTTTAATACACAGTGGGGTTGTATTTACCCACAGAGCAATAGCTTTTCAATGAGCTTGGCCTTTGTTCCCTTAATAATTTATTCTCCACGCTTTCTCACATGAGTTTTGAAGGGCACCACGCATGTCATGGTGTCTAGGGAGAAAGAAAACCTGATGTGCAGGGGCCGAGCAAGTGGGTGGTGGACCTAACACCTTGGCCAGGGGAGCACCGGACCGATGAGCTCCGATCACAGGATTCGTCATCATTTTTAAAGTTACAACACGTGGGGGAATTGAACCTTAAAAAAAATTCTTCCCTCACATTTTCTCATTTGAGACAACAATCCTATGACATGAGACTCAGACAGTGAGTGCCCAGTGAGAAAGCTGAGGCTCAGGGGCCCGAGGGAGTTACTCAAAATCACCATTAGTGGCAAATGCAGGACCAGAAGGCACTAGTGTATGCGGCAGAAATACAATACTTTGAGTTTTGAGGGTGGAGCTTTTTCTTTGGTAACATCCAGAGGGTCAAGTGTGTTTACATTGGCTCGATCTCAATCTGTATATAAAGAAGACAGTCTACATCACCAGGCGATGCTATCCTAGCTGCAATGACTATGTTCTATATAAAATGATACAGCACATGGGTCATTTGTCAGGGAATCATGAATGAATCAAGGAGGTCTTTCTGGATCCAAAATCGTGTTAAATCATTGAGCACAAGCTGAGAGAAAGACACACATGCACACACACACAAACACACACACAGACACGCAGAGAGAAATACGTTATACGAAAGACCAACTGACGTATGTTTATTTCTAAACCTCAGTCTGGTTTAGGCAAGATAGGGCTTTCCAGTGATGGAATAAACACAGTAAAAACCAAATAGAACCATACTGTTCTTTTCTTTCAAAACCAAAAACAACCAACAAGACAGTATGAAGGTTCAACAGAAAGAGTGTGGTTAGGCTGGCTTTAAAAATCTCCCGTCTGCTATGATCGTGTTACTTTAACGTTCTCAGCCTTAGTTTCTCCTTTTTCAAGGGGATGATAAAACCCACGTTTGAGGATGAAATGAGAGAACACATCTCAACGGCAAACATATACACAGTGCCTTGCAAGTTTCAGAGAGTCAGGAAAGGATGGTATTAATAATAACCATTTACTGAATCGAGTGAGGAAAGGATGGTATTAATAATAACTACTTACTGAATCAAGCTAAATACTTCTATAACTTGGAAGGGCACTAAGAGACATCAGTTCCTGTATTTTTAGTGAATTTGTACGGTATTGAATATTTATGCCTTCTGTGATCATATTTTAAGTGATTACTATTTCAAAACTGGTAGATATTAAACACAGTGTTAAAATACTCTATGCATTTCTGCAGAAAGATGATCATATTCAGCCTGCAAACATCAAGTAGAAGAAGCTCTGACCTTTCAGAAAACACCAGCAGTGGGAAACAAATGTGTTTTCTACATCGAGTCATTGCAACTTCATCAGATAATTTGCATATATTTAACTTCATCCTTGTCAAAGCTAAGCATATTATTTACAAAAATTTTTTCTTCATCAGCAAGGCAAAATATCTCCCTTAATTAATATAACATTCGTGTTTTAGCAAATAATCCACCATGCCAACATGAAAACCAATATTTTTCTGGCCTTGGGTCAAAATTCACTGGGCTTGGTCATTGTCAAAGTGGCCCCTCCCCTGCTTGTTCCTGATCAAGACCCTTATTTTTTTTACTTGAAAACATGAAAACACATTCAGGTATTGAATAGCTGGGAAACACCAGGCCTCTGCAAATCTTCTCGGGGAAAGTTTCTTTTGTGTTGGCTGCTGAATTCCTTTACCTCAATAAGCAGAATGACCTTCTCCTTTCCTTTTAAAGTGTGTGTATGTGTATGTGTGTGTGTGTGTCTGTCTGTCTGTCTGTCTGTCTGTAAAAGGTTGGAATCCCCCCAGCTGGCTTGGCCTGTGAGCCTTCCTGTTTTTTGACACAATGGTCACACAATGCAGACAGCACTGCCCATGAAATGCAGTATTACATGCAATGAACACATCACTGCAAGCCCTACTCCCCTTTTCCTTACTCCAGCGGCAATTTGTAGATAAGGCATTGGGCTTTTGGCATTAAAAGAGAAGAATTTGTTCAGAAGCTAGTTACGTACTCCCTCTTTAAATTAGAACTTTCTGCTGTAACATCACTCATATTAATAAACCAGAATGATTTAGTCCTAAAATTAGAAACATTCTATTATATCATGTTATGTTATATTATGTTATATGAAAAAGTATTTCACCTGATTCCAATGCAATTTGCTTGGAGGGTATTGGAAAATAGGCGCCATTATGAATTGACTTCTGTTCCCCCGAAAAGATATATTTAAGTCCTGACCTCAGTACCTCAGAATGTGACCTTACTTGGAAACAGAGTAATCGCAGATGTAATTTTACAGTAGTTAAGATGAGGTCATATGGAACAGGTAAGTCTTAATCCAATATGATGGTGTCCTTATCATAAGGGAAAATTTGGACAGAGAGACAGATGGGCATGGAGAGAAGACGATGCAAAGATACACAGCGAGTAATGGAGGGATGCGTCTATGAACCAAGGCACGGCAAAGATGGCTGGCAGGCCACCAGAAGCTAGAAGCCGGGCTTAGCACAGACCCGTCCCTCCAGCTTCGGAGGAAGTATGGCCCTGCCAACGCCCCAATTTTGGACTTGCAGCCCCCAGAACTGTGAGAGAATACATTTCTGTCTCTAAATCACCCATTTGTGGTTCTTCATTTTAGCAGCCCTAGAAAACTAATCCAGGGGCTAGACAAATATTTTTAGAACTGATTATTTAACTGCATCATAAGTAATGGGCCTTACGGTCATCATGATTATGGGTAATATAGCGATTTATTATATAAATTATATAATGTGGTCCTATTAGAGCAATATTTATCTTTATTTTTAGTTTAGTTTTTGAGACAGAATCTCGTTCTGGTATCCAGGCTGGAGTGCAGTGGTGTGATATTGGCTCTCTGCAACCTCTATCTCCTGGGTTCAAGTGATTCTTGTGCCTCAGCCTCCCTAGTGACTGGAATTGCAGGTGTGTACACACCACCATGCCCAGCTAATATTTGTATTTTTAGTAGAGATGGGATTTCGACATGTTGGCCAGGCTGCTCTCAAACTCCTGGCCTCAAGTGATCTGCCTGCCTCGGCCTCCCAAAGTGCTGGGATTACAGGTATGAGCCACTGTGCCCAGCCTACTTTTTTTGTTTGTATAATCCTTTTCTTCCTAAGATCTTCAAGCAGTAACAATTTGATCATTGATAGATATTAGAAAAAATATTTCCGAGGCACTCCTTTGAAACCTTCTCCTTCTTCTCTCTCGACCCCATTCTCCTCCCCACCTCTTCTTCCCAAATGCCTCAGCTCCAGGCTGCTTCAGTATCTTGCCTTTACTCTATGGTGTTCTTGACCACAGAGAGAACACCAGATGTCAGCGTGACCTTCTCACTACTAAAAGGAAATTATTTTGATCTCTCATTGGTAAATAAATATAATATGTAAATTTCAAAAAAAAAGGAGAAATGATGTATTTATAACAGAGACACATATTGAGCATTGGATAAAAATAATATCTGACCTATTCATTGAACGCTTACTATGACCAGGCACTAAGCTACAGCTTTACACATATTTTCCAACTTAATTCTCCAAAAAGTCCTATAAGGCCCCTGGTATTATATATCATTATACTCTTAAAAGATGAGGACACTGAGGCACAGAGAGTTGACATTCTGGGTCACAGTAAGCTCGGAGGCAACGAAGTGAGTTAGGAACCCCAGCTTCAGAGCTTTGCCTTTCTCCTGTCCAGAAATGCTAGTCTCCTTCTATTCCTTGTCTTGGACGAAACTGAGCCAAAAGCAATGGCTAGCTTTTCTCTGCAAAGCATGTTTTTCGTGCTATTTATATAGAGCTATCTATCTATCTGTCTATTTGTTTCTCACCACCAAAAAGCAGGATAACTAATATTAGAAGGAAAACTAATATTAATAAGCACTACTTACGCCCTGAGCATTGGGCTGTGTGCTTTGACACGTTACCTCTTTAGTCCCTTCAGCAGCTGGGTGAGGTAGGCATTATTATGCCTGTTTTTACATGTGTTGAAACAAAGACTCGGAAAGGTTAAGGGATTTACCAGTGCTGCACAGTGTGTGAGGAGCAGAGCTGGATTCCAATACAATTTTACCTGAAGTGCATGCTCTTTGCAGGTCAACATGTGTTCTAGGAGGAAGCAAAGGCCGGGAGTGCTATCAAATGATATGGGGGTGAGGACCATCCAGCAGGTCCCCGGAGACGGCTGATGTGTGGATCCGGCTAGGAGAGCATAGCCTTAGAAGACCTGGAAAGGGAGGAGGAGAACCTTTTAGTGGAAACAAGCTTGGAGAAAAGTCAAAACAGGATTTGTACCCTCTGATCTTAGAAATAATCCTAACAATCAAGTAACGTTGACAGTTTAAGAAGCTCTAAGGCTGCTCAACCAGAAGCAAGAGCTGGACCAAGTGACACCATGGTAGGTGTGCAGGGTCCCTCCTCTGCTCACAGGGAGGTGAGCAGGGATTGCTGGGAAGGGGAACTTAGGATTACGAGGCATGGGGAATTTTGAATGAAGCAGAACCGAGAAGCGAGTGAAAATCTTCTTCATAAATAAGTGAAACACAAAGTTGAAAATGCCTACCAAGTTCTGGGGCTGGTACACAGCAAGTGCTTAATAAATACCCATTTCCCTCCATCCCATCTCCTCTTCTATATAATGGAGCATTGCACTCAGTGTAATAGAAGCAGGGAAATAAAGCAGTAAATCCTGTTGTAATCAAATGTTATATAAAAGATATTTAAAGAATCTTGTGAATGCTTCAGACAAACTCAAAATACACATGATGTGAGCTTGAAGGGAACATCAGAGCCATGAGCTTCAAGCAAGGCTTTAAAAAACGTGGGCTGGACATACACGTTTTTGGACATGACCTCTTCTATCCCTAAATACCCATGTCACCTTCTTGCTTGCTCCTTTAAGCAGTCTGCCTTAGATACCATTTATTTGTGTCCATAAATTATCTCCTTTAACAGGCTGTAAAGTCCTAGAGGGCAAGGGTAACTTCTATTCACATTCGGTTTTGTTTTTTCTTTGTGGTCCATAATTACTTCACTTGGTACCTTGCCCCAAGTATTCTCATTCCTATCTTTTCGACATTATTTACATGTCTGCCTTTGCCAATAAGATAGGAACTCCTCAAGAGGAAGCGCCAATACACAGATACTTTCTTATTACCACTTCCTGCTCTGGGGCACTGGAAAAATTAATCTACATTTCAAAGCCACTCTTGTTCCTGGCAAAATTCTCCTGGATCTGTACTGGTTTCCATGCTTGGGTCAGGGCCAAATTTTAACTCTTATTGTGCCTGAAGGGTTTTCACAACATAACTCAGTACTGTGAATGTCATAGGTGGTCAGTAAGTACTTATTGCATTGAAGAGGATCAGAGTATGGCGGCCCAAAATATGCCCTTTTGGTGTAAGGATTGTTTTGAACTTATGGCAATTTGCTCTCTGCTCTCTCCATTTCTGTCAAAAAGGGCATAATTTTCCCTTTGGAAAGGTAACATCAGTTGGAACGGTGTCTCACTCTTCCATCACAGGAAGAGAACTACTCTGAGACACTTGTATCACCTGAGGACTCTTTTTTTTTTTTTGAGACACGATTCTCTCTTGTTGCCCAGGCTGGAGTGCAATGGTGTGATCTCGGCTCACCACAACCTCTGCCTCCCAGGTTCAAGCTATTCTTCTGCCTCAGCCTCCCAAGTAGCTGGGATTACAGGCATGCACCACCATGCCCAGCTAATTTTTTGTATTTTTTAGTAGAGATGGGGTTTCTCCATGCTGGTCAGGCTGGTCTTGAACTCCCGATCTCAGGTGATCTGTCCCATCTCGGCCCCCCAAAGTGCTGGGATTACAGGTGTGAGCTACCGCGGCTGGCTGATATGACTCTTATCCGCATAACAGATGAGAGTCTGATAAGGGTCATGCTAAATGACCCTTATTTACGATACTTTTTTGTCCTCTTTCCATAACTTACCATTCCCCACAAGCCCCAAAGCCTTTCCCTTTGTCTAGCCTCTTCTCCGCAATTCATCACCCTTTGTTAAGACACGATAGACACCCCCTGATTCTAACCACTTCTTCGAGTCACTCATCACTGAGTTCTCTAGCATGTATGTGCACTGCAAGCATAAATAGACTGTTTTTTTCTTCCTGTTAATATGTCTTTTGTAACTTTGCTTTTTGGGTGTGTGAGATGGAGTTTTGCTCTTGCTACCCAGGCTAGAGTACAATGGCGCAATCTCAGCTCACTGCGACCGCTGACTCCCAAGTCCAAGCGATTCTCCAGCCTCAGCCTCCCGAGTAGCTGGGATTACAGGCGACCGACACCATGCCCAGCTACTTTTTGTAGTTTTAGTAGAGATGGGGTTTCGCTATATCGGTCAGGCTGGTTTCGAACTCCTGACCTCAGGTGCTTCGCTCACGTCGACCACCCAAAGTGTTGGGATTACGGGCGTGAGCCACCGCGCCTGGCCCTATCTTTTGGAACTTTAATTAGCAGAGCCCCAGTCATTGAATATGAGAGGATAGAGGAGAAAGCTTTTCCTCCCCTAAAGTGTGAATTATAATTTAGCACATGATAGTTAAAAATTTTCCAGTCACGTGGCTTTTGACATTCATAAAAGGTTAGTTGGAATATGGGAAGAATCAGTGCAGGGAGTAATATTAACCAAGAGCAAGGCTTGTAGTTAGCTTTATTTTACTTCTTGTGTCTTGAACTAAACAATAAAAATAAGACGGCCAGTCATGATTTTACAGAGGGTAGTTTCCCAATTAATATATTAACTTGTGAGCCTTCAGGAGTATCCATCCCCTTTGAACCCTGACCCATTTCATTCATATTAGACCACAGGCCCATTTGGAAGAACAGGAAGGCTGTTTATAACTGTGCCCTGAGAAGTACATAATTTCACTTTCTTCACCATGGTTGCTCTGGAAGGAAAACCGAACACAAACCTCCTTCTTCTTTCCCTTTCCTTCCTTGTTGCATCTGGTCAATTCTAACAAACACTACTAATGACCAGGCTATATCGGCATTACATAGTCAAGTAGCCCATTCAATTTGCTCAAAAGAGCACAGACATAATCGAGCATTTGGCTGAATGAACAATTCATACTGAATAGGGCAAATATTTGGATTCAAGTATAGGTCAGCAGCAACCAATTGAAATATTGATAAAGGAAGCCTGTGGGAACTAAATGTACATAAAAGAAAGAAAGAAGGAAAGAAAAGAAAGAAGGTTCTCAAGGGGTGAGTCAGGGCAACAAGACCACAGGGGGCGATTTGTCTTCCCCACAAGAAGGTAGGTTGCTTAGCTGGGGAGGTGAGCAAAGCCGTGGCTGACAGCCTGCAATTCCAGCTGCAGGAAGCACAGTGTTCAAACTGTTTTGTGGTGTTTCCAAGGTATAATTCATAATCTGCTACAAAAGTACCATAAAACTTTCCTTTTTTTTTTTTTTGAGACTGAGTCTTGCTCTGTTGCCAGGCTGGAGCACAGTGGGGCAGTCTCGGCTCCCTGCAACCTCTGCCTCCCGAGTAGCTGGCACTACAGGTGTGTGCCAAACGCCCGGCTAATTTTTGTATTTTTAGTAGAGACAGGATTTCACCATGTTGGCCAGGATGGTCTCGATCTCTTGACCTTGTGATCCACCCAACTCGGCCTCCCAAAGTGCTGGGATTACAGGCATGAGCCACCATGCCCAGCCATAAAACTTTCTAATGGGACCCCCCGCCCCTGCCCACCTGACTTTACTTAAAAGGAGAACTAGGCTAAAGTCTCTTTGTGGGTTTTTATACTGTCCTATTCAGATGTCAGATCTCACCAAGGCTGGTTTTGCTGGCTTGAAAACACCCCCCCAGAGCACTGAGGAATCTCTGGTAACCTCCTTGCCTCCAACTCCCATCATTCATTCACTCACCCGTGAGGCTTAGCAAATCCGGGTCTCTGTTGCTCAGATCAGTGCTGGCCACACTCACAATCCGTTTATAATGCCTTGCTTTATGGGTGGTTTAATTTTCAAGCATCCCCTCTGCATGTGGGCATTCACGTGCCTCGGTGCCACACTCAGCCACATCCTCTTCCTCCTGAAAAGGTCAGAAATCCACATTTCAGACATAACCACAAAATTTAGCTTTCTTAGCATTTCCGCTTCCACCTCCCTGTCACCTGCTGCCCCTGCTCCACCTGCAGATTCCTCCACAGGCCTAGTCAATTTCCGCCCAGCTCTTCCTTGAAAAGCCTCAATGAGCGGTGATGGGGGAAACACTCGGCAGTTCCCATAGTTTTCCCAGGTTTGCACTGCGGTGGCAGCCATCAGTGAGTGAGACGCAGCTGCAGCGCGTGCCCCCTACACTCGGAATTTGACTGAGCTTGTAGGGTTGTGGATAATCATTTGGCATTTGGATCATTCCCTGGAAATGAAGATTCTGCCTCCAACCTCCAACCCCGAAGGACTCTAATGTCCTTCAGAGAAAAGAGGACCATGGGCTGTTCTGAGCTTGTTTGGAACCCTTTCCTCATGCCATCTTCTGGGAACACGCCATCCCCTGGGGACGGTCCCCTGGGCACCAGAAGGCAGAAAGTTGCAGATCCCTGTCAGGAGAGATGTAAGGCTGGGATATGTGTCAGAGAGACAAGTGGTTACTGCTGGAGGAAGGTTCTATAAGGAAGGGACATGTATTTGGATACGAGGAGATGGGTGGGAAGGGTTAACAAGCTGTGTGTGTGTGTGTGTGTGTGTGTGTGTGTGTGTGTGTGTGTGTGTTGGGGAGAGAGGCTAAGCAAAGGCCTAGAAGCAGAGAATAAAAAGAAGTCAGAATAACATTGGGTCAGTCAGAACCTGGGATCCATGCAACACGGTTTTCCTTGGCTCTTACAGCCTTATAAACAATTTATGGCAAACATTGTAGCTTCTCTCAATAGGTAAATACGTTTAAAAAGAGTGCTTATCTGTTAGAAATAAATACTGAAATTTTTACAGATTGATATGTCTGGGATAGGTTTTAAAGTATTTCAGCCAAAAACAAAGGTGATGGGGCATATATGAAACAAGACTGGTAAAACGGTATTTTTGAAGTGGGGTGATGCATGCTGTGTGCATTTTTTATGAGTCTTTTTACTTTTGTGCATGCTTGAGAATATTCATGATACAATTTTTTTTTTTTTTTTTGAGACAGAGTCTCACTCTGTCACCAGGCGCCAGGCTGGAGTGCAGTGATGCAATCTCGGCTCACTGCAACCTCTGCCTCCCAGGTTCAAGCAATGCTCCTGCCTCAGCCTCCCGAGTAGGTGGGACTACAGGTGCACGCCACCACGCCCAGCTAATTTTTGTATTTTTAGTAGAGACGGGGTTTCACCATGTTGGCCAGGATGGTCTCGATCTCTTGACCTCGTGATCTGCCCACCTTGGCCTCCCAAAGTGCTGGGATTACAGGCATGAGCCACCGCCCCCGGCCTCATGATACAAATTTTTAAAAGAATCCACTTGTATCATTTAAAAAATTAATTTAAAATCTTAGAAGAAACTTGGTTTTCAGCTTTTACCATCTCTTAGGAGAGTGTTCTCAAATAATCTTTCCATGGCAGCATCAGCAAAACCTGGGAGTTTGTTCAAAAAAAAAAAAAATGCAGCTTCCCAGGCATCCAGCCCGGCTTGTGCAACTGGATTTCTGGAGAAGGGCCCCAGAGTGTGTTGAAACAAGGCTGCAGGTAATTCTGGTATTTGGTGAAATCTGAGAACCACTGTTTGCCTACAAGCAATGCATTTCATGAGCGTTCTAGACCATGTTTCCTATAGGGAGAATGTTCTTTTTATACTTATCTCTCCTTGCCCTGGGCTTTTTCTTTTTAAATGGGAAAGTCCTATCTTTTGAAGTCTTGGCATCTCTCCTTTAGTTGCTTACAGCATCGTTCTTGGCTGGACATTCTCCAGCCTTGCTATATGGCTCGGGCTGCCATCACCTGTGAATAAGCTATGGGTTTAGTTAAGCATGGGATAACAGGTTATATTTCGAATCTATTCTGCATGGTGATGAGTGTATTTTTGTCCTTTGGACAAAAGCAGTCCATTTGTTCAATCGATCCACCTATACACAACATGGGCTGTGCCGGGGACTGTTCTAGTGCTGAAGATTCCACCTTGTCTTCAAGGAGTTCACGGCTGGGGGCCCACATCTGTAGAAGAAGCGATGTAACACTGTGCAACAAGGGGAAAATGGACAGCATGTTTGCCAAGTCTCTGAGACTCTATCATGTTCAGCAATCACGCTTACTTGCTGATTTCATGTTTGCATTATCCCGTATCAAATGAAGAAAGAGAATTAGGATCAGATATTACAATAGTCGATAATTTAAGTTCCGGAAGGGATTGTAAAAAGGGCCAGACCATCTCTTCTATGTGGAGCAGTCACTAGCGTACACCCATAAAGTTTCCTCATGTTCCCTCTGTGGGCATGAATTTGCCGAAAGAAATACCCTGGGGTTGGAGGAGGGCCTGGGTGAATCAAAATTTAAAACTAATTCTTCCTTAGCAGACAGCTTAAATGTAATATAGCAATACCCGAATATTCCCTAGCAGGTCTTTGGTAGAGAGTATGGAAGACAGTAGAAAACCCCTTTGGCTGGCCTCTATCTCTTGGGGTCCAGAAATTTCTGCCACATAAATGTGTGTGTGTGTGTGTGTGTGTGTGTGTGTGTGTGTGTTTGTGCGTATATTCTTGCCAAACATAAATGTGAAATCAAAGCAGGCCATCCATCATTTTGGCAAGGTTCTAAAACTCTCCTTAATAAATTACTGAATGAAAAGACCTAGCTCCAACTTTGAACTGACCTTTACATTCTCCCTTCATCCCAGGAACCTCTTGTGTTTTCTATTATTGTTACACAAGTAAACATTAGTGGTAAATGCAGTTGTCCTGTGTTTAACAAATAAAAAAGAAGTCCCTTGCGGGTAGGAGTAGTTGGTGGGTTAACTGAGAATGTCCATCAAACATTGGCTTAAAAAAATATTTTCATTTAGCTTAAAGCATAGAAGTGTATATTCAACCAACCTTAAAAATAAGCCTATCATCTTTTTTCTTTGCACAGGATCTACTGATTAGAGCTTTTCATCAGCTGTTTTGCACAAATCACATCCTTAATCCATTGGCAATGATTTCCAGTTTGGCTTCTTTAAACTGCAGAAACACTGCAACAGAATAAAAGTACAGAATTATACTAAATTTTAATTACTTTCTCCCAAACTTTTACAGTAATCTTCAACATCTCTGATTTAATAAAAAAATATGTTTTAGTGACTTTTTTTTTTTTTGAGGCAGAGTCTCACTCTAGACTGTACTCTAGACTGGAGTACAGTGGCACGATCTCGGCTCACTGCAACCTGCCTCCCTGTTTCAAGTGATTTTCCTGCCTCAGCCTTCCGAGTAGCTGGGACTAAAGACGTGTGCCACCACGCCTGGCTAATGTTTGTATTTTTAGTAGAGACAAGGTTTTGCCATGTTGGCCAGGCTTGTCTTGAACTCCTGATGTCAGGTGATCCACCCACCTCAGTCTCCCAAAGTGCTGCGATTATAGGACTGAGCCACCACGCCCTGCCAGTGACTACTTGTTTTTACCAAGTCTCTTCAAGGTATTTAATTTAGTGCTTATAGACACAGGATTCATTTTTAGTGCACTCATTTTTATCGATTTAGTCAATATCGGATTGGCTACATAGTTACACTAACAAGTACTTGGGGTTGCACGGCCTGATAGCTCTCGACTCTCCTGGCTTCTGCCTCATTTTTCCTCAGTCCTTTTCCCTAACAGAATGCACTGAATTCCATTTTTGCATCTGCTTCTCCGAAGCCTCTCAAGTAAAACAGCACGCAATGCACTTAGTAGAAAAATTCATGACTTAAACCAAAAAGTCAATTACTCTTTCAGGAGATTTCCTGAGATCAGACTCCACATGAAACACAATCTTTGATGCCCTACCTAGGCACTTTCATCCTTTGTAGTGATAATGGCTCAGAAAGAGAAGGTTGAAACCTTACGGTATGTGTAAACATAAAACAAACACTCCATTCTCCAGTATGTGCCATGCATTAAGCCAGGAAACTGGACCGTGTGTTTACTAAATGCATTGCTATTAAATATCAGAGAATTATAACACTATTACAGGAATTTGTGAAATAGAGGAAAGAAACAGGAATCTCTCCAACTAAGAAAACCATTGTTGTTTTGGTGAAAAGTGAACACATGAATTTAGGGAAGTTTTATAAGGATCAAAGCAAAGAGGACTGTGAATTAACTGTCATGTAACCAGAACATTCAATTAACTAGAGCCTAAACCAGTGGTCCATCGATACCCCTAATCACCAAACAATCCCAGTGGCTGGAGCAGAGCTGGGATGGCCCTGTGGCATGGGGGTCTGCTAGGATCTTGCTTCTAGGCCATTCTTCTGGAGCCTGTCCAGATGGAGTGTGCTGGAGGGTGGCTTAGGAAATGAACCGTGTGTCCTTTTGTGCCTGTGTTTCCCAGGCTGGTTTTGGTGTGTTACAGTGTTATTGCATCCCAGGTCTGAGGTAACAGCTGCATCATCATACAGGGATCTAGGGCAGAGTCACCCTAGCGATTTGTGTGGTTATCACATCTGGCATCAGCTATATAATTACACTAACCAAGTCTTGGTTTTGACAGTTGAAAAGGTCTTGGGGGATCACCTGGAGAACCTAAGAGTTCTGGAAGGCAGCTACAGGTCCTCTTCACGCCCTGTGGCCCTGTCTGGCCCTCCATACCAGAGGTTTTCAACAGCTACTTGCCTCCAGGGTTTTTTTTAGGAAGCGTGTGTGTCTGTGTGTGTAGGAAGGGTGGCTATTACAACTATTAGGGAGCCTTGAACTTACCTCTGTTTTGCATATCAATGCAACTTATTTTTATGGTATTTATCTATAATAATTGTATGCAAAGTAAGGAAAGATTATATTTACATTTGGTTGGAATTTTACTGAGAGTCATTCAATGCAGTGCATGGTACCTGAGTCACCAACACTTAGTTTGGATTTGTGGCCATGATATTTAGGATGATTCTATGAACAGATATAAGCATCAGACTACTGATGCCTTCCAGAATAGTTGTGTCTGCATATTTACACATGGAAATACATATTAATTCATTATAGCTTTGCTTTCATTTATTCTTTTTTTTTTTTTTGAGGTGGAGTTTCGCTCTTGTTACCCAGGCTGGAGTGCAACGGTGCAATCTCGGCTCACAGCAACCTCCACCTCCTGGGTTCAAGCAATTCTCCTGCCTCAGCCTCTTGAGTAGCTGGGACTACAGGCGTGCGCCACCATGCCCAGCTAATTTTTTTTTTTGTATTTTTAGTAGAGTCGGGCTTTCACCATGTTGACCAGGATGGTCTCAATTTCTTGACCTCGTGATCCACCCGCCTCGGCCTCCCAAAGTGCTGGGATTATAGGCGTGAGCCACCATGCCCGGCCCTTCATTTATTCTTTATATTACTGCAAGGACATTAGAGAGATTAAATACGTGCATAGGCAAGTTGTAGTACCTGTGCATCTCCTTGCAGGATACTGGAGGGAAGAGTTACACAGTATTTGTTATGGAAGTGGGGCGTTAGACCCGATAAGGTTGAGAAGTGCTGTTCAAACGTAACTTGCAGCCCCCAGGCATTCTGCTGTGCTGGAATCATATGGAAATGAATTGTTCTGGGAAGATTACTGCTGTGGGCTCTGCCCTGAAGCTGTAGTGACTGCTCCTGTACTGGATATTTTGCATCTGTAACAGAGGTGTCCTGACCCCAGTCCTTCACTTGCTTGTCCTTGGTCCCAGCTTCTTGGAGGAGGGAACCCTGGAAAGTTAGGTGCAGAATTAAAGCTCATATATTCTAAGGGCTGTTATAGAAAGATGGTCCTCTGTAAGAAGCTGCCTCTGAATATCTTGTTCCAGTCTTGTATCCAACCTAGAACATCAACTTTCCTTCACCCAAACAGACCATTAAATGGACAGCCAGCACATTCTCTCTGATTCCAAAAGTTAAGAAAAACTTCAAGAAACTGAGGTAATGAACAAAATCTCCCGTCCAGATAGAATATTAATTTGCTAAGAGCTCGGCCCCTAAAGTGCCTCTGAAGCATGCCCAAGAGGCCCCTGGAGAGCAGCAAACATCTTCCTTCACCATCATTCCACGTGGAAACGACGCACTTTGCATCCATGAGCGCCTCCGAGCGGTTCGGTGTGGAAGCGAAACGTCAGTCTGTGTTGACACCGCCATTGCTGCCGCCTGCAGGACCACTGCTGCATCCGACTCACATTCGAGAAGGAATATAGGTTTGTCCCAACGAACGCAGCTCAGGGCAGCAGCTTTGTGGAGAGGTGACTGAGGCCGCTGTGCTGAGGCTCCCTGGACAATTCAACTGCACCATCTGCCGTGTCAGCTTGGAACTGCAGGAGACGCTGGAGAAGGGAAGAGGGAGAAAGGAAGGGAAACTAAGATTGATACGACCATCTATGCCTGCATATTGAGCTTGCTGTCTTTTACATTTGGGAGCAACCTGTATCCAGAAAATGTTATTATTCCACACTTGAGGAGACTGAGACTCAGAGAGGTGAGTTAAGTTTGCACACGTTTACACACAGCTAAGTGGCATGCTTGACTTTTGCAAGGCTTCCCACTACTAAAGTATGGGAAACGGACGTTGCCGATCAGGCATTATGTTAAATAATTTCACTTTTAATGCCTTATCTAGTATACCAAATCTTTGAAGTAGGAGCCATCTTGGTTTTCAGAAATGCAGAACCTGAATCTTAGAGACATTAGGTAGTTTATCTGGGTTCCAAAGTCACGAAATTAACAGAGTTCTCTCTGGTTCCAAAGGTTCTGGCCCTCAGAAATGGAGAATTGAAGGTGGACAAATAGAGACAGAATAAAATTACACCTATACATAAAGACCACTGTCCTATATTAATTTTGGATTTACTGCCACTCTTAGCACTTCCCAATGAGCAGATTTATTTAGCGTTACATAGCACATACAGATGTATGTAAATAGAATCTTGGTAAACTGGATACTTTGTAAGGGACCTAGGAAGCTCATGCTTAGAATAGGTTCTATTGGAACCTATTGTAGAAAAGAATGAATCTAAATAAGCGTTTCTGTAAAAAAAAGTTGTCATATTTTGCTTGCAATTAAAAATAAAATTCACATTTTCCTTATATGAATAAAAAGTTGCAGATAAGAATAAAGCTGCCGGGTGCAGTGGCTCACTCTTGTAATCCCAGCACTTTGGGAGGCCGAGGTGGGTGAATCACAAGGTCAGGAGATCAAGACCATCTTGGCCAACATGGTGAAACTCGGTCTCTATTAATAATACAAAAATTAGCTGGGTGTGGTGGGGCGTTCCTGTAATCCCAGCTACTCGGGAGGCCCAGGCAGGAGAATCCCTTGAATCAGGGAGTGGGAGGTTCCAGTGAGCTGACATCGCGTCACTGTACTCCAGCCTAGCAACAGAGTGAGACTCCGTCTTAAGAAAAAAAAAAAGAATAACGCCATTTCACCCCCTTCCCCAACACTCCCCTCCTCCACACTACCCAATTACACTGTGCAGAAGTAATGGTATCCATCTAGATCTTTTTCTATGCATTTGCTTTACTATCTTGAAAATATATGTTATTGTATTATCAGTATCTTTACATAAATAATGTAAAATCTTCAAATTGCTTTCTCTCCCTGCCATCCCGTTTAAAAATATGATTTAGAGTTCTTTCCATGTCAGACATAAAGATCAGCTTTATTATTTTTAAAAGCATTTTATAGTTTTGTATCTGAGCCAGTCAAGGAATGCGCCACACTCTGAGACTGAATTATGAGTCCTTTATT